>VZRN01000275.1:179766-219233 GCA_013397935.1 Dasyornis broadbenti
TCGGCCGCGGGGAACGGGGGTACGGAACAGGGAACGGGGGTACGAGACAGGGAACGGGGTACGGACAGGGGGAACGGGAGCACGGACAGGGGAACGAGAGTACGGGACAGGGAACGGGGGTACGGGACAGGGAATCGGGGGCACGGGACGGGGGTACCGACCGGGGAAGCTGGGTACAGGAGAGGGGATGGGGGGTACGGGAGAGAGGGATCGGGGCTTACTGGGGGTGCGGGAAGAGGGGATTGAGGAGACGAGCGTGCGGGAGAGGGGAAATTGAGAATTTTCGGGGCTACAGGAAAGGGGGAATTGAGGAGTCCCAGGGCTACAGAAGAGCGGGAATTGAGGATTCCGGGGGGATCGGGGCTGGCGGGGACCTGTGCTGGGCACGAGGAAGGGCTGGGGCTGCACCAGGGGCAGTGAGGGCCCGGCCTGACTGGGGACAGGGACTGGGTGTCCTTGTCACGTCCCCCGCGGAGCCCGGGATGTGGCTGTCCTGGGCTGGGGCTTGGGGACGCACCCTTAGCAGCCTCACCTGTGTTTGGGACACGCGTCCCCATAGTGTGACAGGTGACTCTGCTGTTGTCAGCTGTTATCACTTGTCTCCCACGTCCTTCCACCCTCCCTCGTCCCATGCTGGCGCTGGGTGGGACTGGGGGATATGCAGCGTTTGGGTTGGGACTATGGGGAGGGAACTCGCCCTGGTCAGGGTCCCCTGGGTGCTTGGTGGCACATGGGGCTGTCACTGGGCTCCGTGGGAGGCGAAGGCATCTTTCCTCAGGCGTGGAATCTCTCTGCCATCCCATTCAGGGAGCCAGATCCAGGGCACGCCCGGCATTTTGAGGCGCAGCAAGAGGAGGAAGAGTGTTGCCATTGCCTATGAACCCGGGCAGGGCGATGGGGCCGAGCCCCAGAGACCGCGCTGGGAGCCACGGGATTGGCGGGAGCAGCTGGAGCGCATCCGGGAGATGAGGAGGAGCAGGGATGCTCCCGTGGATGAGATGGGAGTGCAGAAGTGCTACGACAGCAGCGCACCTCCACAGGTAACAGCATTCCCACAGGGAACAGCATCCACAGGCAACAGCATTCCCACAGGCAACAGCATCCTGCTGCCAGCTCTGGCAGGCACTGGAAAACACAATCTCCCTCATCCTCATGCTGCCTCTGGATCTGTCCCACTTGGGATCTTTCCAGGACAGAAACTGGATCAGGACCCTGGACTGGGATTGGTCCCAGAGGATGTAATGAATGTGAGGGGCAGTGCTGCCTTGTGGAGCAGGCTTGCAGGGCATGAAGCCATGTTCCTTTTTTCCTTAAAAATCTCTGTTGGAGTCCAAGGAAAGTATCCAGCAAGATGGCTGTGGAATGCAGAGGAATGTGGGGATCACCTATGGGCAGGCTTGGAGAAGCAGTGGAGCCACTGGAGTGGGAATGTGGGGATCATCCACAGGCAGGGTCGGAGGAGCAGCTGGACCTGCTGGACTCTGTGGCGGGGATCTGGAGGACACAGCTGGACAGCCCCAGCACGTGGAATGTTGTCCTTGCTGCTGGCATCGTGCCCTGGGCTTGGATCCCTGGGGAGAAGGATGAGCTCTGACCCCGGATTCAGAGAGCGTCACACACTCTCAGCCACGTGCGTCGGCAGCTGTGAGGCCAGGGGGACCATGGCGCACCACACGGAAATAGCCGCTCTTCCCTAGGGAAGCAGGGTTGTTACTTCCAGTGAAAAAGTGGATGTTGTAACCTTCAGCTCCTCACACCATTTCTTTGCACCCTGAGATTATCCTACTTCCACGCACTCAGGGATTTTTCCTGGTGCACCTGTGATTTTGTAAACTTTGTGGGAGAGCTGGAAGGAAGATTGTGTCCCACATTATCCCGGGACATTTTGGGTTAGTTGCATCATCCTCCTCACTCTGGTGGGATGGAATCACATCTGGGGAGAAAGAATTGGGAAATAGGCGGTGATGGCCTGGCTAAACCCTGCATGACAGCAGCAGAGGAGTTTCTGGGATTTGGCCTTCTCCCAGTCTCTGTCATCCCGGTTCTCAAGATCTGGTTCCATGAGGAGCTCCCTGGAGCCAAACACCCAGTTCCTACTGAAGCCTAGTGGGAAAAGGTTGGGATTTTCAAAAGCTGCCTAGAGCAGAAATTGCATCAAAAATCGTTGGGCGTTTGTACTTGTGCATCCTGTAGGGTCTCCTGAGAATTCCATCCTCAGGAAGAGCTTTGTCCAGCCCTTTGTCTTGGATGTGAGATCCCAGCAGACAGAGCTGCTCCCTGCCCTCTCACATACTGACAGCGAAGCTTGAAGGTGTTTCTTTTCTCCCTTTATTGTGTGGTGGGATTAAAAGGTTATGGATTATTCCTGTTGCAGCCCTCCAGTCCCGTGAAGGCAGATGTGGCTGAGGCAGAGTGGGAACAGACCCTGAACTGAGGTGGTGCTGGAGGTGCCAGATCCTCCTGGGGACCCTGGGGTGTCTCAGTGTCCCTTTTGTCCCCAGGTCATGCGCTACCAGGTGCTGCTGGCCCTGATGCTGTCCAGCCAGACCAAGGACCAGGTGACAAGTGCTGCCATGCTGCGCCTGCGCCGGCGCGGCCTCACCGTGGATACCGTGCTGCAGATGGATGATGAGACCCTGGGACAGATGATTTATCCCGTGGGATTCTGGAGGGTGAGTGCAGGATCGCCACATGGCCACAGAGGCCCTTCCTGTGGGGAGCTTTGCCCTGGAGTCAGGCTAAAAGCTGGATTTAACACCAATTTTGGCACTTTGTATTCCCAGCAAGATGAGATCCTTGGCTGCAGGGCCTGGAGTGTGCAGGGAGGTTGGAGCTCCCAGCTCTCAGCATTTTGCTTTCCAGAAGTCAAGGCTTGTGTCCCCTCCACAGCTCTGACATGTGGCCTCACCTGTAACACACTTAGGAATGGTTGGTTTTCTGGGCTGTTTGTCTGTTTTCCCTTTATTGGAGGGCAGCTTGGATTGCGTGGCTTCCTCCTTGGTTTTCCAGAACAAGGTGAAGTACATAAAGCAGACCACAGCCATCCTGAAGCAGAAATACGGGGGTGACATCCCAAGCACTGTGGAGGAGCTGGTGCAGCTGCCAGGGGTTGGGCCCAAAATGGCCCATTTGGCCATGCACATTGCCTGGGACAGCGTGGCTGGGATAGGTAAGCTGGACTGTGTTTTCCCCGTTCCTCTCCTGAATCCTGCCTGATCCATTCCCCAGGCAGAGGGGAAGCATTGCACATCCTGCCCCAGGAGCCTGGTAGTATCCCTTTGGTTCAGTCATCTGCAGAGTATTTGGGTGGGGGAACGACGTGACCCTCAACCACTGACCTGGTGAGTTGCAGGGTTTAAGAGGCTGCTGGTTTTCCCCAAATTTGATAGCAGAAATTCCCAAGAGAAGTCACTGCCCTGGGGAACTGGTACCAGATGGGGCTGGACTGTCACCTGCAGGTCCCAGCCTGGGGCCCCTGGGGACAGATTAATATTCCAAAAGGATTTGCTGCTTGATGGAAGAGCCCTGGGAAAGCCAGGATGAGCCAGTGGGTGGGAGCTGGACCCTGCAGCCCCTCTGGTGACCATCAGCTGGACAGGCCGTGGCCCTTGCACTGCATCCAGCAGCCCTTGGGATCTGTTGTTCTCCTGCTGTGGGGGATGGAAGTCCAGAGGCAGCCAAACCAGCCAAGTGTTTTCCAAATAATCGTGTGCTCGGTTTTGATTTGGGAGGCAAGGCTTAGTCTTCCTGTTTACAGCAGTTTCCTGGGTTTTGCCCAATTAGCCCTAGAGACAGGTTTATCACTGCTGATCTAACAATAATACACTTTGCATTCAGAGCTTTTGAGCTCAAAGCACATTATAAACACTCCTTTAAGCCTCCCAAGCCCTCCCTGCTGGTGGGTATTATGAAATGTGTTTTCCGTGCGGGCAAAGGAAGGGGCAGAGATCACAATTTGCGTAACTTGAGCTCAAACACCAGGAGGATGAGCAGATAGAGAGGGAACAGGGGGCAGGGTGCCCTATGCCTGCTCCATGGAGCAGGGGAACCCTGCGAGGGAGGCTGGCTCAGAGTGTGTGAGCCTGGGGAGAGACACCCACCCCAAAAGCTTTTGGCTTCAGGCCTGGGAAGAAAATGTTTGTTCTTGGAGTGGGCCTTCCCTGCCCTCTGCTCCCATCGCACCTGGCTGCTCGTGCTGCCTGCAGGGGAAGCCTTGCCCTGGGCCTGGTGGCTGTCACAGGCAGCTTGTGGCTGTGCTCTCTCCGTTCAGGTGTGTCTGCCCCACCTAAACTCTGGGCTCTCCCTCCCCAGCTGTGGACACCCACGTGCACAGGATCTCAAACAGGCTCAAGTGGGTGAAGAAGGAGACCAAGAACCCCGAGGAGACTCGGCTGGCACTGGAGGACTGGCTGCCCAGGTGAGCCCTGAGCCCCTGCTGGCTGCAGGAGCCATGTCTATACAAAGTCCTGCTTGGAGCAGTTTCAGGGACTGCATTTTGGCTCACTCCTCTTTCCAGGGTTGCAGTAGCTGCAGCTGTTTCCCCTCTCCCAGAGCTGCAGCAGCAGCATCTCCCCTGCTTGGCGGTTTTGTTGCTGTCAGATGGATCAATCACCACTACTGGAGCTCTTGATCCCTGATTTTTGCCTTACCAAGTTTACCAAGACCCAAGCCAGGTGCTTTTTCACACAGGGCCTTGTTGAGCCCAATGGCCACAGCAGCATCAGCCCAGGGCTGATCACCAGGATCGTGGCCTTCACTGGTGATTAATTTTCAGTATCAAACACCATCTGACAGGTACACAGGGACATCTCCACACCTGGCATATGCCTGAGCACAAGCATTGCTCCCCCCGCAGCTTAGCAGGATCAGGAAAAGTTGGGAGGGCTGTTCCTAGCAGGGATCAGGAAGGGTTGGGAGGGCTGTGAGGCTGGGACTCACCTCCAAGGGAAGCCAGGAGGAACAGGCAGTAGGGGAAAGGGATCACATTAACACCCCGGGCTGTTGCTCATCGCTTCCACTGATGTTTCTCCTCTCCCTGCAGGGATCTCTGGAGGGAGATAAACTGGCTCTTGGTGGGCTTTGGCCAGCAGACCTGCCTGCCTGTGAACCCTCGCTGCAGCCAGTGCCTCAACCAAGACATCTGCCCAGCTGCCAGGAGACTCTGAGGGATCTCAGCCTTTGCAGAGCCACAAAGCTGCTTGGGCTGAACCCTGGTGAAGCTGGGCCTGGCGTGGAGCTGGCAGGGCGGCTGCAGGGGACAGGAGCCTGCTGCAGCAGCTCGAGGGAACAGCCACTGGCAGTGGCTCAGCTCTCCAGAGGAAAAAGGGGCTTTGAGAGGCAGCAATCCTGCTGGGATTGCTGAAGGCTCCAGCCTGGATGAATGGCTGAGCATGTCCCAGCTGTGCCACACTGAGTCACTGGAGAGAAAAGCTTTGTCCTCAGGGACTTGCTGCTGCTTGTAAATAGTCATTTAATAAAGGTGGGGAGGGATTTTTTTCACCCACGAGGTTTGCTGGCATTTGTGTGACACTGGGTGAGGGGAGGATGTGGGTGACCTCAGCAAGGCTGAGACCATGGCAACCAGCCCTGCCCTGCCAGTTGAGAGTGGGCAGCACACACCTGCCCAGCCCTGCCAGGGGCTCTGCCACAACGAGGTGTGCTGTCAACAGGACAAGAGCTGTGCCAGGGGACAGGCAGGGTGGACAGCAGGAGGAATTTCTTCATGGAGAAGGTTGTTAAACACTGGAAGGGGCTGCCCAGGGACGTTTGGAGTCCCCATCCCTGGAGGTGTCCAAGGAAGACCTGGATGTGGCACTGAGTGCTCTGGGCTGGGGACAAGGTGGGGATCAGGCCAAGGTTGGACTCAATGATCCTGGAGGTCTTAACTACTTGAGGATTCTGGGATTCTAAGGTACAGCTGAAGCCTTCCCAAGCCAGGAGCAGAGGGAAGCGCTGCCTGGACAAGTGACCTCTGGGTCCTGGCAGAAGAGCAGGGGGTGATGCAGAGCAGGGACAGGAGATGATCCAGTGCCCCTCTGTGTGTGCCACACGGGTTACAGCAGCCCCGGGAAGCCAGGCTGTGTCCCCAGGAGCTGACGGAGGGACACCACCACCCCGCGTTTTGTTCTTCAAAGAAAGGGCAGTGCTGACTTCATCGTGGAGCTTCAAAGGCATAATCAACTCCTCTTTAAAGAGGCGAGGGAGGAAGCAAAGTTTACAATGTGCTAAAGGGCTGCAATTCCGCTCTGGAGCTCCCTGGGCAGCCAAGGAAGGAGCAGATAAGTGCTGGGTACATGGCAAACCAAGTTTATTACTGACATTACAGTGTACATGGTGGGTCTGCAATGCTGCTGACAGCCTTAGACTTTATTGATTTTTCTTCTCCAAGTTAAATGTACAGGAACGGAATAATCACTACTGAGCTACAAGATGTCAGGAATGCAGTAATGCTTCAACCAGGAGCAGTTTCCATGGACTAAGAGATTAAGATTTTCAATCTTATCTGTATGGATTCGCACACCTGATTTCTTTTGATCTACATTCAAAACTACGCAAGGTGTTTTTTTTCTTTCCCCTCGCAACTACAGCAGTCTTGGATGAGAAGTGGGGTGTTTACACCAGGTCTTTTCTCTCTGATGTGCAGAGTGTCCTGGGAATGCTCTGCCCTGCGTAGCCCGGGCGCTGCCGGGGTTTGGCGACGTGGGCATGGGAAGCAACATGCAAACCATGGAAAAGAAGGGCTCCTTCCAAACATTACTCAGAGAGATAAGATAATATTTTGGGGGCCATAAAGAGAGCAGGTCATTTGAAGTGGGGCAGGGAAGAGGTGTCTTGTGAATGGCAGAGCCCCGAGGGGAGGCAACCTCTCCACATCCTCCATCATCCCACTGCCTGTCTCATCACCCACAGCCAAACACCTGCACCAGTTCCTCTCCAAAGTCATTATTTTCAACCTGTTCAGCCCATCAACAATCCTAAAAGATAACTTTCATAAAGAGAACTCATCTCCTTCACCCCTGAGGCTTTCCACGCTCTCCTGTCAGCGGCAAAGGGCCACAGGCACCAGCTGCTCCTCAGGGAAGCCAAACATCCCGTGCTGAGTCCCAGCCCGCTGCTGAGGAGAGCAGAGATTGGTTTAAGGCACCTTTTCGCTCCGTATTTTGGAAATACCTTAGGAAATGCACGCAGAGCCATTCCCACATCCTCAGCACACTGACCACCCAAGGGTTTTTACCGCAGAAGGGCTGGAGTGAGGCAGGGCACGACCACAGCTCTGTGTTCACACGTCATCCGTGGCCAGGTGATCATTGCTGTTTGCTTTCAGCTGGGAATAGTGGGTTTGTACTCCCAGTCCCTTCCCACAGAGGGGCTGGGATTGCTGCTGGAGCGTGGGAGGGAGTGGGACAGCCCCAGCCCCTACCCTGGTAACAGCTCTGCTACCTGTGAGCACTGCAGCTCAGCTGAGTCACCTTCACTCACACAGCCAAAGGCAATAATAAAGAGCTTAAATGGACTTAATCTGTAATGCTTTAAAGATACACTTCGAATGCTCAGTTGGGGTTTGAAGGAGGCCAGAGGAAGCCAAAGTTACTGCCCACTCCATCACACCAGCGCCTGCTCCATCACCAGCCCCAAGGACACCCCACAGCTTCAGAGGATGTCCTTCCAGTGGTGGGACACTCCCGGGCTGGAGACACCAAATCCCAGCCCAGGTGGGACCTGGACCCAGCCCCAGCCCAGCCCCACTCCCCAGTGCTGAGCCTGCAGTTGGAGCTGCATCCCTGGGCTCCGTCCTGGAAGCAGATGTTGGGTTGTCCTCACTCCCAGGTCTGTCCAAAGAGCTTTTGTAGCATTTTGCAGTTCTCATCTTCGTGCTCTGTGGGGCAGGACTGGCCCTGCTCCCTCCTTCCCCCACCACATCCATGGCTGCAGGTGGGGAGAGCTGTGGCCTGTGGGTTCAGGGTTTGCTTTTAAACCCTGCCCCTGTCCCCTCTGCAGAGCTGTCAGGGATGAAAAATGGGCTTTTACTGCTGGGGCAGGAGCTCCTGGTGGCGGGAGGTTCCTAAACTACTTGGAAACACATGGGACTTCATTAAAAAAAACCAACAAAACAAACGTTTTTGCTTCAATAGCAAAGCCAACAAGAGCGATTTCCAGACACAGTCCATTTTCCTGTGATGGGAGTAGCTAATGCTGGGCATGGGGAACTGGGGAGAGGGTCCCTGGCACTCCCACCCTGCGGGCACCCACCGTGAGCCATTTGCACAGGGCACAGAGCATCCCATGGGGCTCAGTCTGGGACACCCACAAAACCAAAACACCCCACATAAAAAGTAAAAAAGAAGTAACAGAAGCCTAAATGATGTGGGTAAGAAATAAGAGTTTCAATTCTTCCAGTCCTTTCTCATAGGAACAGGGGACGGTGGGCAGCTGGAGCCGGGCTCAAGAGCAAGCAAGAAAAGGAGCTTTGGTCATATTTGTCTCATGAGAATCGCTGGTGAGTAACAATAACAATAATAATAATAATAACAATAATAATAAAAAATAAAAATAAAAAGGACTTTAAAATACGCCTTGTAAAAGCAACCAGTGAAGAGCAGAGCACAAAGCATCTCACATGGACACTGAAGGACAGGGCGTAGGCACCTCAGAAACGTCCGAGCTGGGGCGGGAGGAGAGCGGACGGCGGCCACCAGCAGGGCTCAGAAATTGCTGAAAATCTCCCGTTTCTTGTTCCAGTCCATCTGCGGCGCTCGCTTCTTCACACGCTTGGCCCTCACCTTCTCCTTGGCCTCGGCGGCCGTGGGGCTCAGGCTCAGCCCGCTCTCCTCAAACGGGTCCTTCTTGTCCGTGTCTCCGTCCTGCGCACAGAAGGGACAAGAGCTGTCACCCCCAGCTGCATTCCCACACCCTGCAGTGTCCCACAGCCTTTCGTGGAATCACTGAGGTTGGAAAACCCTCCAGGACCATCGAGTCCAACCTGTGCCCATCCCCACCTTGTCCCCAGCCCAGAGCACTGAGTGCCACCCCCAGGGATGGGCACACCAAACCTCCCTGGGCACTCCCAGTGCTTAACAACCCTTCCCAAGAAGAATTTCCTCCCGTCTGCACGATCAGTAAATGTGCAGGATGGGTTTTCTACGAGCAGAAGGTCAAAGCCCCTTCCCCGTGCCATGCCCATGTTTCCCGGGCAGCAGCAGCCCTGTGGCCACGGAGTTGACTACAACACTGCATTTTGTGGGGGTGTTTCTCCTGCCTGAAGAATGTGTGACTGCACAGCTGGAAGTGGAAAAGCAGGAACACAGAAGGTGCTGCCTGGCTGCACTCGTGTCAGGTGTGGGCAAATACACAGAATGGCGATTTTTGGTTCCAGGGAAACATTTCAATTCTTTCCTGCTGGCACTGCTGCCCCACCAGGCATGCCCAGCTCTGAAATAATGAGTGCACAAACCCTGCTGATAACCACGGGCAGGGCCTTCCACCAGCACCGTGAGATAACGGCGCCCGCCTTGCTGGGCTGAACAAAACCAAACTGAGCCCAGCAAACCCCCATGGCCCCAGGGACTTTGGCTTCCAGCACAGAGGTGGAGCAGCAACCCCCGAACAGCCCAAGGGTGGCTCCATGGGAGGCACCACTCTGCTCCAGCTCACTTTTCCAACTTTTCCACCCCAGGGACTCTGACTCCTCGTGCAGTGACCCCTGAAGCAGCCCAAAGGTGACTCAGGGAGAGAACCCACTGTGCTCCCCACGAGGACACAGCCTGGTTTTCCCAAGGCAGCAGCCATTGGATCAGGACATGTATTATTCAATGCTCAGGGGGAAATGCAGGTGGCGGATTGCAGGCACCTGGCCACAGCTTGGACACAGCTGGTGCCCGAGAGGCTTTAGGGCTGTGGGTGCTCACAGAGAGGCCATGTGAGCACTGGGTGCTGTCACAATTCTGCTCCCAAATGTCCTGGGGCCCGGGACAGCACAGCAGAGACCCCACAGTGCACCTGCAGGGAGATTTTCCTCTATTCTTAGCACAACTTTGTGCTAAAATTAGATTTTTGAGCACTTTAAAAATCCCCTACTTTTTATTACAAATCCCCACTTCTTATTTTAAGAGGAAAAAAACCTGCTAAATCAATAACACCTGAGAATACCAATCTATGCCTTATGTTGACTTTTGGTTGCCACTTCACCTTGCCCAATGAGTTTTGTCCCTTTTCAGTATTGAGCCACACCAGAAAAATCCCTCCAGCCCCGCCAGTCACCAAAACCAACTCCTCCCCTCCTTTAAACACTGTGATAAATTCACTGTGCTCTAAACTAAAAAAAAACAAAAAAAAATTGGCTTTTTAAGAATTTTAGCCTGTCCTGGTAGCAGCACTTGAACCTCACTGCTCTGCTCCTCACAGATTCCCAGCCTCACTGTAGCTCATCAGTGTAACGGCACTTAAGATCCCAGACTCTTCGGTCATCCTTTCACCTCCCACCTCCTTCCAAACTCTCCAAGCAGCAGTCACTGCCCGACTGGCTGCCAACGACCTTGCTGTGTTACCCCTGGGTGTCCTCTGCTCCCCACACCCACAGCGCAAGGGATGAGAGAAAACCCTGGATTTTGGTTGCTGGGTGGACACAAGTGAACCCGGGTCTGCGAGATAAACTGAAAACACATCGATAGCCAGCACTGCGAGGCAGGATTGAACCCACAGCGGGGTGCACAACGGAAGGAGAGCGTTTGGGCGTTTTACCTCGGATTCCTTCCCAGGACTCTGCAGGTCGCTGTGAGATGAAGATGTGGATCCTCCGTTCAGCTGGAGGGAAGGAAAATGTCAGTCTGGTTCGTGCTAGACAGAATTAAACACCCAATAAATCGCCAGGTCTAGCAATGCTGGGCTGCTCCAGGGATGGCAACGGAGCCGGGAGGGGATGGTCCTGCCAAGGGACCCTGCACACACAGGAGTTCCCTGGGATTCCCAGCAGAGCTGCTGCTCTCCCACATCCCCCACCCCAGACAGAGCACGGTCCCCATCCTGCCGGAACTGGGACATTGCCACCTCGTCCCTCTGTCCCTGGGGTCAAACGGGCGTGAAATCAGCCTCGTTCAACGCCCACATTAAAACCGTAGTGGGCAGTAACGAAAGGCAGCCAGCAGCAGTAAAGCTGAGCCGAACCAGCCTTGGCGACTTGAGCATCCAGGCTCACCTGGCACGGGTGAGAGCCAGGGAAAGACCCTGATCCCTCCTGATCCTCCCAACACATCTCCCCAGGCTGCTGCCCCTGGCTGTCACCTGCAGCAGGCGAGGACTCACCTGAGTCTGCGCAGATCCATTTGTCATGGGCTGGGGCACCACACCTGAACACGCACGGAGAAAACACAGTGAGTGCCCTCAGCCACGACTGCTGCCTCAGATCCCAGGAAAGCATCCCTCAGCATCATCACTTGCCATCCCACATCTTCCTTCTCCCCTGCCCACCCCAGCAGCTCCTCCTGTCCCTTGGCTTTGTCCTGTTCTGTTTCCCAGCCCACACAAAAGCCTTTCCACCTTCCTTGTGCTCTTCTGGAACCACATCCCTGCCTGTTCCCCTGAATTCACTCCCTTTCACCGTTTTGATCGGAAGAAAACACCTGCCAGGAAGAGGACCAAGTAATCCCCTTCTACAGGCACTAACTGCAGCACACTCCCCACCCCCCCTTTTTTTTTCCACTATTAAATAGTCTTCAGAAGTTTTTAAATCAAAAATCTTAAAATCCAACTCAAAAATCTTCATCAAAATCAGCATTATGCTGCTGTCCCAACAGTGTCAGCACACAGGCACACAACCTGCTCTCCAGGGACCCTGGAATGTTTCTTGCTCACTTCCGATGGTTTACACCGACAATAGCCCACACAATGGCAAATTTTATGCATTTAAGCTGCCAGTCACCACGATCAAGTCATTGCCCCAGGCATTACCATGTCTCACTGTCCCAGACTAACAGATGCGTTAATTGGGACAGGATTAATAACTGAATTATGTCAAGCGTGGATGCTTCCCTAGGGACCGATTGGGGGCTGCATCACTGCAGACTGCAGGGATTTCTGGGGCAAAGCAGAAAAATAAACCTAGACCAGGATTTTGAGAGCATGCTGGTGCAAAAACCTCAGTTGCTCGGGATCTTTAAGTATTTTACTGCAGTGAATGTTGGACTCGTGTTTAGAGTAGGACAAGCTCTGAGAGAGAGTCATCTCACACAGAAGTGATGTTTAGGGCTCTGGTACCATAAGAAGCTATATTTAAAAGTATTTAAATGAGAAACAAGCTTCAAATTACAAGGAATAGAAAAGTGGAACTGGCCTTCAAAAACAAATCAGCCACATCTAGAAATACTTTCATATTTCCTTAATCTGAAAGGGTCTTAAAACCCACTCATTGGCTCAAAGGTTCAGGTGCACAGGATGAGCTGCAAGGTTGGAAATGGTGAGTTTGAGGTCAAAGCAGTTCAGTTAAAGAGGGCAATGATTATTTCCTGCTACCCTGCAAACAGCAGAATCTACCAGAGCCCTCTGGCACCAAGGCAGGTGCCAGGCAGACCCAGTTCCTGCTCTGGGCTGAATGCACTGAGCCAGCAGCGCCAAGGCAGGGCCTGGAGCACCCAGTCGTCCTTCCAACGGCTCCGTCCCCATCCCGGGAACAAGGGCTTCTTTATGGCAGTGCCAGCAGACGGCCCCGGCTCCTCCTCGGAGCATCTGACACCACGCTCGCCCCGTGCGCTGCCCAGCATTGTCTGACCCATTTCCCTGGACAAATCTGCCCATTGAGCATCCCAGGAGCGGTGGGGATCAGATAAGGAACAGCTGTGCTGGGAAACAGAGCTGCCCATTGAGCCGGGACAGGCTGGGCTGGGAGCTCTGGCCCCACCCGGGAGTGGGGCAGGTTGGGGAGTGGAGGAGCAGCTTTCCCTGCCAGGTCTCAGCAGCCAGGAAAACATTTCCTGCACCAGCCAGGCCATGATCAGCCGGCGTGGAGCCCTTCCCTCTGCACACACCGGTGCCTTGCTCTGGGACTCTCCAGGTGCCCACAGGTTCCTTCACTGGAGCAAAGAGCAGCATTCAGGGAATCGGAGAATCGTGATTTGGGTTGGAAGAGACCTTAAAGCTCATCCAGTCCTACCTTGGGCAGGGACACTGTTCACCAGAACATGCAGCCCTGTTCAACCCGGCTTTGAAGGCTCCCCCCAAAATGCCACCACACCTCAGTCCCTTCATGGCAGGGTGTTCCAGAGTTAATTATTCACCGTGTAAAAGCAACAAGCTGTTTTTTGGCTGGATGAGGGTGTATTCTCACTATTTATAAAAAGCTGGGTGGCGTTCAGGAAACCACTGAGGGATGAGACAGGAGGGAAACATGACTCTCCCTCACTCCTGAGATCCCACCCATGGCACAGTGAGTCATGAGAACGGCGCGGGGTCACCCTGGGAAAGGAAGGTCTCACCTTTGGTGTGCTCCTCCGTGGGGGTCACCCCCAGCTTCTTGAAGTACTCATCTGTTTCGGGGTCCACCACCAGGAGCCTGGCTTCGTTCTCCCTGGATTTGATGTGGGACACCACCTCCGAGTGCCGCAGGCCCTCCACGTTTATCCCGTTCACCTGCAGAGCGACAGCATCAGAACCCAAACCTGTGCCCAGAGGTGCTGGTCCCGGGTCCCAGACCCCCAGAGCAGCCCCCGTCTTTCCCTAAGGGGTGGGATTTTCCTTTTTTCATTCCTGTTGGGATGATAGGAAGGCTACAGGCTTTTTTCTTCCCCCTCTCCAGCCAACCACAGCCTCCTAAACCCACCCAGTGCCTCTTCCAGAGCGCCCTCGTGTTACCACAGGCCCCTGTTCACATCCCAAACACATCCATGGGGAATCACAGACCCCAGGCTCCCAACAAAACTCTCTGCCTGCCCTCTTTGGTGCTGCCAAACCCAGCCTTCCCCTTGGATGTGCCTCAGGAATCTCAGGCTACCTGTGGGCACAGACAGAGGACTGCGTGCACCAGTGTGTCCTGTGGCATGACCGTGCTATCCTTCATCCCTCTGGGATGGAAAACCGCACATTTCTGTGCCCCTGACGGGCGAGTGCCTGTGCCTGGAGCACGGATTCATCTCTCCCTTCCCTGCGTGTGAGCCAGGACCTACAGGGAACGTGATCCTGCGCTCCCGATTGTTCCCTGCAGCGAGGGGACAATGGTGACTCAGGACATTGTTCGGGTGGGAATGAATCACCCTTTGTCCCACCGGGAAGGGCTCTGCACCGCCCGGCCCGACAGCCTCGGCACGACCCAGTGCTCCTCCTTATCCAAAGGGATGAGGCCGGAGGATACTGCAGAGCCTGAACTCCAAACGCCGGGATCCCCTTTGCGGGGATCCAAGTTCCCCCTGCTCCTGAGGGCACAGCTGCAAGGGCTGCGATGAAAAGGAGCCCTTTCCCAGGCTCTGCACCTCATCGCAGGTGCTGCCAACCTCAGCTGGTGGCTCACAGCCCCGCTCCAGCCCTGTCCTGCCACTCCAGCTCACCCCAATCCCTGCCCAGGGCTCACCCTGCTTGAGCCGGGCCAGGCAGCCCAGGGCTGCTCTCCCCAGACCCAGCACAGGGCCGGGGGGCATCAAATATTTATCCAAGCCCCAAAGAGGAGGCAGGGAGGGGATTGGGTTACCGAGCTCGCCAGCTCACCCCGTGCTGCTTTGTGTGTGCCAGGCCCTGGGCCAAGCCCATCAATAAATAACACGACCCCTGGATGTGACACCACCACAGCCACTGCCATCCGTGCCCCGCTCCCGGCCCCGGCCCCATGCTGCTCCAGCATTAAACTTTCAGCTGCTGGGAAGAGGCAGCAGCTCCCACTGGCTGGGGAATAATTATTCACGGGGCTGGAAAGCAGGAGAGTGCTCTGGTCTCACAATTTTCCCAACTCATACTCTTCCAGGGGTGCAAATCCCATTCCTGCTTTGAGCTGGGAGCAAGGGTCACAGCTCAGTCCCTGTGGGAAAGAACCCAAGCAGGTGATATCCATGTGCTCCCACAGGGAAAGGGGTGATGGCTGCTGTGCCTGGGGCCCTGGCTGCTGGGTCAGTCCCTGCCTGTCCCTCTGCCCGAGCCTGTCCAAAGCACAGGCAGCTCTGCATGGGGGAACCTCCTTCTCCAGGAAAAACACAATACGTAACCCAAAGAGAGGGCAATTCCCAGCCCCATCCAAACCTTTTGGCCTCATCCTGGACAAAATGTGTTGTCCAGCACCTGGTGACCCTGCAAGATGCTTCCAAGAACATTTTCTCCCCCATCTTAAGACAGAAAATTCTGTGTCTTAAAATCTCTGCAAAGCCTTTTCCCCTGTTTTTCCAAGAACTTCCCTGGCAGGGCATCAGCTCAGCCAGGCAGCACCGACCCGGCCTTATGCCCACAGTCACCTGCCCAACCCTCCTCGGTGCCAGCCACAGCCAGCACAGCACCTTGGGGACGTGGGGCAGTGCTGGGGCAATGGCTGGACTCAATAGCCTTGGAGGGCTTTTCTGGCCTCAACAATTCCATGTTTCTACCCTGTAATTCTACCCGGACTCCGGAGCTCACAGATGCCCACTTGGCAGGAGCGGAAGGAGCACAAAGCCACTGCCAGAGCAGCACCATCGGCCTCATGGCTCCAAATTAGAGGAACACTGGGGGATGGGATGGGAAAGGTCACAGGATGGGGTTGTTTCAGCTTCCTGAGGGTCCCATCCCTGCTGCTGTCCCCCTCCCACCCTTTGGGCCCCCATTACCTCCACCAGCCGGTCCTGGGGCCGCAGCCCTGCCCGGGAAGCTGGCGAGTCGGGATCCACCGAGCGGATGAACTGCCCCGGCCGGGATTTCTCACTGTGCAGGTTGAAGCCGTAGCCATTGGGGCCTTTCTTCAGGTGGCAGAGCCGTGGGCACAGCTCCTTCTGTCCGTTCAAATCCTGATTCATGGAGGAGAGGGTGGGGGAGACAAGACACAGGGGTTAATTTATGGCTTTGGGGTGGCTCTAAGGCAGATGTGACCCTAAGTAAAGCCCCGAGGAAGAGCCGGAATCTGCCCCCCATCCTCCTGTCCCCAGCACAGGGACAGGTTAACAAATGGATTTCCTCTCATTGAGTCTATTTTCGAAACCCAATTGTCCAAAACCACTCCAGAAAAATGAAAACAAAACAAAAAATGCATTTCCTTCACCAGGAGTGGCCCAGATAAATCCACCCATAGGCCGGGGCCCACCCCAGGCAGCGGCCGAGCCCCAGCCCCAGGCAGGGAGGAACCAGGGCCAAGTTGTGCTTTGCCCAGGCTCACCCAGACCCGGGATTGACCTCAGGCAGGTATTTAAGGCAGCGCCACACCCTTGGTCTCGGTGACACCAGAATCACCCACCGGTGCCATCACCTCCCAGCGAGGTGGGGGGACCAGGAGGATGAACCTGAACACCTAAGAGCTCCCTGCAGCTCGAGAAAGATGAGCTCGGCAGGACGAGCAGCACAGTGGCACGTGAGGGGTTTAGTGCTTCCCCTCATGCCATGGAAAATGCTTAATGGCTCCTCAGGGTGGCCAGGGAACAATAAATCCCGGTTTTCCCAGTTTTCTCCAGGTCTGCAGGACCCATTACATTCCCTCAGATGCTGCTCCCACCAGGCAGCTCCAGCTCACAGTGCAGCTCCACATCCCCGGCACGAGGCACCTCAGAGATTCAGGGTGTTCATTTTCACCCCTGGTTTAAGGAAAACATCCCTTCTGGAAGAGTTTTAACCTTCCCTCAGCAGGAGCACTCCGCCCCCCGCCTGCCCACAGAGAGGATTTGTCTCGGATCACATTCACAGGGAAACCTCTCACAGCCTTTCCCTCAAAACTAAAAATCCAGGCAGCAATTTCTTCCTCCTTCCTCTCTTGGCCAAAAAGCACCACGAAACACCAAACCTCCCAACTCCTTCAGCCCCGCAAGGAGGGATTTTACAGAGGAGAACAAAGTGGAGACGCACGGAGTGGTGAGCCCTGTGGATCCCTGTGCTGGGGGATGAAATTTTCATGGAATCCCAGAATGGTCTGGTGTGGAAGGGACCTTAGAGATCATCTTGTTCCAACCTTCCATGATCTCAGGGTGCTCTAAGCCCTGTCCAACCTGGCCTTGGACACTTCCAGGGATCCAGGGGCAGCCACAGCTTCTCTGGGCAATTTTGGCTGTGGCTGTGATGCCCAGGGGGACCAGAGGAGGATCAGGGGTCAGTACCAGCCTAAACAGCTCAATCCCAGCACCCAGAAGAAACAGGGATGCAAAATGACCAGTCCGTACACACAGAACAGTTCCCGTTGGAAGGAACCACTGAAGGTCTCTCAGTCCAACCTCCGTGTCCAAGCTGGGCTCCCCAGAGCCCATCACTCAGGATTGTGTCCAGACAGCTTTCCTCTGGCACCAAAGGGGCACCATGGCCACCAAATTTCTCAAAAACTGCTCACACACAAGGGTCACCGCCAGCAACGCCCATCACAGGCATTGGGGCACTCTCAGAACTGCTGCAAACTGCTCCTGAATTTTACAGAGATTCACTTAGCGATGGAGTATTTTATTAAAAACCAGCTCATGGTGTTGACACCTCAATCCCAGATCAGCTCTTGAAGGGGAAAAGTCATCAGTGCCAGAAGCCAAACCAGCATGGGGCTCCCAAGCCCCTCCTCTACCTGCTCCACACACCCAGAGCAGCCCTGTAGCCCCATCCTCTCCCTCTGCACATGTAACCCTGCTGGACCTTTCCCATGGCCCCGGAGCAGCCAGTTCACCCTATCAGCAAACGTTTCCAGCCTGCCTCAGAGCTCTTCAAAAACTGAAGAAAACAGGAAATGATTCAACTGGCCCAAGAGGGTTGGACTCGCGTGACCTTAAAAGACACATGGGGCTCTGTGCAGTAGAACAAGGGGAGCATGCCTGGGGTCACCAAAGGGCGTCTGGGATCACCAAAATCCATCTGGGATCACCTACCTGGGTTTAAAAAGGACCTTTTTATACCATTTTCCTCCTGTTCCATTCTCACAGGGTCAGGGCTCCTGCAGCAGTGTGAAAACACTGAGAGAAAGCACTGAGAATCACCCAAAAATCTGTGCTGGAGGTGCTATCCCAAGGCGGGGATCCCTTGGGGACACCTTGGCAGGGTCAGTCCCTCCTCCTCCAGGGGATCCCCTGGGATCAGCAGTGACATCAAATTACTCACTAAGTAAACCACACAGGGAAAAGCTTCACTGCAGGATCTCTTTGGTTGCAAGGACGGTGACCTGTGCCATGTCCTACACAGACTTGTGCTGCTTTCACCACAGAATCTTGAATAAAAGGTCCTTAACTGGAATGAATTCAAGACGTTTATTTTTAAATATATACATATGAAAAATAATCCCAATCCAGCATCTGTTCTGGGCAGAAATCCTCGGGGAAAACTGCTTATCCTCCCGCAGAGATGATCCAGGGCTTTTGCTGGGCTCTTAAACCTCCCAACTAACGCAATCCTTGGCTGCTGGAAAAAACAGGTCTTGGAGCTGAGCTCTGCAAAGCCCCTGTCTGGGATTAGGCAAAGGCTGACACTCCCCTCACTCCCCCCTGCTCACACCCCCCAAGACACGGAGCCGCTGCCTCTCCTGCCAGCTCCGCTCTTTATTTTCTTTTTGACCCGTGCCAGCGTTTCCCTGGTTGTGTTCTGGGAAGATATTTCCTAAGCTCCCGGGGGAATTTGGCCTTTGTGAAACCCAAGCCCTGCCACAAAGCATTCCCTGGAACAGCAGCACGTTATCTGGGCTTCCCAGGAACCCGCCTGCAGAAACGCTCCGGTCCCGCTCCGGAGGAGGCTCCAACGCCTTTCACACGCCAACCACTTGAAAGCCAATTTGGATTAAGTTACATTCACATGGATACTGTAAAGCAACAAAATTTAACTCGGATTTTTGTCTTAAAAAACCAAAAATTGCCCACACAAAAAAACCCCAAAAACTTTGCAAAATGAAGCTTTATTTTTTTTCCAGGAATCCAGGCACTTCCAGTGGCCACTGATTTTATGGCAGGGCACACTCAATCCCTGTCTGTATCATCCCCAGGAATGTCTGCGCAGATAAACGCTGCCTGGATGATGAACTGCACTCACACCTCATCCCTGGAGCTACAGCTTGGGGCAAATCCCCAGCATTTTTCAAGGAAAAAGGTTTCGGAAACACAGCTCAAGCTGGTCCATTTTAAAATGCACAAACTAGACATTAAATAACAATTAAATGCTTTCAATACAATTTAAAAAAAACAAAATGATTGGGTGTTGCCAGCTCTCACAATCTCATGGCAACTCTGGCAGCATCTGATTTTTTATTTCCCTTAGCATTTCCAGCGCTGCTGGTGGGAACTGGGCTCCCTCAGGGACACCCCTTGGCTCACCCGTGGCTCCCTGAGGTTCCCCAGAGACAGCCCGTGGCCCATGGGATGCCACAGCACTGGGTTTGCACCACCTCATGCGGCTCCCTGCAGTGACCAGGGCCATTCCCATTTCTTACACCTGGAGCTGGCATCACTAATGTCACCAGCTCTGATTAACGAGGGGTTTCCATGCCATTAATTAGCACATGGCAGCCTCCATGAAGGCAGAATCCACTCCCAGAAGCACCACAAGGAACCAAACTTCCCTCCTGGGTTTTGAGGGGTGGCAGAGCAGCCCCCAAGCTCCATTATCCAACCAAACCCACCTGCCCCTGCAAAAGGCCCTCCCCAGCTCAACACCATGAGGCCACCGGTACCAGAGACCCTCTTGCTGTCACTGCTGCCCCAGCCCTGAGCCACATTCCAGGACAGGGATGTCCCCTGCTCCCCACCACCTTCCCAAAGAGCACTGACTCACAAAACCAACCTGCACATTCACAGCGTCCCCCTGGAGCAGGAACAGGGATCAGAAGGGCTTTTCAAAGAGCAGCAGAACAGCCATGGTCTCCCCATGCCTGAGAAGCCACTTTGGTGGCCAGGTCCCAGGACTGTCTCCAGCCCCTCTGCCCCACACACTCGTGCCCACAATGGGCAAAAATGCCTCAAAAGCCACGGTTTAGGGCTTTATTCCAGGAATAAAACACCAGTGCCAGCATGGACACCAGCTCTTCTGGGTCCTCCAGGAGAAGGGGAGGAGAAGAACCCACCCACACCCACAGAGCTACTCTAGCGGCCGAGGCCGGGTCGGTACCATGGCCTTGGGACCGCGGCGGGTCCCGGCTCAACGCGGCTCCTGCGGTGCCTCGGCCACGATGTCACCGAGCCCCTCGGCACGCGGGCCACCTCGAACCTCCTCCTGGGCTGGCAGGACACTCCGGCACGGGCGGGAAGGGCAGGGTGTCCCACGGGGGTGTCCCACGATGGGAGCAGGAGCTCCAGCCCCACTCGTGACCCAGAATGGGGATTTGCTGGAACTTCACCAAGCTCATCTCCTGGGTGTGCCAGTCATAATCACCAGGATCAGGGCTCGGCCCTAATCGGCTCAGTCCTGCCTGGGACCACCTCACCCTGCTCCCAACACCAGCCCGTCCCCCTGTCCCCTCCTGCTCGTCCCGGGGGCTTTGCCATTTCCAGGGGGCAGCCAAACAGGCTCCAGTCCCCCTTATTGGGAATTGCAGCACCTGGATGCACTCCAGGCCCCGGATCCACCCGTGACAGGTCAAACCTTTCCATCTCTGCTTGGCAGACCTGGAGAAAACCCAGGCAGGAGCATTCCTGCCTAATTTACATTGCTAACATACTTTCTTTTAAGTCAGCCCCCATGGTGTTTCCTCTCCTTTTCCGTGTGGTTTTGGTCAGAAAATGGCACTTTCGCTCCCTCCAAAATAAACCTCAGCAGCAGAACCCACCAGGGCTGGGGGACACTGGGCTCCCATCCTGCCCTGGGGACACCTCAGGACACTGAGATGTCCTGGGGGGACAGGGGACACTGCTCAGAGCCTCAGTGTCCATTCCCACCATCTTGCCTCCAGCTGGCACTTCCCCATGCCCTGCACTTTGGATTCTCCAGTGCAGGCAGGGAGCACCAAGGGACAGCCACCTTCAGGAGCTGTGGAGTAGAAACGCAGGATCCTGACCCAAATCCAAACCCCAAAAGGCAGAGGAGTGAGGGGCAACACTGGGAGCCTGGAAGGAGCCAAGGAGGGGGAGAAACCAATGCAGGAAAGGGGCCCAGGGGCCACAGCACCAGCAGAACAAGCAACCCATTTACACCCCCTGACAGGAGCACCCTCCCTTGGCACTACTGGTTATACTGGGGGCTGAGCCGAGCCTCTGGCAAGCTTTAATTGCCACTATTATTACCACAGCTTTGTTGGAAGCTCAAAGGCTGCTGCCTGTGCACGGATTTAGGGATGCACTTAACTTTCAACAGATACTTGTCACCAGTCCGGGAAGAGGAGGGATGAAACCTGTCTTCCACGCTGCAAAGATGAGGAAAGCTCGGAGAAGCAGGAGCCCTCACCGTGGCTGCCAGCAGTGCCCACAGCCCCGAGTGCCATGAGAAGCAGGAGGCTTTGGGATCGTGCCATGGCTGGAGCGAGATCGCTGTCTCCATTCACCACTGTGCCAGGGATCCTCCTCCTGCTCCAGCGGCACTGGGCTTCATTCCCCTTCCCCCAGGAGTGACTCAAGTTTTCCCATTAAAGCAGCACTAGAAAGGGGGCTATTGTAGCCCGGCAGCCCCTGGGGCCTGGGGACCTCGGTGACACTTGGAGGGAGGGACACAAGCGACAGCAAATGCCAAAGGAGCCTCGAAACCCACTCGGAAAGCAGGACTGAGGGTCAGCAGCACTGCGAGGGGGAAGGCAGAGCACCCCCGGGTCTGCACCGTGGGGAGAGGACACAGCAGCTCTCCCACCAGCCCCAGTGCTGGGAAAAGCAGAGCAAGGATGCTCCCGGGGCTTCCCAAGCCCTGGACAGTGCTCAGCTCCACGCCGAGATGCTGCGGCCCCCACACGCTGCTGGAAGGGCTCAGAGCTCCTTCCCTCCCTCCCTCCCCTCCGGCCGCACACAGCTCCCCCAGCTCCATCCCCCGGCTTGGAGTCAGCCAGCCCCGCGTGGGCTCCGACTCCAGATGTTGGTGAAATCCTATAAATAACAGAGGGGGGAGGGGAGCCGGGGCTGGTGGGACGCCAGGCCCACCGAAACACAAGCAGATGTTCCCCTTCCCCACAGGGCCAGAGCTGGGACTGGGCTCCAGCATCCAGAGACCCCCCCAGGCAGAGATTTTCCACCAGCCAGGAATAAATCCTTGGGCAGGACCAGCAAACAACCTGCTTCCATTTTTATATAGCCACAACTCTAATTACCACCCGGCCCGTTCCCAAAGAGGTGTTTCGGCTCCGACACCAATGGTCAAAAGAGGAAAACCTCCCATCATTCCTCCAACACAGACCTGATAGCCCAGGGCCACTCAGTGAAAGCTCCTTCTTCCCAACATCTCCCACATCCAGGTCTCAGCAGGACCAAGTTTCAGATGCTCCAGGGACTGCGGAGTGCCCACGATCATCTCTACCCAAGAGAAAAGAACAGGCTCAAAAGTGGCTGAGCTGCCTTAAATAGATTTGGCAGAGCCTGTGATCACCCTAAAATCAGCAGCTTCCTTAAATATCACTCGGAGGAGAGCAGGGTGCTGCAGGCTCCTGATGGTGATGGCACAAACTGTGCCCACCTCGGTGTCAGAGCCCTGTGCCACCACAGGCCCCTCATCTGCCTTTCCCCAGCATGAGTTCTGGGCTGCTGTAGCTTATTTAAATCTCTTGCATTATTCAAACTACTCCAGGCATTTAAATTGCTCCAGCTGGGTTTGAGTGATAGAAGCATCAAAACACAGGTATTTATTTTAAGGGCAGCAGACACTAAGGTTTGTACTGCTTTCCCAGTGCTGCTCCCCCAGCACCCTCCTGCCAACCTGCGGGGCTGCACCAGCACGCACACAGTGCCCTTTGGATGCATCCCTCCCTTTGGATGCATCCTGCCACTTTCTCTGCCAACAGGCAGCACAAAGGCAGTGAGTGAGGATGGCCGTGAGAGATTCCAATTAGCAATGGAACTTATCCAGCCATGGATCCTCGGCAGGACCCACGGCCAAGCTGCAGCTGATAGGGTAATTTGGATATTTCTGGGATTTTTTGGATGACAGTCCCTGCAAGGAAGAGGAGGAAGAAAAGGATCAGCCATGCCATGGGAACCCTGGACTCGCAGCATGGCTCCTTCCAGCCCTGCAGCGGAAGGATGATGCCCACAGTGGGCCCCAAGCCTCAGCAGGGTCCTGCTGCCCCAGGGACACTCACCCAGAGCCCTGCAGCCCTTTTGGACACAGCAGAGGGGACAGTGAGGGTCACTGGCACCAGGGTGGTGCAAAAGTAACCACAAAAGATTCATGATGCCCTTCACCATCCCATGCCGCCACAGCAGCTGCAAGAAGAGGTTTGCACCTTCCCTGTGCGCTCCCCCAAAGTGCCCAGGTCACCCCCTAAGCCTGGTCCTTTCCAGGTGCTGCAGGATGCAGAGAAGCTGTGCCAGCACCTGCCAGAGCTGTGCCCCAGGCACAGCCGAAGGGTTGTTATCCCAAGGAACTGCCCGGCAGGAGAAAACAAGAGCAGGAAGGATGTGGAGGGTGGGGAGGCTGCCCGAGGTGCAGCCCATGGTGACAGCGCTGCCAGGCTGTGCTGCCTGGCAGGAGGGCACCACTCCCAGCCCCGGCACTGCAGCAGGGGCAAAAGCAGTTCCCTATGGTTCCCATCAGGGTTTCACCTCCAAGAAATCCCCTGCCACAGAAATCAGAGCTCGACCTTCACCACGGCTGCCCCGAGGCGCAGGGTAAGCCCGGATTTGCCCCTCTCCGAAATCCCCGGCACCGCAGCATTACAGAAATCCCTGAGCACAAAGGGGCCTCTCAGGATGGGGCTGCACTGGGCCACGTCCTGCCTGGGACCTCGTGTCCCCCGTGGGGACAATCCCAGCGGAGGGTCCCTGATGGCACATCCTTGCTGTGGGGACACCAGCCCAGCCCAGCCCCGCAGGGTGCAGCTGATCCCCCCGAGCAGCGACGTCCCCAACGGAGCTGTCCCAGCCATTCCCTGGCAACCCCACAGCTGGGGAATTTCTCAGCCACAAGCCACGGGAAGCTGCATTTTTTCCCCTCTTTGCTGGCGTTTGAGCAGACTCAGACAGCGAAGGCACCCACGCTCTCCCCCCGGGCAGGGCTGGAGCCAGCAACAGCAGCACAGGCTTGGCTGGAGCAGAGAGCAGCTGGCCTGGCCCAGGGAGAGAGGGAGGGAGGATGGAGGAGACCGAAACCACCACGTGCACGTGTTTTCATGGAGAGAGACAACTTTTCCAGCAGGATCTGCCAAGGAAACAAGCAGCCGGGATACCAGAGAGCTCCTCTGCTCCAGAAGGATCAGCTCCAGCACAATGTGGGGCAGTTAATGTGGCTCCTGGCAGGCTGGGATTTGTCCAAGAGGAGAAACATGGAATCTCCATTCTGGATTGAAAAGGATCTCAGCAGATCCAGAGGGATCTGTTTTCCACAGGGTGGGAGGGAAAAGGGCATCGGTCACTGTGCAGGGCTCGAGCTGTTGGAACCAGGGAAAAAGTCCTTCCCACGCTCACCATGAACCCCCAGGCGGAAAAGGGATTGCTCTGGACAATGGGAAGGCACAGGGAGATGTCGGGAATAAGCTTCCCCAGTCCCACAGTGTTCCCTCCCTCCACAGGGGCCATGCTGCAGCACAGAGCTCGTGCCCCCCAGGACAGAGACATGTCCCACGCCCTGACACCCCAAATCAGAGACACGGCTGCCACCCCAATGGCATCTCTCCATGGACAGGTGATGGATCCCAAGCGGAGCCTCCTGCACACGGCAGAGCCCTGGGCACAGCTCCCACCCGAGCTCAGCATCGCTTCCAGCCGGGGCTGAGCCAGAGCCGGGCACCTCCAGGCTCTGCCCAGCTGCCCTTCGGCCTCCCCAGCTGCTTTTGAAGTCCAAGCCTTGAGCAATCACCAAACATTCGTTCATGCAGGCCCCATTCCTTGCCTTCAGTGACCCCAGGTCATCAGCAGGAATCCAGTCCTGCAGCTTTGTGCTCCCACGGCACCATGGATTCCAAGGAAAACCCCTCGAGGTGGAGGGGGCTCTGTGATGCACCAGGCACTGCAGGGAGCACCTCCCACCCCTGAGAACACCCTGCACCCTGGGACAGGGAGGGTTCTCAGGGAAGGAAAGGTATTTTCCCAAGGGCTGAGGCTGTTCAGGCTCTGAGCTCCTGCCTTTCCCCTGCGCCAGGGCTGTGGGACTGGGGTCACCATCGCAGGACCACACACCAAACCCCACAGCCCACCACAGCCAGCACCAACTGCTCAAAGCCACCAAGACCTGCCCTGAAAGCCTGACTTTTGGGGATAGGGTACAGTCCCACTGCCCTGCAGCAAGCCAACTGTTAGTCAAAGCATCTCATACAGAATGGGGAGAAGTGTTCTGAACCACAGGCCAGCAAGGACACAGGTCCTCTCCACGAACCCCCTAAGCCCCCACTCTGGAGGAAGAGGTCATGGGTGCTACACTCAGCCTTGCAGAGCCCAAAAAAGTACAAATAGGGTGGCAAGGATGGCACAAGCCTTCGTACTGTCCCTTTGGGACTGGTTTTCTCCTCCTGCTCTGCCACCAAGCCCACCTTGGAGCAAGGGGTGCAATGGACACAGGACCAGGGGACAGATCTGCACCCCCCAGCCCAGCCCCTGCCCAGGAAGCAGGAGAACAGGCACTGCTCTGTGAGTGCTGGGCCCAGGGAAGTTCAATAGTTTACTCCCAATATTTGTCTTGGCCGGGCAGCCCAGCTTGCTGGAGGAAATGGGGCAGGGGGAGGGCTCCAAACATCCTCTGCATTCCTTGTAACGAGAGCAAAGCCAGCGCTGGGGCACCCGCGCTCGGGGTCACCCAGTGTGAGGCCTTTTGTGTTTAGAAATCCTGCAATAAAACATCCAGGGGTGTAATTTTCCAGAAAGCAACAGGGCTGAGGGGCCTCGGTCCCAGCCCGCAGCTTGACATGCAAACTACTCGCTTCTCCCAAAAAGCCCCGAGTCAAAGCTTCTGCACAAAATCTGCTGACCTGGGCACAGCACCCAACGCCTCCAGTTCTGCTGGGGTTCCCCTTGACCTCCCCCTCCAAAGCTCAACCCTCCTGTCACTGCCCCCATTGCACAACGCTGCCACCAGCTCCATCCCACGGCACTGCTGGGAAACACGGGATCACACCCACACCTGACACAATCACAGACCAGCAGGGCTCATTGCACCCAGATCCAAAAATTACATTTTTTAAACCCAGCTTCTTAAAAAATGAGGGGGCCGCAGATGATGCTCCTTGCCAGGGAGCTCAGCTTATCTCCAGCTGGACAGGGCTGGGGCAGATAAGGGTGCTGGGGTGGCCCTTGGAGCCCTGGGAGCCGGACACGGCACAGCCCTGGTGCAGGGGGAGGATCTCCCGCGATAACCCCAGAGCCAGCGCCAGCCCCGGCTGCTCCTGCTGATAAACGTGGGGTGAAGGGGGTGCCAGGCATGGCCCGGTGCCAGCCCTGGGGCTCTGGGCATGCTGTCATCCATGCCCATGGCAAGGGGAACGCAGAGCCCCAGCAAAGAGGGAACAGCCCCAGAACAGCACTCTCAAAACCAAAAGAGAGCTTTGGGTGCCCAGCACAACCATCAGCCACTTCAAGGGAACTCCTGTCCCCATGTTCCAGCACAATACACGGCTCCCACATCCCCATGGCTCAGCCCCCCGGCGCCAGTGGAGCCCAGCTGCCAAACAAGAGCGGGGAACTCTTCCAGGCAAAGCCGACTACTCACCCGCTTAGAACTAATTAGGGCTTGTCTTAATTAAATCCTGCTAACCATGAACAACCCCAAGGCCAGAATTAACTGATTTACCTGGGATGGCCTCTGGCTGCTCACGAGGGGCTGCTGGTCTGGTGGGAATGAGCCAGCCCTGCGCTGGACACAGCGAGGCAGGAGCTGGCAGGGATTGGGAAGAGCCGTTGGAGACCTTCCCCAGGGCACAGCATCACTCCCCAGGGAATGCCAGCCCAGCCAGGTGCTAGGGCCCATTCCCAAGGGTGGGAGCTCGGCAGTGAAGGCCAGAGCAGGGGATTAGCACTCCCACCGCCTTTTGTGCTGCTCAGTCTTTAACGGGATTAGGCCCTGTAATTCCATAAGAGGGTTTAATCACAGAACACCCCGGGGAGCAGCGGGGCTCCAGCCGGGCCTGGGCCGGCACCAACCCCACTTCCAGCAGGTGATGATGGAGAGGCCCAGGATTCCACTTGGACACCCACTCACTGCTGCTCCCAGCCCCACTGCTTCCTCAAGCATCCCCGGGACAGCTCAGTGCCAGGGCTGGAGACACTCCCAAGGGAAAGACCCATGGCCAGGCAGTCCAAGTTGTGCAGCCTGGAGAAGAGAAGGTTCCAGGGAGACCTTAGAGCCCCTTCCAGGGCCTAACGGGGCTCCAGGAGAGCTGTAGAGGGAGTTTGGACAAAGGATGGAGTGACAGGACACGGGGAATGGCTTCCCACTGCCAGCGGGCAGGGTTAGATGAGTATTGGGAAGGAATTCTTGGCTGCAAGGGTGAGGACACCCTGGCCCAGGGTGCCCAGAGCAGCTGTGGCTGCCCCTGGACCCCTGGAAGTGTCCCAGGCAAGGCTGGACAGGGCTCGGAGCACCCTGGGACAGTGGAAGGTATCCCTGCCCATGGCAGGGGGTGGCACTGGATCGGCTTTAAGGTCCCTTCCAACCCAAACCATTCCAGGGTTTTATGCCCCCAGAGCAACCTCTCACACTTTCACAGCACTGGCACCTGCAGGGAATTGCCTTTCCTCCCTTGCCAGTGCTCACAAAACCACTAAAATTTGACTTTCACCGGCTCACCACCAACAAACACCCCCCACCAGCTCATTGTACCTGGAAACAAGCTCCTGCAAAGCTTTAGTGGGAAAAGAGAGACAGAGCCAACAAAATCCAGCACCATGTCTGGATACGGTCTGAATGTGCACAGCAATGGAACCAAAACATGCAGGAGTCCAGGCAAAACGTAATAAAATTAAATTACAATATGGATCTTGCCAGAAAGAATTATGTCAACAACTTGGGGTTCAATTCCTTATTTATAGAGAGCTGTGGATCTGGAGAAATCCTCTACTGATTACAAGCTTAATTTTTTCTCTCTCATACCCCAACCTGGAGTCTCCCACCACCAGGGCCTGTAACATCTCCACATCCAAAGGACTGGGAGACAAAAGCAGCTCAGAACAGACCTTCATTTACACTCTGAGATCTATTGTAGTGCTGGGTACATCATTCCCCGTGAACACCTCGCTCCTCCAGACTGGAGGGCAGGAAAGAACAACACAGAAGTAATGCCACATTGTCAGGGCTGTGAGCACTCAAGGAATGGTGTTTTATGGGTGAAAAGGAGCTCTTTAGAACTTCTTTTGCAAACCAGGTGTACCTGGCTGGCAGCTGGAAGCGCTGGCCCCCTCCAGCCTGGGAATTCACACTGAAGTCAGCAGCACGTGGCACCTTTGCTCCACACGTTTCTATTCCCCACGAGCAATCTCACAACTCCAGCCCCTTCTGCCCAGGTGGGAGCAGCCCCACGTCTCGGGGCTGGGCAGGAGGAGCTGGGATTGCCCCAGACCCACAGCACCGCCTGAGGCACCAGCAGGTCCAGGATCCAACTCCTGGAGATGATTTATCCATCCATGCTGCACAGCAGCACTGGGACAGCCCTGGATAAACAGCTGGGAATGTGCAGAGCGTCCCTTTCTCCACAACTCACTTGGGTCTCGGGAATAAACGGAGAATCAAAAAAAAAAAAACAAAACAAAACAACCCAAACCCAATATTGTTTTAAGGTTTCCTCTGCCATGACAAGCCCACAAGCCCGAGCAGGCTGGAGGAGCTCCAAGGGATAGAGCAGAGGCACAGCAGAGGCTCTGTGCAGCTGCCAGGGCACACGCAGAAGGCCCCAACGCTGCCAGAAGATTTTTAATTTATTCTAAACCATTTAATAGTTCTGCTATTGAACAGAACCATCGACAGCTGGCCAGGAGCCCACTCGTGAGTGGGGCTGGTTTTGAAGGAAAGCTGCTGGAACCCATCCCTGAGAGCCAAGGGGGCTGGGGAGAGCTGCACTTCCAGCAGCTCCCATCTAATATCAGCTTCCCAATCATTTTGAGGGAAAGTTTTTGATTACTCGTGAATGCAGAAGGGAGCAGCACCGGCCGGACCACCCGCAGCATCTCCGGGTGTCGGCGGCATCACCACCCTGCAGCCGGGTCTGGGGGGACGCAGCACCCCATGCACTCCTGCCCTTTCCCAGGGAGGGGGGTCCCGGGGTGACCCCACTGTCCTCTCGCGGGACCGGGCGTCCCTCCGGAGCGTGCGGCTCCGGGAACAAAGGCTCTTGGCAGGGCACGGCTCCTCCCGATGCTAATCTGCCTCTCGCCTCCCAGTCGCTTTGTGCTTCACTAAAAATACCGCGGCGGAGGAAGTTTGTGCCGCGGGGTGGATGCTCTCCTCCCCGGGAGGGGCTTCCTGCGCTGCCCCGGCACGAAAATAGACCCCAGCCCAGCTCCTCCACTGCCCCAGCGAGGCCAGGCGGGCTGGAGCCGGGGGACCCAGCCCCTTGCCCTGCCCCACAGCCCAGCTTCGGCTCCCGGGCCTTTGGGGCCCAGCCCGCACAAAAGGAAGAACTTTGCGTCCAAACCCCTTCCCGCAGCACGGGGAGGATGCAGGACCGGGCTGGGGAGCCGGGCTCACCCTGCCGAGCACCACACGGGTTTCTTCACCTCACACCCCCGGGGTGAATGTCTGGTCCAGAGTGGGGAGTGTTTTCAGCAGGATTTGGCTCCGATCGCTGCCAGAACCTCCTCTGAGTGTTGTGGCGATGCCCAGGACAGGCTGCTCATCCCAGCCAGAGCTGGAACTCCACAAATCCCACTGCAGGCGGCACTGCCAGCCCCAAACTCACACCAAAACCAACAACAGGTGCCAGAAGGGAACAGGGTCAATGCACAAGGGACAGGCAGGCAGGACTCTGTGGGGCACGAGGCTGGGGCTGCCCCGCTCCCAGCGCGTGGATCTGCAAGGCTTTGGGATGCGGAGCCTCCCAGCCTCTGCAGCAGCACAAGCGCCCACCATCATCACGGAATCCCGGAATGGTGTGGATTGCAAGGAACCTCCGACTCCACCTCATTCCAACCCCCTGCCATGGGCAGGGACACCTTCCACTATCCCAGGCTGCTCCAAGCCCTGTCCAACCTGGCCTTGGACACTTCCAGGGGTGAGGATTTGCATCTCCAGGTGCCCCAGCCTCCCTTCCCGAGGTGCCAAGCTGGAGCTGCTCCAGAGCCCACCCCAGCCCGGTGACACGCGATGCCAGAGCCCGGCGACATCAATAATGCAGCGGGGTCAGCGCGGGCAGCCCCACAGCTCCGCCCAACTTCTGCCGCTGCTTTGGGATTGAAGCACTAATCCCAAACGCAAGGGATCCCTGTGCCACTCCTGGCTGAGCTCCCACAGAAAGCAGACCCTTCACGGCCACAGCAGTACCCACGGCAAGGACTTTGTCTGGGGGGAGGCAGAGGTTCTCCAGCCCCGCAGGCACCTTCCCTTCCTCGTCCATCCCATCCCACGTCTCCAGCCAGGAACAGCCCCCGGGCCCGGGGCAGCTCCACACAGAGGGCGCACGAATGGCTTTGCAAAGCGTTTGTTCTGAAGCAGAGACGGGCACAGCTCCCAGGGTGACCCTGGGGAGCCCTGCTGCCCCGACAGGCACCAGCACGGCTTCCCTTCGCTCTGACCTCTCACACCCGCAGCATTCCCAAAAATAGCTGCTGTGGGAAGGGCAGGGAATGCTCCAGGACACAGCCACAGCTCCCTGGGCTCCGTGCCCGAGGGTTTCCCCAAACCTCTGCCTGCACAGCGGGAACCTCACCCAGGCTGTGCCAAGGCTGAGCTTTGCCATCTTGCCCATCACCCTCTCCCGCAGATCTGAGCCTGCCACGGGCAGTGGAAGATGCTGCAGGGAAGCGCTTTAATTCAAACCATCCACTTATTTATTTTTTTAAATTGCATAATTGCTGCAGACATTTCTGCTCATGTTTGGTTTTATTACATCTTTGTGGTTATTCTACAAGCCCTAAATTTTGGGCCTCAACTGAGTTGGCAAAGTGCTCCAAAAACATCTGTCCTGAGTTACTCCCCTTGCAGCAGTGTGGCAGAAGACATCACAACACAAGGGGTTCATTTGCAACAGAGAGAAGTTCTTACTCCTGACCCAAAGAAAAGGGTAAATATTTACTGCCTCGAGGTCAGAACTGACCCTACACCTGGTCCCAACAGGCGCCTGGCCATCGTCCTTCAGAGAGCAGCACCTCTGTCCCCAGACATGCAGGAGGCTCAGGAGCTGCCACAACCCCTGCGTCAGCCCAGGGACACCATCCTGCTGCTTCCAGTTCCTGCCCGCAGCAATCCTAAGGTGACACGTCCTGCCCCGAGCAGGGGACAATCAACAACCAGCCACTAATTCCCCCCATTAAAATTCCCAGACTCAACAGGCTTGAATCCAGCAGCTACAAGACACGGGTTTGTTCTCCAAAGGATAAACTTTGGAGAAGTTTATCCTTTGCAAGGGTTGTAAAGGTCCCTTTGCACACTCACCCCCTGCAGTCGCGTGAGCGGAGAGCAAAGGAAGGGAATTGCATCACCCCCTACACCTCTCAGGCTTTGCTGTTGTTCTGGTTTCTCCTACAAACACACCTGGAGAAAGCAGCAAGCGCCAAGGACAGCCCTAATGTGGCTCACACAACCTGCATGGCCATAACGGGGTCCTGGTGCCCAGCGGGAACGGGACAGCAGAGCCACAGCCCCTGCAAAGGTGCTGCCAGCCCTGGGCCAGGACACCTGCCCACCACGGACACCTCTGGAAGGACCAGCAGCATCCAGGTGAGGCCCTGGCAGCCCTGCAGCTCACCTGCCTTTTACACACCACCAGCCCAGGCAATTAATTACAGCCACCCTGGCCCAAAGGCACCTTTGCCGTTAAAGCAGCTCTCACCAAGCACCCAGAGCAGCCCCCGCCACGCTGGGATCCCCCAGCCCCACCTCCGGACCTGCCAGGGGCACTGCAGCCTGGCAGGGCAGAGCCAGAGCCTTGAGAATGCAGGAAATGGCCTGGTGGCCACCAGAACCTTTGGGGACAGGGGAGTAGCAGGGGAGGACATGGACCCTGCCAGGGGACACAGAGTGGGACAGGCAGCGAGGGGCAAACCTCTCCAGCCCAGCAGACACGGGAATGGGCACAATTCTGTGGGACAGGGCAAGGCAGCCCTGACTCCCTGTGCCACCACAGCCACACAGGGCACTTGTCCTCACGGTGCTGGGGACAGCAGAGCTGTGACAGCCACAGCTGCTGGCTGCCAGCCCTGGCGCCCTGCTCTCCGGGCAGGATTTTAAATACGTGCTGAATTATTCATGCCATCACCGAGGTTCCTGGAGCACGAGGTCCTGGGCACCAGGTCCCTGCTGGGGTGCACAGTGACCTCCCCACCCATGGCAGCGCTCTGGGGGGGGTCAGCCCTCTTGGGAAATAAATCTGGGACAGCGTGGGGAGCATGGCAGGGCCGTGCCCACGCTCCCTGCTCCATCACCTCCCACCGACCACCACAAACACCAGATTTCCCTCCTAGTTTTGTTTCAGTTGCTCATCTCTTCAGGCTGCCCTGAACAAATCCAGGCCTCAAATCCAGGACTGCCCTGGCCTCAAATCCAGGAAAACTCCAGCCTTTATATAAACAAAAGCTGCTCACAAAAATGCAGCTCCCTGGGAGCAGCCTGAAGCAAGGGCCCTGATTCCCACAGGGGCAGGTTGGGGCCACAGGTCTGCAGAGGGGGAGGCAGCTGCCTTTTCCCCTTCTCTAAATACTTCCAGGGAAGCTCACAAAAGCCCTAAATCTGGCTGGGGACAAATCTTTGAGTGTGTCTCAGCTGCAGTGGCAGAAATCTCCCAAAACCCACCACATTCAGGAGCTGCATATTCCAGCGCCTGTGATATGCTGCAGTAGGGTCAGGCTCGAGCTGCCCCATGGAGGGACACGGTGCTGGGGTCTCAGCAGGGCAGAAATGGGGGTCCAACACCCCTTATCCACCATGCCCTGGTCTCCAGCTACTTTGGAAGCCAGCAAGAGGGACACACCACCCAGACCAAGGGCCTGGAGCAGATTTTATCACCTTGAATCAAGCAGGACTGCCAGGCACAGGAGCCGGATGCAGGTCCTGCTGCTCTGGCCACCCCTGACCTCACCCCAGAGTCACACACGGCTCTAGCACCAAGAGGTGACCTTGGCCAGGAAAGCTGGCAGTGCCCAGCTCTCCCGAGAGCTGCCGAGGCAGGAGCAAACTAGCTGCTGCCCTGGCGTGCTCAGCAGCCTCCGTCCCCATCCCCACACGGTGGGAATCAGCCCTGGAATCAGTTCCCTTTGTGCAGCCCAAACATCAGCCCCATCTCCAGCACAGAGAGCACCAAATGCCCAGGAAAAGCCCCCAGCAAACCCCAGCCCCTCCAAGGGGAGCACGAGCTCTCCTCCCTTCCCACCCCGGGTCTGCTCAGCTCGCCCTGTCCCACCCTCTCCTCGGAGGAGCTAAAGCCCAAAGGCCGGAAAGGACCATCCTGTTCTCCCGGCCTGACTTCCCGTCAGCACACGCTGCTGGATCCCGACCAGCACACGAACACAGGCAGCAGAGGAAATGCCCCATTTGGAAAGCCACCCCCAGCCATGCACAGCCACCCTCTCCTTGGGAATGGCTCCTCTCCCAGTGCCCATGCCAGGGCTGCTCCAATCCCCAGGGGAAACGCAGCCATCATCATCCTCACACAGAGCTTCCAACAGCTTCAAATCAGGCAATAAATACACAAAAATAAAACACTGCCTCCAAGACTGCCACTGCCAGCCCCAGGCAAGGAGGATCCTCCTCTGCAAGATTCCAAACAGCTCCAGAGGGAAGGACCAGGGGTGACACCCCCCCATTCTCGCTGGGCTGCTCCTGCCTCATACCAGCATCACCTCTTATCTGCACGGGGGATTTCTCCATGAGGGGCTCCCGAGGACACGACACTTTCCTGCCCTTCCCATGTGGATGTCCTCCCAGCAGCCCAGTGGCCACTTCTGGGCCAGCTCTCAGCCACCAGCCCCGCCCCGAGGGGACAGGGACCAACCTGGCACTGCAGACCCTGTAGGGCCCCCAGGGAGGAGGAGGAAGGTGAGCACGAGGAGGAGGAGGAGGGGGGAAGCCCACAGCAGCTCCGTGCTGGAGGAGCCTATTGAGCACCAGAGCTCGTGCCCGGCAGCACAGAACAGCAAGCACAGGAGTGGGAGCAGGGACAGCAAGGGACAGACGGCTGCGGAACAGTGCCGGAGCGCCCGGCTCGGCCATGCAATGCCCACCCAGCTCCTGCCACATTCCCACCTGGAGCAGGGGCAGCCCAGGAGCCAGCCCCGCTATCAGCCCAGCACGAGCCTGCGCCGTCTGCGCCAGCCCCGGCAGCCATGGAAACAGGACGTTTTCCACCCCGAATTCTTTTCCTTTTGGAAAGGAGTTTACCAATAAAAGGCACTTAGTGCCGAATCACAGTCCAGACCCAGGCCACTTTAAAAGAGCCAATTTCCTTCCTATTTCAGCAAAAACCTGTGAACACATTCGCCCCAGATGTTCCCTCCCTCCTGCAAATAATGGAGGGAGAGAAGCTCATTCATGAGCTCCAGCTTGGCCACATCTCCGTTCTGAGCAGCCTGTCCTGGGAGACAGGCTGGGATCCAGGCTGGGACACCGACCTTGGCTGGGGCACCGGAGGGGTGGGAATGCACAGCCCCCAACAGCCAACACTGCTCGGTGTGAGAGATTCCAAAGGGCACCTTGGGACACAGCAGGGTCCCAAGCTGACACTCACACATGGGACAAGCTGTGCTCAAAGAGGAAGGAGATCCCAGGGGGTCACACCCGCTCCCCACAGCCCCACTCTGCCCTCACCTTCCTGCTGCCGTGCGAGGAGAAGCTGTGGGAATGCCTCTGGAGGCTGCCCCCGCTCAGGTCCAGCTGCGGCTTCCAGACCTCGCCGTTGTCGCTGGCCAGGGCCTTGGCGGGCGGGACGGCCGAGCTGAGCAGGATCCCGTTGTGCACCATGTCCTCAGTGCACGTGAGCCGCAGGCTGCACAGGTACTCGTCCGTCTCCTTGTCCACCACCAGCAAGCGCGTCTCCGTCTCCACGGCCTTGATGCGCTGCACGACCTGGGAACGACAGGGACAGCTCAGAAGGAGCCCGGGGGATGCTCAGGGGTGCCAGGAGCTGCCCCACAATGCTGCAGCTTCGGTCTGGGTGAAGGTTTGCTAGTGCTTCCAGCAGCTCTGCCCAGACCACCCAGGGTCGCCCACCCTGCTCAGTCAGGAGCCTCCTCGGAGGCTGTCACTGCCTCCCGAGCACCAGCAGCCCTCTGCCTGCCACTGTCCCCCGGAGGGGCAGCACAGTCTGTCCCACCAAGGAAACGCCCTTGTTTCCTTGATCCAGGGCATCTTTCTACTCCCATGCCCAGGGCAGGGTACGAGCCAAGGGGCACAGGAAGGCTCCAAGCACCCCTGTGGGCAGCTAGGGGCTGGACCGTCCCCCAGCACACCATTGTGCAGGCTACACGCAGATTTAGGAAAGAAACAGCCCAATCCATGCATCCATCCCCAGTCTGTGCTGGGGACCAGCGGAGATATGGGAAGCCAGTGCTGGGAGCAGGAGAAGGGCCCATCCCTGACGGGATGCAGCTCCAGGCAGTGCTGAATGGGGACATTGTCCTGCTGCTGCCCGGCTCCTTCGCAGGTATGGCAGAGCCTCCGACAGACACTCACAGCATGGAAAGCCAGGAGGAGCTGATCCCACAGCTAGGCAGAGGGTAAATCCCACCAGGGTGGGCTGTGATGGAAACAGGGAAAATGCACAACATCCACAGGGAAACCACCTCCAGACTCACTGCTTGCAGCTGCTGAGGGCACCTCCTCCCCACACAGGCCTTCATCCCGAGGAGGAGGAGGGGTGTTATTGCTGGCAGTACTGCTCAGCTGCCACCCCCAGCCACAGGGTGGCCCTGAACACCCCAGCCGTGTTGGGAAACCCCCAAAAGGAGCCCTGGGCTCCTTGCAGGGCTCCTGCTCTGATCTAGGTCACAGTGGCCAGACACGCCAAGGTTAGAGCGACAAACGAGCCTAATGCACAATTAACCAGCGTTTATTTACTCCCTGCAAGCTGCACTCAAGGTCAACAGAGCCAGTATCTGCAAACAAGAAAAAACCAGCCCACAAGAAATTTACAGGCTGCAGACAAGGCTGCTTGTCCTGAACTAACTCATCCACTGCAGCCTCCATCTGCGTGCGCCGCATGGCAGCGACGCCAGGGCTCCCACCCTAACCAGCCTGGAGGGTGCTGATCCGTCAGGCCCAGAACATCCATCTGCTCCCGTTCAGATCCCTTTACATCTGACATCAGATGATGCTGCTGACACCAGCAGTGCCTGTGCAGGGACACTTCTCCCAGAGGGGACCTGGCAGCAGCAGCCAATGTGCAGCACAAAGACACAGATGGGGAATGCGCTGGTCCTGCAGTGCCGTCCCCCAGACCCTGCAGTCTGGGTGCTCCAGGCAGCACAGAGAAACGCAGGGGTCCCACAAACGGCAGCAAAACTCAGGGGGACAACAGAAGGGTCCAAACCCAGTGTGGAGTGGTGACAGACTCACCCCACTGCCGAGCCCCACAACAGCCACAGCGAGAGCAGCAATGGAGCAAAGGTCCTACGAGTGCCAGGGACTGAGCCGGGCAGGGATGGAGAGCAGCACAGAGCAGCCCGTGGCCCCCTCCCCACGAGCAGGATGAGCAGAAGGGGCTGTGAGGAGCCCCCCAGGGCAGCAGGTCTCCCTGGAGACAGAGCAGAGAGATGGGAGGCAAAGCAGCAGCCCCAGGCATGGTCCTGCCCAGCACCGTACCCGCTTCCGAGCCATGCTCCCAGCCTCAAGTCCTTCTGGCTTCTGGAGACAATGCAGCCTCCTCTGCGCATCTGGGACCTTCTCAGCACCCGACCCAGCCCCATGATTTCCGCAGCTCCACCCAATCAGACTTTCACCCCTGGTGACAACAGCAGCAGCCCAGCAGAGCCGGCCAGGGCCCTTCCACCCTTGCCAAACAAGAGCCGCCCAGGAAGGGACTCACGGTGCCACCGGGAGCAGCTCCCAGAGAGGTGCCGCTGCCCTGTTCCATGCCACCAGGCTCCGCAGGGAGCGGGAGGGAGGGCAGGCACTGCGGCTCTGCCTGGTTCCGAGGAACCCAGGAGCCAGGATGCAACTTTGCATCTCAGACACGAAACGCTCTGAGAACACGTTCTGCCTTCGCTCCTTGGGCAAGGCCAGGAAAAAAAAACAGAGAACAAAGACAAAAATGCTGCCAGCTTCAGCTGGAAGCACAGTTACACCCAAACAGCAAGGCCTTGTTTGCTATGGGCTCCGTCCCGATGCACATGGAGAAGTGTTACTTATTCAAGGCTGGGGAAGGAGCAGCACGAGGAGAGGCCATGGTGAGGTGGCTGCTCAAAGCCATCGGCAGGAGCTGGCGTGTGACCCGCCAGGGCATCGCCCGTCCCACAGCCCATCAGTGCTGGGTAGTTCTTGGGGGAAGGAAGAGGTTCTTGTGGTATTGAGGCAGGAAAAAGGGTGATCCCAGTGCAGGCAGGGCTGCTCCGGCTTCCACCACTTGCACACTCATAGATCCCAGTGCCATGGCAGCCGGAGCAAGGCACCGAGTTCCTTGACACCCTGGATGGGACACCCTGTTCCAATCACTGCTCTCCAGCAGGGAGCGAGTGCCAGGGCTCCATCCTGCCGCCAGCAGCAAAAAAAAAAATGGAAGAAAGAGAAACTTCCCCCTCGCAGTTCACTTGACCTAGTGGGAAGCCCCAGCACGTTTCAAAGACACAGCTGGCTCTGCTATCGCCCGTCCCCAGCAGCCCAGCTCCAGCAGGGAGCTCTGGTGGCTTCCAAGGCACCACAGGAACACAGCTCTCCTTCCTTCCCAGCCAGATCAAAGATGGGGATCCTCCTTCAAGGGGTCTGAAATCACATTCAGGACAAACATCAACTTTCACACAGCTGGCTCAGATCTTCAAAACAAGCTCAATGAGCCACGAAACCCCACCAGGCCCATGGAGAGGAGTCCATGGGGCTTTAGGGGAGCCACTGGGAAGGCTTGGCCTCACCTTCAGCACAGCAACAGGCACACATGGGGGTGAGGTCTGGGAACCCACAGCCTCCCAAAACACAGGGAGTAGAGGCGCAGCCCAGCTCTGCCCCCATGCAGCGCTGGCAGCGGCGTTGACCAGATGTTTTAAGTTACTGAAACACTAAATCCTGCAGAGCCCCATGAGCCACAAGGCAAAACGTGCCCCTGCCAGGCTCCAAGTGTCCAGCAGGACTGCAGCAGCTTGAACCTCACTGCGTGCTTTCTTCTCATGATTCGGTTTTTTTCTGCATTTCTTGGGTTTTTTAGACTAAACTGTTTGACAAATACAAGTTTCAGTTTTACAAGCACAAAATGCCACAGTCCGAAGCAGCTTCTGTTGGCAAGCAGAGAAACAGCTCCTTTCGACCTCCCCATTCACAGCCGTGGTCAGGAAGAGCCACGACTCCCCTCCAAGCCCTATCGCTCTCTGGCCAGCCCAAGCGCTGAACATCTGCACGGCTTTATCTGGAGATTTTAAGGCATCTTCCTACACTCTGGGCTGCACAAGCAGGCGCAGCTCGCCCAAAGCAGCCAAGAAAACCCACAGAAGAGCCGGAAATAAAGCCCGGGTCTCCCCATTCCTTTCCACCACAGATTGCATAACGCGGCAGAGCCCTGCCCAGCCCCACACACCTTCTGCTTTGCCACCTTGACACGATTACAACATCCCGTGCCCAGCAGCGAGACCCCGCACGGCGCACCCGCCCGCACAGAGCTGCGGGTCCCGGGGCACGCAGAGCCCCCGTGCAGCCCAGGCCTGGCATCCGGGGGGCACCCACCCCACCGCTGCACACCCCCAGCGCTGCCCAGGCCGGAGATGCTCCAGCAGCGATATTTGGGGTGAAATTTCCCCTTTCGCCCGCCGCAGGGAGGCTGGAGCCGGGCACAGCCGCGCCGGCGGGGCGCTCAGCCCGGGGTGCGGGGTGCCCGTCCCCGCTGTCCCCCGCTCCATGCCCGCACCTGGTGATGCGTCTCCTGCTCCACGTTGAGCCCGTTCACCTCCACGACGCGGTCCCCGGCGCGCAGCCCCGCCGCCTCGGCGGGCGAGCCGGGCTCCACTTTGCGGATGAACTGCCCGCTCTTGCCCTTC
>VZRN01000275.1:228568-270136 GCA_013397935.1 Dasyornis broadbenti
CCCCCCCATGGCCCCCAGCATCCTCTGAGCATCCCTGAGCGTCTCCCTGCAACCCACAGCATCCCGAGCACCCGCGAGCATCCCCCTTGTTGCCTTTAGCGTCCTCCCCATGGCCCCAGGCATCTTCTGAGCATCCTGAAGCATCCCCCTGAAACCCAGAGCAACCCGAGCATCCGTGAGCATCCTCCTTGAAGCCTTCAGCACCGTCCCCATGGCCTCGAGCATCCTCTGGGCATCCTCTTGCAGCCTGGAGCATCCCAAGCATCCTTGAGCATCCTCCTTGTTCCCTGCGGTAAAGTGCTCAAGACCATTTGCAGTGGATTTGCCAGGCTGCTTCCCCTCCTCTTCTAACACTCAGTTCTTCTTAAATATGATATCACCATCAATTTTGCCATTCCAGTCAGGTGATTTCTCCCCCCCAGATTCCTTCATGAAACCAAGCAGGTCAAGTTTGTGCTCATCAGTGAGCAATTCCAGTTCCTCTTGTTTATTAGGGAAGTTCTTGGTGTTATACACTGACCTAGGACTAAATAATTTCTGGGAGGGGGGGGGGCGTTCAGGCCACACAGTAACTTCAGTAATTTTAATCTCAGCATCTTAGAATCTTGGAATGGTTTGGTTTGGAAAGGACCTTAAAGAACCTCCAGTGCCACCCCTTGCCATGGGCAGGGACAGCTTCCACTATCCCAGGCTGCTCCAAGCCCTGTCCAGCCTGGCCTTGGACACTGCCAGGGATCCAGGGGCAGCCAGAGCTCCTCTGGGCAGAGGTTGGTATTTCTCCTTGTTGATATTATTTTAACATGCTCCAAGGGAATCCAGCCAAGCTGCTTCCCACCATTGGGATCCCCCAGTCCTTTATCATTTAGCCCTATCTTCTCCCACCCAACAAGCGCAAGTTCCCAGTGGAAACTTTCTCCATCAGCCCAGCCTGCCGTTGTTGGCGTTCTGTGACCCTCCGCACTGGGGGATGTGTTTCCAGGCTCACACTGGGGTCAGAGCTGTCCTGGGGACCCCTCAGACTGTGGGGTCTTGGCCAAGCAACATCCACCTCCTGGAGGAACCAGCCCCTTGGCCCAGCAGGCATCAGAGCATGTGGAGCTGGGGATGGAGGGAGGAGGAGGAGAAAAGTCCAAAGCAGCAATGTCAGTGTGGAGTCTCACAATTTTCCCCTTCTGAGAAGGCTGGGAGTGAGTGCAAATCCCAGCTGACAAGATGGGGATCCAGCCTTTGGGGAGAGGATGCTGGAAGTTACGTCTGTGCAGAACACAGCTCGTTCCTGTAATGAACCAGAGCAGAGTCCAACTCATCCATGGCTCGAGTTCTTGGAAGTGCCCAGGTTTACAGTAAGGCTGTGGCCGGCTCCCGTCTCACTCGGAGCCAACCCCTGCTGGATGGGCTATTTTTGTCACCCCTTGAGTGCTCTGGACATTAGAAGGGCCTCAGCACTTTCATGTTTAATAGAGCCATTAATGAATGGCACCGGTACAGCTCCCGGGGCATCCCAGCGCATCCTTGGGGTCACCCAACACGGGACACGTGCTGCCGGCTTTACTCACTCCAGAAAAAGCCATTACACTCCCTCCTCTGCAAGACACGGATCAATTTGGGAGCACCTGATGCTCTTCCTGGCTTGCTCCTGCGCCTGCCCCGTGCCCAAGCGAAGGCAGGTTTAGCAGCTCTTGTTTCACTGCAGCCACATTCCAACATGGGCTCAACCTTCCCAGCCAGGAGTGGAAGATTTTCTCATTCCCTGAAAGCTGCCTGAAGCGTCTCTTAAATGTGTGGTTTTGGCCTGACTTGGATAACTTGTCACCCTGATAAACTCTCCATGAACTGAGCTCCTTCCTCCCAGGAATGATCCTTGCTGACAGCCAGCAGCTCTGTCCGCAAGGCGCCGAGACCCCTCGGATCCAGCGCAGCTCCGGATCTCCAGCAGAGTGCATGTTTTCTCTCCCGAGTATTTTTAAATATCTTTCTAACGAAACAGCTGATAAGCAATTTGTCTTCTATTTATATTCTAAGTAAGTAAAGATAATTTTAGGATCCTTCTTTCCCTCACAGAAGCTGATGCTCTGCAAATACCGTAGCACGTCAGCGGGCACATGGCACCGTGCTGCTCTGAGAGGGGCTTGTGCCAGGAACTCCCCCAGAGGAGCAAAATCCTGCTTATTTTTGGGAGAAGAAAAAACTTTTGAATGAATCCCAGTTCCTATGGAAGTCTTCTGCAGACTCTCAGGAGTTTGAGATTTCAGCCTCTCAGGTCATTGCTATAAGCTGCAGGTTTTATTGACACCAGGCAGGGTCCAGCTGAACCAAAGCCCTTTTGGAAACCCCATTTTTACGTTTTCATTTAAACCCTCAGATTTTGGCTCCAGCATCACATTTACCAACCACACAGACACTGAGCCAAGACTTTGCTCAGCCATCCCATTGCTTGGATGAACCCTTAATGATGTCGTTCCACATTTGTGGAGGGGAAGGGGAATGGGATCATAATTGAATCATGGAACCCCAGAATGGTTTGGATTGGAAAGGACCTTACCAGTGCACCCTCCAGTGCCACCCCCTGCCATGGGCAGGGACACCTTCCACTGTCCCAGGCTGTTCCAAGCCCTGTCCAACCTGGCCTTGGAGACTTCCAGGGATCCAGGGGCAGCCACAGCTTCTCTGGGCAACCAAACCATGGGGATTTACCACATGGCTCTGCTGCCAAAAGGATTTAAGGTTTTCTTCTTTTATTTTGGAACAAAATCACTCTCTTTGTACGAGGAAGGCTCTGCTGCAGCTCCCATCCTGCTGGATGCTTGGGTTCTCCAGAGGGTACATCCAATTTCTGCACTGGACCCACCATCTCCACCACAGCTCCAGGGAATGAACTGGGGCTTCTGGAACACATCCCAAGGGACTCCATGGCCGAGGGGAGAGAGGGGTGAGCAACTGGAGGGATCACATCTTCACCCCTGCAATAAACCCAGCCGAGCTCTCCAAAGAGCCCTCTCCACCCAATTTAATTCCTGCTGTGCACTCACCTCCCACCACACACATTACTGCAGCCACTCAGAATTTGTGGCTTTGGAGAATGATCTAAATGAATTTGATGTCCCAGAAAGAGGCACTTGAAAGCATAACCGGTAGGGTTTAATGACAGCATTTTCTACATTTTTATGATAATGACTCTGGTGTTTATTGGAAGGTTAGCAACTCAGCCGAGCAGGAAAACAAAGCAGTCGGAGAGGCCAGCGCTGGGATGGGGCCTCTGCCCACTTGGGCATTAATGCCTCTTCTATACATGACATTTTTTGGCCATTTGGGCTCTCCAGCATGTCCCTGTGGGAGTATGAGAGGATGGAGGTGACATCACTTGGGATGAAGAGGAACAGAGCCTGCCCTCCTGCACTCTGCAAACTCATCCAACTCTGCTAAGTGGGATCATCCTGTTCTTCAGGCTGGGAAACTGAGGCACAGAGCGTTCAGCACGGTGCCAAAGACCACACAAGGGAGTGAAAGTTTGCACCAAGTAACTTGGAGCCTCCTGCTCTAAGGTCCTTCACCTGGCACTGCCTGGCTGTGCTTGCCTGTGCAGGCTGGCCTTGGAGAGAGGGACGCAAATCAGCCAAAAGAGGCTTCACCTCTGTGAAATCAGCTGGAGGCACAACACTGAAGCTGGAGGCTGGAGCAGGGCTGAGTTTTGGCCGTGCCTTACTGAGCAGCACCGTGTGCATCCCAGGCTGGAGCAGACCTGCTGCTGCTGTGGGGAGGTGACCTTCAAACATGGCTGGAAGCTCAGCAGCTGAGTGAGCTGGGACTGCAGATCTGACCCCAAAAGGTGACGTGATGAACACCCTGCCTGCTTGCCCAGGTTGTTGCTCTGATTCCCCGCTGTCTGTCTCTGCCTGGACACCAAATTCTGGCACTTTCACCTCCTTTCCCAGAGCCACATCCCTGCTGTCTCTTGCATTACTTCAACCCAGGAGTGAATGAAGTCTGCGTGGCAAGTAAAAGATATTCCCTCACATGTGGCTGAGCAAATCCTGGTATTTTCCAACACCCATCCCACTGCTGAGCTCCTGGGGAATCAGAACAATGTTTGTGTGGAGTTGGGATGAGGCACTCGGTGAGGGGGACCCAAACAGCCTCGGTCCCTTGGGTGCTGTGGTGGCAGCACCACAGAAAGTCCCAGGAATAACAACCTTTGCCATTTTCTTGCATCTAGAGTGTGTAATCAACTTGGATCATGGAGCAATTCCTGCCCCTGGTGATTCAGAACGTGATTAAATGCTATTTCTCTGTTCCTCTGAAATAAAGGAGCTGTAGTTGCTACAAACAAATTACGGTTTCAAGCTGTGAGGTAAAACACACCTCGACTCCCTGAGAAAGCTGTTGCAGGCTTTGGTGGCTCTGAAGAGAAAGAGGAAACAACAAAGGGTGTTTCCTAATGTTGCAGATCTTGCTAAAGTGCACTAAGTTAATTATTTGACTCCTAAGAAACAACTAATTCCTCACTGTTTTTAGCCTCGTGCACTATTTTAAGAGATCTTTTCAGGGTCCAGTCACGTGGAAGTTAAACAGAAGGCAATGAAGTTCTCCAAAGGATAATAAACTATCTCAAATTACTTTGCTAACGGAACAATGAGTACTGTAAGTGTCACACAGGATAGAACAAGAGCAGGAGAAACCTTTGCATGAAACAATGGATCCATTAGCATGAAGGTAAGGGAAAAAAGCCACAGCCTCCTGATACTTCTGCAGTTTCATGGAGTTGCTGCTCCCAGGCAAGGGAATTTGAATTCTTCCTCACTTGGATTCTGTGTTGAGAGCACACCACAATCACCCACACTCTCAAGGCATTGATCCTTTAGGATGTCAAAGCCCTCTACAGACAGTAACTGAGCCCCAGGTGAGCCAGTGGAATTATTTCTGCTTCAAACTGATGTACAGAGAGGGAACCACCGAATCAATGATGGAAGACCAAAACCAAACAAAGACCCACACCAACCAAACCCACTGAGGGATCCTCACCTCTCCAGCTGAATAAAGTTGTCCATCACCCCACAAGCTGCAGGAATGACCCTTCACTTCTGGTGTGACTTGTCAGCTGGAGAACCCAGCTCTGGCGGGGCCTCTTGGGTGAGAGGATGGACTGTGAGACACCACCGTCCACCCCGCCCTGTACTTTGCCTCTCCTGTGACTGGCAGAAGATTAAAAGTCTCCAAACACCTCAAGGGCTGCAGCAGCAGCGTCACAGAGTGGTTTGTATGTGACATAACACCACCAAGGAACCATGACGAAAAGTTCTCCATGATGTGGGATGACAGCGCTGCCCCAGGAAAGCAGCAAAGACAAAAACTCTGAAAAGCAGGGAAAAGAGCAGGGAGAAAAGATGCCATTGGCTGGCATCTGGAATGTGAGCAGATCCTCAGCCCCCTCCAGTCCATGAGTCAGTCGTTCTCCTGGAAGTAATTCCCAACCCCACCAGCGAGTTAATACCCAGATGTGTGAAGTGCAGAGTAAATTTGGCTCTGCTCTGCAGTGTTTGCTGGGAGGAGAAAGATTTGGGAGATGAATCTTTCATTTGACAGCCCTGAGATCTCTTAACCAAAGCCCACACAGCTCCCAAGAGCTCTCCAGTTTTTCTGAAATTTAATTAGGTGAGGCTCTCCAGCACACGTGTGTGAGATGGTTGGAGGGCTGGAAGGGGTGTAGATGAGAATAAATCTGTCTTCAAGCAAATCTGCACAGGTTAAACTTGGAAAAGTCCTCTGAGAGCCCCGTGCTCACCCCCACCACGTTCATCATGTCCACAGGTGCCACAACCACAAGTTTTCTGAACACTTCCAGGGATGGCGACCCACCCCTGCCCTGGACAGCCTGTGCCAGGCCTTGACAACCTTTTCCATGAAGAGATTTTTCCTAATATCCAACCAGAACCTTCCCTGGTGCAACTTTGGACAATGGCCTGGAGCGCCAGGACAAAGGGGAATGGCCTCCCACTGCCAGAGGGCAGGGTTAGACGGGATACTGGGGAGAAATTCTTCCCTGGAGCTGTGGCTGCTCCTGGATCCCTGGCAGTGCCCAAGGCCAGGCTGGACAGGGCTTGGAGCAGCCTGGGATGGTGGAAGGTGTTGGGGGTTGGAACTGGATGAGCTTTAAGATCCCTTTGAACACAAACCATTCCAGGATTCCATGCAATGAGGTACCTGTGAGAAGCCACTGCACAGGGGCTGTCTGAGACTTATTCTCCTTAAAGAGAAACACGGAGAAAATCATCACTTTTAGTAGAAACTTTATCAAATGAAGACAAATTTCCCTGATAGGCACTGAGAGCCTTGGCTGCAAATGAGCCACATCGGCACCAAGCTGGGAATGCGAAACTAATCCAAGGCACAACCTTTAGTTCTACACTTGGACAGGACCTCAGTGCTGAACTATAAATATTGGATCTGTGGCTCTAGTGAGTGGAATGGGTTTGTTGTGCTCATCTCCTGACTTATCAATTATTCCACAGTGTATTTATTGCTGATTAAATGACTGGAGAAGGGCCTTTTTCCTGCAGTTATTATGGGATATTTAGCGAGTAAACATGGAAATCAACTATTCCAAGTGTCAATATTAACCCTTTTTCTTGGGAAGGAAACATTCCCTGCCTGCCAAAGCATAGAACTAAGCACCAACTAAGATATTTGGAACCCAGTTAATTCTATATAATTTTATTTCTTTATGTTTCAGGGTCACACTCAGCGCTAAGATCCAGCTTTCATTTGCAATCACCAGAGAAATAAACCAGCATCTTTAAACCATCAGCAAAGAATGATTCAATCCCTTGAAACAGGGTTATAAAAACCTCTCTGCACCACAAAATAAATTAATCTCAACACATGACTCACAGGCACCAGCAGGATAGTTCTCCTGAAGGGTGAGGAGCTGGAAACAACCTTCGGTGAAGTTTGAATGTTTCAATGTTGGCTTTTTAGCAATTCTTTGTGCTGCTTGATGATAGTGGGAATGCCAGGAGAGTGGGAATATCTTGTGTGATGATGTCAAAAGGGAACAGAGAGGGGGGGTTTTGGCATTTTACAGCTGTGGAAAGATGTGTCCCACTGCTGGAAAAGCCATGGTACCAGCTGAGCTACGTCAGCAGGATATGGAATCATGGAATCACAGAACCTCTGAGGTGGGAACAGAGCTCAAAGACCACTGAACCCAACCATTTCCCCAGCACTGCCAAGCACACCACTAACTCCTGTCCCCAGGTGCCACATCCAGGGATGGGGACTCCACCACTGCCCTGGGCAGCTGTGCCAGGGCTGGACAGCCTTTTCCATGAAGGAATTTTCCCAATATCTAACCTGAACCTTGGCTAGTGCAGCCTGAGGCTGTGCCATGGAAGTGCTGCTGGGACCCCCTCCCTGGAATGCCGCGGAGGAAGAACAAGAGGCAGGAGCTAAGGACACCCAACCCTGCCAGTGGCAACGTGCCAGGAGCTGGGATCTGGGCTGGGGCATCCCATGGCTGATGTAAAAGGCAAGGATGGATCTGGCCTCCAGCCTGAGCTGGAAGGAACACAGATGATCTCTAAGGTTCCTTCCAGCCCAGGCTTTTCTATGATATCCTTAGGGTGGGTTTTGTTCCAAACGAACTCTCTGGACCTGAAAATTGAGGATGAGATCTGACCTGGCCTGAGCTGTCAGTGCTGGGGGAAGTTTAGCTGCACCACAAAGGGACATGGAGCCTTCAGTGGTGTCCCACTCAGACACTGAGTATAACAAATGTTGCCAAAAGCAGGAAATGCCCCAGCTGAGGAGCTGCCAGTGGTGCTGCCTGAGCACCAGGGACATTACATGCTCCCAGGGGAAAAAAACCCACACTGCTTTGCAGGATCAGGGCTTTGGATCAGGTCCTTGGCACTCCTGGACTGGTGGGAAGTGATGTCACCAACCAGAGCTGAACTCTGAAATGGCCCAGCTCCTGCTGAGTGTCCGTATCCCATTGTCCTGGCAATGAGTAATGTCCCTTTCCATCCCAGCTCCTCAGGTGTGTTTATGGCCGTGGGGTCATTCCCCAGCCAAGTGACACTCAGGGCAGCACATCACTGCCAGCAGCCTCCAGCTCATTCCATGCTAATTGCTCTCCAAAATTGGGTGATGCAGTTTGGGCACAAAAACATTTTCAACAGTGTCATTAATTCGGGGAACATTTCCTGGAGTAATTACAGCCAGCATCCTCAGTCATTCCTAATTATTCCACGCAGCCCCACCCAAACACACTTCAGGGCTGATTGGCAAGATCTGTGTTATCCCACTCCACGCTCAAGAGGGATAAATGGGGCTCTTTAGAAGAAAGTAAATATTACCTGTTGTATCCAATGATCCACATCGTTAAAATCCTTCATTATCTGCTCCCAAACACTTAACAAACCCATTACTTAATATATTTCATGGCACAGATGTCGTTAACTGAGGCTGGTGAACATCATGGGATGTTTTAATGATCTATTTGATGAGCTGCTTTGTCCTGAAATGATTGTTTATGGCTCAAAGAAAATGAAGAGCAACTTTTGACTCAACAAGGAATTCAGGGAAAAGAAAGAAAATTGGAACCATAAAGGTGCTGATCCAATCTTCCAGGAAGATCCTAGGAATTCACTACGAATTTCATCAGGAACTGGGGTGACAAGACAAGGGAGAATGACTTCCCACTGACAGAGGGCAGGGTTAGATGGGATATTGGGAAGGAATCCTTCCCTGGGAGGATAGGGAGGAGCTGGGATGGAATTCCCGGGGAAGCTGTGGCTGCCTCTGGATCCCTGGAATTGCCCGAGGCCAAGCTGGACAGGGCTTGGAGCAGCCTGGGACAGTGGAAGGTGTTCCTGCCCATGGCAGGGGTGGCACTGGGATGAGCTTTAAGGTCCCTTCCAACACAAACCATTCCAAGAAGTTATGATTCGGTGATCCCATGTTGGTCACTTAGCGGGAATCTGGGAGGGAAAAAAAAAAGTGGGAGATTGTAAATTTTGAAAAACTTCCCGCCTGTTCCTCTCTGCTGTCGCCAAACAAGCTTTTTTTTTTTTTTCCCCTCCCACTTCCAGAGGAACATGGCTGCTGTTAGTGCATTATCTTTCTATGCTCCTGGAGCACCCTCTGCTGTCCAAGGAGCCGCAATTCCCATCTCTGCGCCTCTGGAACAGAATTTAAACCCCGGGATGCACTCTCAGGGCAGGATCGGGACACACCTTTCCGTACCCTTTTCCACCCGGGAGTGACTCCATCTGCTCCGGGCAGCTGGAACGTGGGTACGGGACGTGACTCACCACTTGCAGCAAATAAAGATTTATTTATATTAGACTGAGCTCTTAAACGCACTGCCAGAGCTCGTTTGTGGTCCTGATCTAATGAATCCAAAATCTCAATCTCTCTAGTGTTTCAAGTATATTTTTTACACTTTTATTTTCCCCAATCACACCCAGTTTACCTGGGAAAACAGACACCTGGGTTATAAAATTAAATCAAGTGGCACAGCTGTCTGGTGAATCCATGGAGGATCTGTCTGCACCCCAGGCTAGGTCCTGGGAAAATCCCACATAAATCAATAGGGACGAAAGGGAATGAACTGAGGTCGCCCATGTCCCGCCCCCACCAGGGGTAGCAGGAATGGCCCTGGGGTCCCTCACGTCCCCAAGGACTGAGGTGCAGGGTCTGAGGCCCCCATGTCCCCACAACCAGGGGTGTTGAGGAAGGACCTGGGGACGCCAAATGTCTCCGGGACCCCCGAATAGCCCCAGAGGCCTCCTCTGCCTAGAGACACCATCGAGAGGGAAACAGAACGACGCAGCCGGGGGCGCTCTACCCAGCGCATATCTATGGTCACCGCCCTGCGTCTCTATGACTGACCGCTGGAGGACCGCGCGGTGATGTCACGAGATGGCGCTGCAGCCGTGGGGGTAGGGGCGGGGGGGGCGTGGAATTAATTCCGGCAGCGCGGGGGCGCTCTGGGTGGAGCTCTATGGTCAATCAGCGCTATGTGAGAGCGCGTCTCTATGGTGGGGCGGTGCTCTAGCCCGGGCTTAGTGGTGCGGGCGGGGCGGCGCGGGGCCGAGGCCGCCATGGCCGCCATGGCCGGCGCGGGGCCGGGCTCGGCCGAGGGGCCGTGCGTGCTGTGCTGCGGGGAGCTGGACGTGGTGGCCCTGGGCCGCTGCGAGCACCCGATCTGCTACCGCTGCTCCGTGCGGATGCGGGCGCTCTGCGGCGTCCGGTACTGCGCTGTGTGCCGGGAGGAGCTGCGGCAGGTGAGGCCGGGCCCAGGGATGCGGGGAGCCTCGGGCCGGGTGGGGCAGTGCTCGGGCACGGGGTGGTCGGGGAATGTACTGAGTGGAAGCGGCGGAGACGGACAGCCCAGGTTATCCGCCCTCTGCCCCGCTCCTGGGGGTGCCGCCGCCGCTCGGGCGAGTGGGAAACAAAATGTGAAGAAAATGGAGTTCAGAATGGATGTTTATGGTTTGAAGTCAGCAGGGCTCGCTCTGGCAGCACAGGATGGAGCCTTTGCTCCCTGCTCCAGGAGGCATCTGCTCTTAGGAAGGATTATGGAATCATAAAATTCTGGAATGGTTTGGGTTGGAAGGGACCTTAAAATCCATCCAGTTCCATCCCCTGCCATGGGCAGGGACACTTTCCACTATGCCAGGGTACTCTAAGCCCCGTCCAGCCTGGCCTTGGACTCTGCTAGGGATGGAGCAGCCACAGCTTCTCTGGACAGCCTGTTTCTGGATTTATAATGTAGCTTTTGCTGTAAGAACTGAAATTATTTACTGTATTTATGTCTCAGCCTTTCTGGGCTGGGGCTGGTAACTAAAGCTATTCTCTGAGCGTTTCTGCTACCCCAGTAATTCCCAGGCTGGGAATGTCTGGTGGAGCAGGCAGTGGTAGGTGGCTCCTGTAACGCCTTAAACAGTTGCAGGAACAACTGGGAACAAGGAAATTCCCTTAGAGGGTAGGTGGTGCAAATAATTTGGGAAGTGTTGTGTGTTTTGCTCTTTGCTTTCCTGGGAGGTAAGGAAAAAAGAAACGGTGGTTTCCCTGCTAGAATCTTAGGCATTGAGTCACTTGTCACTTAGAGACTCCAGTTTCCCGTGTGATCCTCCAGGAGATGGGGAGGAGCCGAGGGCAGGGCTCCTGCCAGGCATTGGCTGTGGAGGAGGTTGTGTTGATCAAGGATATTTACTCTGGGAACAGCTGTGGGAGCAAAACAGACCAGAAATGTTTCCTAATCTCGTTCAAACTCCAAAGGCCAGGCTGGGCCAATCCACGTTTCCCTGGCAGGTTGATAAGATGTCCTGTGGCTTTGCTGACAGCAGGGGACAGTGCCTGGGGGTGGTGACAGCTGGGGCTGGCACAAAGCCCTGTGGGAGTGGGGAGCTCCCAGAGTTTGTGCCGAGGAGCACAAACCCGCAGCTCCCGCTGATCCCGGTGTTGTGTCCCACAGGTGGTGTTTGGGCGGAAGCTCCCGTCCTTCTCCTCCATAGCCCTTCACCAGCTGCAGCATGAGAAGAAATATGAGATTTATTTCATGGATGCAGAGGTTTATGCACTGTACAGGTGAGCTCTGGCTCCTTCCTGGAATGTCTCCCTGGGCACGTAGTGATGCACGGGACGTGGCAGGAAGTGCGTGCTGTGGGAGAGCAGGGTGGTGTGGTTTCCTGGGATCGGAGCTGCGGGGAGCTGGGTACGTGAGTCACCTGCCATACAGGTGCTTTTGGCAAGGTGAGAGGCTGGAGCAGGACACTGAACACTCAGCATCTCCTCCAGGCTGCAGTGTTGGATTCACCAACACGGCTCACAAACTTTGATCTCAATAAAAGTCATTTTTTGCATCTTTAGCAGCAGCAAACTTGCTGAAAACTTTTCCATTCCTTGCACAACTGCTGTGGAAATGATAAAGACTTAATTACTGTTATAATTGTAATTGTTGCTGTGCTGAGTAAGGACTAACCAAGCCCAGCTGTGCCAAATATTGCATGAAGAATAACATTGTCTTCACACAAAGATCTTACTTCTGAAGGGGAGAGAAAAAAAGGTGAAGTGAAAAAAGCAATGCAGAATACAAATGTGGTGTCAGCGTTGTGTTCTGCAAATATTTTTCATAACAATCTTAATTGGGAGGCTTTGAGATAATGGAAAGAGGAGTGGAAAAGATGAAGCCATTCCAGCAGTGGAAGCTTTTCCTTGGGGAATTGGGTATTCTATTCACCCTGATTTGGGCTGAGAATGTAACTTTGGTACATTTACAGTTTTGCATGACTTGATATTTATGGAAATGAGGGAATGGGAGTCTCCCAGTGAGTGCAGTGCTCTGCTCTTTCTGGGAATCATTGTGGGGTGGGGTTTTTCCTCCTTTCCTAATACAATTCTTTCTCTCTCCCCACTGTATTCCTCAGTTTCTGACAATGGACAGTGTAATGGGATTGGATGTGAGTGTTGCAGGAATCAGCTGAATCTCCGATAGGGGAAGGGTTTGTTTCAGTTTACTCACTTTTGTAATGGCAGTGTAGTTCTTACTCTGTGGCTGCTCAGCTCTTCTCCAGTAGTTGGAACCTTGGTGTAATTTGGTTCCATTCCTGACATGCGGCAGAATTCCTGCAACAAGCAGGTCACAACCCTTGCTACAGGTTGCAGGGGGAGCCATAAAGCTGGAGCCTTCTGCTAGGAATGGAATATTTGTGTTTTGATAAAGGTATTGGGGTGCTGAGAGGGGTTTGGATAATTTTTGGAAGTCTCTCTCATCCCTTAGGAAGCTGCTGCAGCACGAATGCTCCTTGTGCCCGGATGCAAAGCCCTTCAACACCTTTGCAGATCTGGAACAGCACATGAGGAAGCAGCACGAGCTCTTCTGCTGCAAACTCTGTGTTAAGCACTTAAAGGTGAGCTGGGCATCGGCTTGGATATGTGGGAAGGAGGATGATTTCCCTCCATGACCTCCAGGAGTTCCTGGGAAGGATGGGAAGGCAGAACAGCATGGATTTGTTTAAGTTCTCTCTGCCTGCAGGGAGGCCAGTTGCTTTATTTAAAGTCTTTCTCCTTCCATAAACTGATTAATGAAGAGGGCCTGGAGGTTCTCCAGATTTTAAATTAAACCCCACGGTGATGTGCCACAGTTGGTTTGTGCCAGGTGAACTGGAATTTGCTGCCAAAAGGAATGGGATCCAGGAGTGAGCAGGATGACCTGAATGAGCTCTAATACGTTTTGGAACTGAGTTGAGTCTTTCCTGTGGTCTTGGAATCCCTGGTGCTGATGGAAGGGAAGTGGGGAGGGAGGGCAGGCAGGACCTTCTTTGTGTCCTTTGAGCCCTGGTGCGGTGTTTCATGCTCAGTGTAGCCAGCACTGAGGGAACTTGTCGCTTTCTCTCACAAGCAATATTAAGACTGCTGCTTCTTAATTTCAGAATATTGTAGAGATTTTTGTTTCAAAGGAAGAAGTTCCATGTTACCTGCACTGAAAAGAAACTCTTAAACTCGTGGAAGTTTCAGTCCGTGGCAAAACCAAACAAACCCTTGTCTAGGCCAGAAATAAAGGATATTCTGTTCTCAAGGCTGGGTTGATCTTTTTGGCGTCTCTGGAACCCTTTCTACCAAAATAGCTCGTGTCGTGGGGACAGAGGGTTGACTTCTGATACACGTTTTGTTCACTGAAGTGGATCCTCTGTGTGCAGCTATTTGGGGTGGTTACTGTGTGAGGACAGTAAAACAGCTCACTTTTAATTTGAGAATGCAAAATACTGTTTGTTCATAAATACTTAGTTAGGATTCCCCTCACCAGAGCTTATAATTTAAGCTTGTTACAGTGTAAAAGGATTCCAAAGGGAAAAAAGGGAATTAAATCAATTCCAGTGCTCAGAGAAATGCAAGTTAGATTTAATTTGGATCCATCACTTGAATTTTATTTCCTGTCCACCAAAAATTTTATGTTGTTTGTAAAACTTCGTATTTTTGAAGTAAATCTTCCACTCCTACAAATGGAGAAGTTGGACACAACCCAACTCGTTCCATTTAGTTCTGTGTTCATAAGAAATAATCTGAATCTCTAAATACAAACCTATTGATACAATATCGTCTCTCCAGATCTTCACCTACGAAAGGAAATGGTATTCCCGGAAGGACCTGGCCCGGCACCGGATCCATGGGGATCCCGATGACACCTCCCACCGGGGACACCCCCTCTGCAAGTTCTGCGATGAGCGCTACCTGGACAATGACGAGTTACTGAAACACCTGCGGAGGGACCACTACTTCTGTCACTTCTGTGACTCTGAGGGGGCTCAAGAATACTACAGGCAAGCAGATTATTTACAGGAGTCCTTTCTTTAGCGTAAACTCGGAGGAAAAATTGCACGGGTCTGCTTGGAATTTTGGGGATAGTAGTGTTTGAAGACAGTGGAGGAATGGCAGCAGGTTGGCTGCGATTCCTCAAACAATAGCCAAAATACTCTCTTTGAGTCTAGTTCATGCTTTAAAATTTCCTTTATTAAAAGTTACATTCTGCAGCCTGGCAGCAGCTGTCTGGTGTGTTACCTCTAATGGTGGACAGGATGAGAGTAAACAGCTTCAAATTGCACTGGGGCAGGTTTAGTTTGGATATTGGGAAAAATTTCTTCATGGGAAGGGTTGTCAGGTATTGGAAGGGATTACCCAGGGAAATGGTGGAGTCACCATCCCTGAAAGTGTTTAAAACCACCTGGGTGCTTGGGGACAGTGACTTAGTTGTGAACGTGGTGATGGTGCTGGTTGATGGTCTTAAAGGTCTTTCCAACCTTAATTCTGTGATTCCTTGATTCTAATGCTCTAAAGTTTGTGTGCAGAGGGGTTAGAAGGGATTATTTTGTTGTGGGCACAGCTGGATGTGCTGAGCATCAGTGGGTTTGGTTTAACACCTGGGTGGTGCATCAGAGTCTGCATTGGCCGTGCCAAAGTGGTGTCAGCTGGAAACGTCCCTGGGGATAAGGACAAACCAACCAGCAAGGCTTGTCCTCGCTTACCCTGGTAAGAGTGGCTGTGTCATCCAGTGGGAAGGGTCAGCTGAGCGTCTTCTGTCCGCAGTGATTACGAATACCTGCGGGAGCACTTCCGGGAGAAGCACTTCCTGTGCGAGGAGGGCCGCTGCAGCTCGGAGCAGTTCACGCACGCCTTCCGCACTGAGATCGACTACAAGGCCCACAAGAGTGCCTGCCACAGCAAGAGCCGGGCCGAGGCACGGCAGAACCGCCACATCGACCTGCAGTTCACCTACACCCCCCGGCACCCGCGCAGGACCGACGGTGGGCTGGGCCGGGGCGCACTCACAGGCACTCCAGGGTTAGGGAGGGATTCCCTGGGAGGGTGGGCAGGCACAGCTGTGGCTGCTCCATCTCTGGAAATGCCCAAGGTTGAACTGGGCTTGGAGCAACCTGGTGTAGTGGAAGGTGTCCCTGCCCAGGAACAAGAGGGCCTTTAAGATCCCTCCTGCCTAAACCATTCTGTGACTTTCATTCTCTGAGCGTTTTCAAGAATACCTGGTGAATATTTCATAGCCATGAAGAAATTGTTTCCAAAGAAGGTGAATGAGCCCTGGAACAGCATCTGAGTGGTTGTAGAGGTTGAGAAGGCCTCTTCAGCATGAGTGGTTGTAGAAGTTGCAGATAACCAGAACTTGCCCAGACAAAGCCTTCTGATGTAGTTTCAGAGCTGGCCTTGCTTTGAGTCAAGGGCTGAAGCAGGTGATATCCAGACATCCCTTCCTACCTGAATTGTAGGATTTTTTTTCCCTCATGTGAGTTTAATGAGGACACGTAATCTTAGGAGAACTGCTAATTTGGTCATCAGAAAGATGTGAAGACAATTTGTTTGAGCATATTTTTGCATTTTTCAGGCACAGTGTGATGCCCACATTAGAGAAATAACTGAGAGTGATCATCCCTCCCTCCTGTTTAGGTGTTGTAGGTGCAGAGGACTATGAAGAGGTTGACAGGTTCAACAGGCAAGGGAGAGCGAGCAGGTTGAGCAGCCGAGGAAACCAGCAGAACAGGAGAGGCAGCTGGAGGTACAAGAGGTGAGCAGCACAACATTGTGTGGAATTTTATTCCCGTTTAGTGTTGACTTTTACTTGCCAATTCACAGTATTTTGGTGGATCAGGAGGAAGGAAGTGGTACAAAATTTGGAAGCCTCTGCGGTGAATCCTTAGCTGTAAGCATCCAGTCCAAGCCCGTGTCCTGGCTACGTGCTTGGTCATCATGGAATTATTTTGTGTGAGGTTTCAGCTCAGGAAGCAAACAATGTAATCCTCAACTTGTGGGTTAAATAAACTCAGAAGCCTAAATTAATTTCAGCATCTGTTTTAATGCAAACTTCTCTGAATAGGATTTTCTGAAGCAGGCGACAAGTCTATGCAGGTTTAATGGAGTTTTTGATCTGGGTAATCATGAAATTCCTGTTCTAAGGACCATGCTTTTCATTGAACTAACAGATCTCTGTGTGGCCAGACTGAGTGCTTTGGAAAAGGAAGAGGGTTAAGTATTGAAATGAAACTTTGCATTTCTATGTCTCTTCATCCACACCAGACCCGAGTGCTTTTTACATCCTGTACATCTTATTTTCTTCTTCTTCTCGCTGGATGGGCAGCTGGTTCATTACTGGTGATTCCGCTGGGGAAAAGGTCCATCCCAAAACACTCCTCTGTTGGTGTCGCATGTGGATCGTGCATGTGTTGAGAGTTCATGCCCAGCCATGTCTCAAAGAGTTCCTGTGGCCTCCAAGAATGATTCCATACGTTTGGGAATGAATGGGAGAGACAGGTGCCCCTCTGCATCCGTGGTGCTGTCTCTCCCAGTTCACCCTGGTTTCTTCTGGCCTGGATTGTTATTCCCACACATGGAACTTGGAAATTCAGGGGGGAATGTTGCCTGGCTGGGGTGGATTGCAGTGGTGGGGCTGGTTTAGTCTTCTCAGCAGGTGGCAGAGAGATCAGGGATATCACTGGAGCTGGCACCACAGAGGTGAGACTGGAGCGAGGCAGCTGCTCAGTGATCCTTGCTGTTTGACCAAGGGAGTCTGCCTGTCCTGCAGGGAAGAAGAAGACAGGGATGTTGCAGCAGCAGTCAGGGCATCTGTGGCAGCCAAACGGCAGGAAGAGAAGAAGAGGGTGGAGGACAAAGAGGACGGCAGCAGCAGCAGGGGGAAAAAGGAGGATTTGAGGGATTCTGACGTGCTCGGCTCCAAACGTGTGCCAAAGTCTTCAAACGATGTCACAGGTGAGTGTTGGACAGGTCCTGCAGCTACAGGGTATCTCAGTTTCTGGAAGGTTCCCTCAGAAAATTCTTCCTTACCCATGTTTTACTCATTTAAAGTATCATGAATTTCCTGTGTACCACATCATAATGGGGAACACAGTTAATTGAAGGAAATAGTGATGCATGGATTTAAATTGTTCTTCTGGAAAGTCAGTTAATGACATCATCAGATGCTGAAAATAGGCCTTGGTGATGCTGCTGTCATGGTCATCGATAGCCCCTGGTCTGGAATGAATGGGTTTGGATTGAAAACATGACTTCGCTCTTTCTGTCTCTGTTCCAAAAGAAGCAGCTGCTAACGGAGTGCTCAGCCAGGATGACTTTCCAGCAATCGGCTCTGCAGCAGGACCTCTCCAAGGGTGAGTCTGTGCAGGGCTGAAGCAGGGACAAAGCACATTTAGAAACTGATTGATGTTCTGCTTTTCTGGGAAAATAATTTTCCAGATCAATTCCCCTGCCCTGTCCCCTCCTGCCTTGTGCTGTTTCTGTGCCACTCACCAGCACGAGCAGCATGGGGTATTGCGTCAGCTCCTGACTTGATCTTAGAATCATGGAATGCAATCATGGAATATCCTCAGCTGGAAAGGACCCACAAGTCCAGTCCAACTCCTGTTGTGTCACCCTGAGTGACAGTCTGAGGAACAGTGGAGAGTTGCGGGTTTGTGCTATCCTTTGGGGTTGTGCTGCCTCAGTGACTCCAGCCCTCTCCCTTCCTCACAGCTCTGCCCAGCCAGCGCTGGTTAAGCTTAAAGAAGAAGATTTCCCGAGCTTGTCCTCATCTGCAGCTCCCACCATCTCTTCGGGGATGTCTCTGACGTACACGGCGACTGCCAAGAAAGTGGCCTTCCAGGAGGAGGATTTCCCAGCTCTGGTGTCCAAAGTGAAGCCCACCAATAAGACAGTAACTCACATCACATCTGCATGGAACAATTGTTCCAGTAAAAATGTGGTCAAAGCCATGAGCAGCCCCTGTGTCAACCAGCCAGCCAAAAAACCATCCTTGAACACCTCCAAAGGAATTAAGAAGAGCAATAAACTCTGTGAGTTGGATGACGAGGACAGCAGTGGGGGCCTGACCACCCAGGAGATCCGGAATGCCCCGACCATGTTTGACGTCTCGTCCTTGCTGGCAGCTTCTACCTCACAAACTTTTACAAAAGTGGGCAAGAAAAAGAAGATGGGGGTTGAGAAGCAGAACCTGTCGTCTCCTCGCCCGTCCCAGGAGACATCGTTCCCCAGGCCAGCGACGGAAAAGCCCCCGGAAGCAGAGCAACCATCCAAGGTGTTCCCTGCTGCTCATGGCCCTGACAGAGCCACAGCTGTTGTGAATGGTCACTCAGAGAAACCATCAGCTGCCTGTGGTACACCCAAAGAGCCCCCCGGCCTTAAAAAGCCCCCAGTGACTAACAAATGCCCTTTACCTCAGGAAGACTTCCCAGCTCTTGGGAGCTCAGGATCAGCCAGGATGCCCCCGCCACCAGGTAAGCGTGGAATGAATGAGAGTCGTGGAATGGTTTGGGTGGGAGGGACCTTAAAGATCATCTCGTTTCACCCCTGTCATGGGCAGGGACACCTTCCGCTATCCCAGGTTGCTCTAAGCCTTGTCCGGCCTGGCCTTGGACACTTCCAGGGATGGGGAAGCACTGCTGGGCATGGCCAGCTTGGCTTGGGGAGAGCCCAGAGAACACAAGGATGTGTTGTATAAACTTCTGGCTCTTGTGTGAGGTTCTGCCTCCAGGTGGCAGGTTGGGTTCTGGAGGTAAAGGCAGCCTGAGTATCACACGAGGGCTGGAATGCCCTCTGGGAATCACCTTCTGTCCCACTGCTGGAGGTGTTTGCTCACTGCGGGTGGCTCATGGATGAAGAGCTGGTTTTTCCCTGTCCCCAGGGCTGACACATCTGCGTGTTGTGCTCCAAGATCTGCCTTGGAAGCCGCTGCAGGCAAAGGGAGTCTCTGGCTGTGTCTTGTCCCTGCTGGCACTTGTCACTTCACTTCCTCCTGTGCTGGCAGAGATCTCCTGCCGTGCTTTTAGCCATGACCTTGTGAAAGTGGAGAGACAGCAACAGACGTAACTTGGAGTGGTTTTCATGGAAGTGGCATTGCATCGGGAGGCACCAGCACCGCTGCTTGTGCAGCTCCTGCTGGGAGAGGCCAGGCCAGGCCCAGCGCCTCCTCCAGTGATTTGTGTTCACTTTAATAATGCAGGAGTGTTTTTCATTGTGACTTGGAGTGGGCTTTCAAAATTATTTTCCATTGAAAAAGTAAATGAATAATTAAAGCACTCTCTCTGTAGAGGAACATCAGCCACTCTCAAGTGCTTCTTGAAGAGGTGGTTTTTTTTGAGTTTTCTCCAATATAATGATGTCTGCACTGCAAACTCCTCTTGCTGCTTCTACAGAGTGTGTCAGGCACTGGTGTGAGTTTTAGCCAGGGGTCTGTGGGTGCTCTAATTCCTGCCCCTTCCTTGCTTCCCTGCAGGCTTTAACTCCGTGGTGCTGTTGAAGAGCCCTGCTCCGCCTCCGGGCCTGTCGGTGCCTGTCAGCAAACCCCCGCCGGGCTTCGCTGTCATCCCATCCTCCACCATCTCCGAACCCGTCACTGCAGCTCTGAAAGAGTGAGTCCAGGGCCTGCCAGGGGGCCACTGCACACAGCACACCCGACTCGTGTCACAGGGGTTGCTCTAAGTGGGGCCAGCCGGGTGAAGATTCCCATTGGGAAGTCCCGGCGTGCTGTGGGTTGGATTCAGGAGAATGGCATAAAACAGCCCTGTGTAGTTACAAGTCTGAGGAACTAAAAACCTGTGCAATGTTTTAGTTGCTCAGACCTTGGTCTATTTTAGATTTATCTGGAAATCTGCAGCTTCAACATATTCCTGCACATTCCTATTGATTCTGTCAGAGTCCCAGGAGCAAGGTGCTGAAGCATGTTCTCCTTGGTGATCTTCACTTTCCAGTAGCTCCTCTCTGGTCCTTTTGGGATAGAAAGAGGAGCTTGTGGGAAAAGGGGAGGGAAAACTTTGTGTCAGTTTAATCTAGAACCTGCATTATCTGTTGCTTTATTCACGGTGAGGTCTTTGCTCACATCTTTTGAGTGCACCCAGCTCACAAAGCAGCTCGTCAGGGCTATGTTAAACTTGGATTTTAACCATTCTGTTTGTGTAAGGCTGGGATCTGATACAGAAATCCCATATTTTATTATCCTGACAAGACAGCTGCTTAGAGTAACGCACGTGCAGCTGCGTGGAGGACGGACATGCAGCTGCAAACCAGAACAGCCTTGTGATTTATGTCCCAGGGCATCTTTGTGTGACACAAACCAATGTCAGGGTCACTTCTGGTCTTCCCGCTGCAGGCCAAAATCCTGTCATGGATCATACTTGATACCTGAGAACTTCCAGCAGAGGAACATCCAGCTCATACAATCCATTAAAGAATTTCTTCAGAGCGATGAGTCCAAGTTCAATAAATTTAAAACTCATTCTGGGCAGTTCAGGCAGGTGAGTGGATTCCCAAAGCCTCCCATGCTGGGAGGCCTGAATCCCAGTGGGATTTTTAATAGATAAATATTTTTTTTCCTCTAATTATTGCCCTTCCCTGCAGGGGCTGATCTCTGCAGCTCAGTATTACAAAAGCTGCCGGGAGCTGCTGGGGGAGAACTTCAAGAAGATTTTTAAGGAGTTGTTGGTGTTGCTGCCCGACACGGCCAAGCAGCAGGAACTGCTCTCTGCTCACAATGACTTCCGGATCAAGGAGAAACAAAGCTCGAACAAACCCAAAAAGAACAAAAAGAACGTTTGGCAGACAGACTCCCCCACCGACCTCGACTGCTACATCTGCCCCACGTGCAGGCAGGTGCTGACCCAGCAGGACGTGGTCACCCACAAAGCTTTGCATATCGAGGATGAGGAGTTCCCCTCGCTGCAGGCAATCAGCAGGATCATCAGTTAGCTCTCCCGAGGGCCACAACCCAGGCTCTGGCTGGGGATGTGCACGTTTGGAATGAGGTTTGGCAGCGTGGCGTGGCTGGGGGCCGGTGCCAGTTGAGGCAGTGAGAAGCAGGTGACTTGGGAAGCCCTTGTGGGCAAAGGGATCACGGGAATGTGCCAGAGCTCATCCCCACCTACTGTCTGAGCTCCCAAAATCCAGGGTGTAGGGTTAGACCGAGCCGCAGGGTGGGCGGGCAGGGCTCCTTCCTCCTCGAACATGCAATAGCTGGGAATCCTTTCTGATCTGCAGAATGACAGGGGCACAGCAGGGGAATAAGCTTCTGGTTTGGGGGTGGGGGAAGTTTATGGATCACTGAAATGAATGGAAGTGGCTTCCCTTATAACATTCTGGGGTTTTTTTTGTGTGCTATTTCAGTGAAGATCACAGTAGTCGGGGGTAAAAGGTGCAGGAAAGTGCTGCTCACCGGGGCATGTGACTAGGAGAGCTGCAAACACTGGGCTGCAGAGTTTTCCCTTCTGCAAAGTCAGTTCTGCTGCTTGAAGAATTGGGCTGATCTGTGCAAGAGTTGAAGTTGCCTCTGACCTTTTCTGTAAAGTTCTTTCAAGAAACTGATTTTGTAGCCCTGCATGTACAGTAACAGCATTAAGGCTTTACTCTCTGTAAAGCACACGGGAATTTTATTTAATGACTGCCATGTTTCAAATTTCTTGGATGTATTACTGGTGGGAGCTCCCAACAGCATCCTGGGACATTAAATGCTGCTGATCACTGACCCTGTTTTCTGCAGTGCCTTTAAGTGCATTTATCTGTTTACAGTGGTCTGACACCTGCACTTCCCTTGGTGACACTGGGCTGATGTAGCTTTGCTCGTGTTCCTTGGCATCCCCAAAATCCACCTCAGAGGAAGAGGGGGATCTCTTCCTCCTTTGAAGTAACTCCTCCAGCAGCAGCTCCGAGGTGATGTAGTGCACCACGAGTCCCCGTGGCTGTAGTTCAGTGTCTGATTCTCTCCCATCTCCAGATTTAGTTATTTCTAATAAGTAGGAGTAAAGCTGAAATTAATTTATGTAATTTTTAGTGATGAAACACAGCTTTTCTAGCAGCATCATTTCTATGAAATCCAGCTCAGAGTATTACCCAAGAGCTACTCCTGCCTACAGCCACTCTTCCTTGCCTTACACGTGTTATTTTTGCTTGCTCTCAGGCTGCCAAGTACTTTGGGTTTTCTTTCTTGAATATTTAAGACTGCTCTGACCACATGCCCGTGTTGGATTCAGCCCAGAAGGGGGCTGGGGAGGGGGACTGGGCTGCATGGTTGTTCATATACTGCATGAGTCTGGGACAGTCCCTGTTCCTGCTTCGCTCAGGATCCTGGAGAGCTGATCCTGGCCCCAGGCAGGGACACCTGACGGGGCTGGGTGTTGCCAGCTGCCCCCACCACTTCCAGTCAGCAACTCTCCCTCTGCCTTTGGTTTGGAAAGTTCAGGGAATGAAATGTCTTCCCTGCAGGAGCATCTTCTGTCTTCCTTTGGGTTTCAGTTATTTCTCCATCAGCAGCTCTGAGTTCACTGGGAGTTGCTGCTGGGAGGTCCCTGGAGGTGCTGCATCTCTGGGGCCTGATGTTGCAGTTTCCTTGTTCCATGTGCTCACCTGATGAAATAAAGTTGTTACCAAATGTTTTTTCTATTCATTTTTAGCTCTTTATTGAAAATAAGTTGCAGTTGGTTACACGGACACTGAAAATACAGAATCACAGATTGTTCTCTCAAAAGATATTTTTATATATATAATATATACAAAATTGTAAACATTTTAAACTTATTTCCATACACAGTCCACTTTATACTACACTGCACAGAGGTTAGTGACAACTGCAACTCCTGGAAGCGGCTGCTCGGACAGAGGTATCTGCAAAGAAACTGAACTTCCCAGCCCTCAGGTGGGAGCTGTTGGAGATTAAAACTCTTAAAGGAGCTGAGGTTTTAATGTGTATTGCAACGAAATCCAGGCAGCTGAACTGGGGTTTCAAGTTGAGACAGTGAGGGTTGGTTCTGAGCCTCACTGGGGTGGGAGAGTGGCTTGTGACACACAGAGGGGCAAAATGCAACTGAGAACAGGACTGGGGGCAACCGGAGGGCAACCAGAGCCACCTGCCTGGGGACAGCATGGGCTGAGAGGAGTCTGTAAAATACACAGCAGCTTTTACTGAGAGAAATACCCATTCCACAGGATAGTGACGGGATTTCCTAAGGACTGGAGCGTGGTCAGAAGGCAGCAGGCAGAGCCAGGAGCCAGCCCGGTGTCTTTGGGAGCTAGCACTGGGAGGGATGGCACAAACAGCCCTGGAAGTGACTGACGCACAGGAGAACAGAAATGCTGTGGGCGTCACTTGTGGCAGGAATTGATGGGAACCTCATCCCAGTGTCCAGGCACAGCAGCCAGTGAGATCCCAAGTGCCTGATGTTGTGTAAAGGGAGGGGTTTTCTCTCAGGCTCTGCTCCAGCCCCCTGACACAAAGCAGGATGGAGGGGGGGATATTTTTTACTAAATGTCACTTAAGCAAAGCTTCCACCTTGCTAGGAACAGCTTGAAATGTTGGCAAAAATTCCAGATCTTTCAATGTACTTAAATTGCACAAGGCATGATGTGGTTACCTCAGTGCTGAGAAACACTTGTGTTGTGACAGAGCCTCCTGGAGCAAGAGGATGGGGCAGAATGCAGCTCCAGGAAAGGTACAGGATTACTGGAATTCTACTCTTTACACCCCAGTTTAGTGCTAACAGTGCAGAAGCTTGTGAGCTGGGCTGAGCACAGCATGGTCCTGCTCTCTGCAAGCTCGAGATGCTCCTGACCTCTGGGGAGAACAGAGCGTTATAAACGGCTTCTGGTGATGGCATAGCCCTGGATGCTCAGGACAATCCTGGCATGTTTGTGGGACAACTTTGGGACAGCCCTGGCATCCTTTTAGGATGTGGCCTGGGTGGTTACAAAGGGGCGAGTGCTGCTGCACCACAGCTGGGAGAAAAAGATGATGAAAATTGATGTTACAAATACTACCTGAGCCCCCAAGAGCCCACGGTTACTGCAGCCGTAGCTCTGGTTCTCCAGACAGAGCCCCTCGGGCTGCGTTCAGTGACAGCCCCAGCTGCACACCCTGCTCTGCCTGACGGACACACCGAGATGCTGCCACAGCCACTGCAGGGCACTGGTGACACCCAACACTGTGGGGACACTCTGAGGGCTCCCAAAGGATTTTGGGCAGAATTCCAGGCACGGGTGCCACCCTCCCTCTGAGCTGGGTTAAACTCAGCAGGGCGAGGGCTCCGTGGGGCTGGGGAGCTGCACCAACAAACCCAAAATTGGGGTTGTTTGAGTCAGGCTGAGGCGGATGAACGCTCTCACCAAGGCCAGGGAGTTTGGGGTTGTCCCATCCTGGCTGACATGGCCTCGGCAGGGCCTTATCGGACATGAACCCAGTGCTATTCCCTGGAAAAACGCACCAGCTGTGGGATTCCTGCCCGTCCGGGCTGCCCATCCCAGTGCCACCCCAGCAGGCGCACCCCTCCCTGCCTGGGACCAGCAGAGGATGAAGGTTCACCTCCCTTGAGGTGCCTGCTCAGTGATGAGACTGATTCCCAGCTCCAGTGAAATCAAGGAGAATCTCTCCTGTCTTCCCGCTGCCAGGGAGCCCCTCAGGCACCCAACCCTTCCTCCTCCTCCCTGCCCAGCAGAGCAGCCAGGTGCCTCCTGTAAGGAAAAGGTAACGCTGATTTTTGGGAAGCTGAACCAGCCACAGCCCTCGGGAAGCACCAGGAGCTGTGCCTGTGCCGTCACCGTGTCCCTGCTGCTGCTCCAGAGGTCAGTCCTGGCACGGAGCGAGGTGGGATGTGCGTGTGGGGGTAAAGAAAGGCAATGCAGGCCTTGGGGGGACATTCAGAGCGTGTAATATTCAGCGTGGGGGGCACACAGGGCAGGACACGTCCCGCAGGCAGACACAGCTTTAGCGCTTTACGGTTACACGGAAACTCTGGAACAGTTATATTATAGTTAGAAAAAATACACTGTACCCAACGAACGTTATCTCACGTACAATCAATTTAAACATTTAAATTGATTATAATTTTGCTAAAATATTAACACAAGTACTGTTTGTGCTGCTAAAGTTTCAGTGTTCCCTCTAAGGAAAATATTGCTACAGCTCATACCCTGTATTAAAATCCTCGGGGTTTTTTCTTTCCCAGCAAGACTGACTCCACAAAATCACCAAGATCCTGGAATTCATTGAGGCTGATCCTGCACTGGGTTGGGGTGTCTGTGGTCAGGCACCTGCGAGGAGCTCGGCACAGCCAGGACCTGGAGCCAAGGCAAGGAATGCGCTTCGCCACCGGCAGTGACCTCTCAGGATGATTGGCTGCTTAATTAGTGCAATGATCTGCTGCTCATTAATTAGTGCACTGGTCTGCGACTCAGCAGCAGGAATGAGCTGTGGTGATGGTGACCAGGACCTGTGACAGGGGAGGGGACAGGTGGTGGCTATTGCTCCTCACGAGGTCAGAAGGCAGCGGCGGAAAGGCAGGACCCTGGATTGCCGGGAGAGCCAAGAGTCTCCAGGGATGGAGCTGCCACCAACGGGGCTGGGAACTCAAATTTCCGCCCCTCTGCTCAGCCCTTAGTGACACAGCCTGGATCAGCTGCCACGGGCAGGGAAAGCTGGCAGGTGGCTGACAAGGACCTGCTGAATTTTACACATTTTGCTCTTTTACAAGGCAGGAACTTTGCAGCTGAAACCCCAAACTGAGCCTCCTTCCTGGATGCTTTCCACTGACTCTCTCCCCAGACCTTTTCCAAACACGGGGCCGTGAGCCCACACGGGATGGACTTCAATGGCCTGTGAAGCCTTTCCAGTTCCCTGCTTGAATTCCTCATTTCTGGAGACTGCAGGGTGACACACGTGTCCCCACCTGGGGTTCTGCTGCAGCTGACAGATGGTGGCTGCTCCCAGAATAAAAATACAAGTTCAGTATTGCTCCTAATGGCCTTGGACGTCAAGTCTGAGCCCCTCACCTTGGTTCTCACCTCTCCACAGTGAGGATGTCAGTGCTGCCAACCAGAAATTCCTTATGAATTTACAACCTTCCCAAATCCCCATGAAGGAATGGAACCACAAAGCACTGCATTCCTGTTGATCACAGGCTATTCCCAATTAGCAACCAGCTCCTGCTTAACTGGTTGCCACTTTCAAATGGTAACTTTTTACATCCTCAACCAGAACCCATCGAAGTGTAGAAGCAATCTGGATTCCAATCCCAACCCCAGCCTGCTGTGCCCCCACTGTGCCTCTAAACCAAGCTGTGAAACACCTGTTTGGATATTTGTTTTGTACAGTAAATATATACAAAGAAAAGTAACACAGACACCACTTATTTCCCTGTCAATTTGGCACTTTCCATGGAATCCGGACTGGAAAGCTCAGCAGCGGGAGCGGAGGGGCCAGCGCTCCCCACTGCCCAGCCACCCTTGATGGATTCTGTGTTAGCTCTGGAAGAACGAGATAATAATTCCTCAGCTGCTCTCTTCGAGGAGGAAAAGATGTCCTGGGCTTTCCCAGCAGAGCCAGCACCCGCTGAGGCTCAGAGGGGGCATTGACTCCTCTTCCCCAAGCGTAGGTGATGTGGTATCAACCTTCCTTCCTTCTGGCTTAGAGGGAACACTGCTTTTAGAAACCCTGGGACAGGAAAGACAAGAACCAATACCACTGTACAGAATTCACTGCACAACGAGCTAATAAAGGGACCCGGCACTGACTTGCCACGGCAGGGAAATGGGACTGGATACATTTGGGAGCGGGCGGGGGTGGTAGCGCCCCGGGCCCCTCAGTACGCTGGCACTTGGTAACCTTTGGGGTTGGGCTCTAAGGTCTCGGTGAAGGGCGGGCTCTGGTAGGTCTCCGTGCTCTCCACGCCGCTGCCACCGGGGTAGCCGGGGTAGGAGGCGCTGGGGTCGGTGCCGAACTGCTCGGTGGCAAACAGAGACATGTCCGTGCCCAGGCGATACCGCTGCAGCGCCCGCAGCGCCAGCACCACCTGCAGGGAGGAGGGACGGGCTCAGCGAGGGCAGGGCTGCAGCTCCACAGCACCCCGTGGCCCTCGGGGGACCCCACAACCCCCCCAGGACTCCACAATCCCCCCAGGACCTCGTGTTCTGCCAGGTCCCCGTGTCTCACCGGCATCACCCATTACCCCAGGACCTCATGTCCTCCCAGGAGCTCCCAAAGCCCCCAGGACCCTGTGGCCCCCCAAGACCGTGCAGTCCCCCAAGGACTCCACACCTCCCCAGAAGCCCATGTCCTGCCAGGACCCTACACCTGCCCAGGACCCCACATTGCTGCACAGCACCGAGCACATTGCAGCATCCCAGGAACTTGCCACCCCACTCCATTATATCCAAGAGCTAATCCAGCTCCAAACCCCACCAAACACTCCAGAAGCCATTTCTGTGGGACCCCCAAAGCTCTGCCTGGGGTGAGGGGCCCTGGCTGTGCAGATCTGGCACTGCTGGCCCCAATAAACCCATCTGCTGTGGGGAGGGAAAGCTGCTGAGCGCCAGGCCAGGAAAATAGGTCAGTTCTGCCGAGACTGCTTCACCCTTTTCCAGGTTGCTGGAATTGAGGTTGCAAATGGTGGGAAATGTGGGTGGCAGAGCTGGGAGGGCCCTGTGCTCGATCTCATTCCAGGAGGCTTCATCAACAATTCAATTAGTTTGCAAATGATGGGCTGAGGAGACTAAAAAATGCCTGTAGAAACCAGGAATGGCTTCCCAACCATCTCGGCCATCCTTTGGGATGGAACAGGGACTGATCTCCCCACTGCCCTCCCAGGCTGGAGCAGATGCTGGTGGGATGTGGAGCATCCCACCCGCCGCCCTTCCCTGTGCCTGCACAAAGGGCAGTCGGTGATGGAGAAGAGCTGTGATTAAAAGAGATTTATTTGGATAATCATAAAGCAGGGAGCAGTTAAACTGGGGGAGAACTGGAGCAAGGCTTGCTGCTGGAAAGCCTCGGACTGGCTTTTGCCCCAATTCTTTTAAGGCCATATGGCATTAATGCACATCCCGGGGCTCTGTGCCCAGGAAAAGCTGGAGGAGGCATGGAGCTAACACAGAGCCATCACTGCTTCTCCACACACAGCCCCTAGAGCGTGAGCCCTGCCAGTGGCACAGCCCCCCCAGTTCATGTGGGGTCCAGGTGAGTCCCAGGGTTTCACACAGCCCTGGCTGAAGTCCCTCTGCTCATGTGAACAAAAAATGGGAGCAAAGGGAGTTTTTACATGCCCGTTCTCCATGTGGACAGCAGCGGGGCCAGTCTGGCTTGTCCCAGGAGGGAGCTGATGAGCCCGAGAGCTCCCAAAATCCCCCGGCCATCCCATGAATCTGCTCAGTCCAGAGATCTGCTCCTGTGGACTGTGCCTCCAAGGAGCTGCGCTGGGGCTCTAACAAGGTCCTGAAATCACGGCAGCTTGTGGCTGGTGACATGTTTTCAGTGGGAACAAAATCTTCCAGCCACAGGAGAAAGGGAAGCCTGGAACTCCCCAGCGAGAGGGAACTGAAATCCCCAGTAAGAAATCACCAGTTCCACGTGTGGAAGACCCGCAGGTTTCCTCAGTACAATCCCTCGCTGCCCACCAGGATTCACTTCTCCCAATCCCAGACTCCCCCTCCAGCTCAGCGCTGACCCCCAGGCAGGTTTCATTTCCTCTCTCCCCACCTCAGCTGGGAAGCTGCACTCACCCAGATGATGATGGAGAAGAAGGAGAAGGTGATCGCTGCCCGCGCGGCGTCAGCACCCTGCGAGAAGCCCCTGGTCAGCGTCGTCCTCTGCCACTGGTTTGCCAGGAAGCAGAAGGCTACAAACCACAGGAAGGCCAGGAAACCTGCAGGAGAGCAGAGCTGCTCAGTGCTGCCCTGCTCAGCTCCTCCCCTGCTGCAGGACCCCCTCTGCTATCGCACTAACCGTCCAGGTTTTCAATAGGAACTGGAATTCTGGGAGCCATGGCCCAAAAGGAGCTTTTTAAAAGAGGAAGATACAAAAACAGATGGAAGGAAATTTGTGGGGTTATCTCAGTGTGTTGCCTGCCTGAAGTTCAGCTGAGCTACACTTCAACCTGGTCTCAAAGACCCCCAGGGACGGCACATCCTCCCTGGACATGTTGGAGAGGGACTTTTCACAAGGGCATGGAGTAATACGACAAGGCAAAATGGCCTTATGATGAAGGAGGGTGGATTTACATTGGATATTGGGGAAAAATTCTTCCCTGTGAGGGTGGGGAGGCCCTGGCACAAGGTGCCCAGAGAAGCTGTGGCTGCCCCTGGATCCCTGGCAGTGCCCAAGGCCGGGTTGGACAGGGACGGGATAGTGGAAGGTGTCCCTGCCCATGGCAGGGGGTGAAATGAGATGAACTTAACGCCCCTTCTAACCCAAACCATTCTGTAATTCCATGATTCCATGACATGTGAGAGCTTTGCTCATCCCTGCAGAGAATCCCTCTGGGCCTATGGAACTGAGCAGAAACACTCTGCTAATTATTCCTCCCTGGAAGCAAAGCTGGCTGAGCAAGATACGGCTGCAGCTGCCCTAATTCCATCCCCAGCCACCAGCACCACCCGATGCCAAGGAGCTCAGCGAACAGTCAAGGAAAAGCCAGGAGCACACGGGGTCAGCAGCAGGGATGTTTTCCAGCACTGGGAAGGGGAGCTGCACAACCTGGACCCTCCCTTGAAGCTGTTTTAAGGGTCCCCATCATTCCTGATGTCTCCGATTCCGGGTGTCAGTGCACATGTGGACGTCAGGAATGCTGGGCTGCCCAGCAGCTTCCCAAGCACCATCAGCACATCAGGATGAGCAGCCAGGCTGCCAAACCCTGTCTGACTGCAGGGAGAGAAGAATCTTCCTTTATTACCATTTATTTCCCTTTATTCACCTTTGTCTTGCCTGATATCCCTAACTATGGTATCAAACGCACACAGGCATCCATATCCAGTGCTGGAGTTACAGGGCTCAAGGCCTTTAATTCAGAATTTGCTCCTAATTGCAGTTTAAGGTACATTCCTTGTCTTCTCCTGCATGGCTGAGCCTGGGAATTCCCAACCATCAGTCCTGGCCATAAGACTGCCCTCGCAGAGAGGATCAGTCAGGCTTTCCTTTTCCAAATGACAGACACCTCACCCCATACAGCCAACCTTGTCACCAAACCCACCCAAAGCTCTGTGTAAGCATTTTCACTTCCCCTTAGGACGGTGACTCGTTGCCAGCATTAAATGAGACCTCTGGGGTTTATTCCTCAAAGGTCACCCTCAGGACAGGAATCTTTTCTGTTCCCCTGCTGTTACAAGGGGGCTTTCCCAGCAGCTGTTCCCCGTTCTGGGACGCAGATCCACCCCCTACATTTGGACCAGAAGAGGCACACCCTGGATCTGGTATTGGCTGCAATTCTGATGACCTTGGTGCATCACTCCCACCTCCAGGTACCTGCGTGCTTCCCATGGCAGTGGGAAGCCATTCCAGAAGGAGCAGCCCTCAGTCATTGCTCAGAACCACACTGGGGCTGGTTTGAAAGCTGAAATCCCAGAGGTGAAACAAGCAGCTCCCAAAGGTTAGCTCACACTGCGGGAGCTGCAGGATGCTCAGGGACAAGCTCTGGGACATGGGGCTGGCACTGGTTTGTGGAGTGGGACCTTGTTCCTGGGTGGAACACTGGATCCAGTGCAGCTCCTCCTCCCTGGCAGGACACTGCCACTGAGCCCCTCCTGCCACGCTGTCCCCAGCGCCACCCCAGCCCTGGTGGCACCCACAGAGTGGCAGGAGTTAAAATGACATCATGCACAGCCCGGAGCCAGCACGGCTGCGCTGGGTACTGCAGCTGCCAAATCCCTCTGCACCGCTGAGCTCTGCGAGGCACTGACCTTCCTCATCCTGAAACCATCAGCGTCTCCAGCCAGGAATGGCTCCCTGGGCTGGCTTCTGCTGCCACCCATGTGCACTTCCCAGAAGGTTCGCGATGCAGAGATAAGCCTTCCCCTCCAGATTAGCTCTGCCTGGGTCTCTGGGAAGCAGGAGGATTCCCTCCAGCGCCACGGGCAAGGCAGGCATCCCCAGAGGAGATGGGGTCAGGCATGGAGAGCACCTCCAGAAACACAAGCCAGGGGTGGGTTGATGTTTGGAGGACTGACACGAATTTTAAAACCCCCCAGAGAGGGCTGAACTGGCAGTGACATGGTGAGGCTGCATGTGTCAGCCCCAGCTCCAGCTCCACACCCTCCAGCACTCCAGGGAAAAGGAGAGCACCAGGAAGCACCACAGGAGCCAGGAGATAATGATCGTTTAAGGATCTGCAGACAACTGAGTGCAAGCACCAGGGAAGATGTGTTAGCACCCCTACCACAGCCTGGTCTCCAGCAAATGCCTGTCTATGGGAACAGCTGGAAGAGCAGCTGGGAGAAAAGGTTGTAAGGGCTGTTTTCAGTGTGGTGGCCCTGCTGAACCCCCACCTGTGCCCTGGTGTTATCACTCAGTTACTTCCCAGACACATTTTAGAAAGAAATTCTTTCCTGTGAGGGTGGTGAGGCTCTGGAACAGAGTGCCCCGAGAAGCTGCGGCTGCCCCATCCCTGGAAGAGTTTAACAGGGCTTGGAGCATCCTGCTCTGGTGGAACGTGTCCCTGCCGATGGCACAGGGTGGAACTGGGCGGGCTCTAATATCCATTCCAACCCAAACCATTCCAGGATCCAATGATACTCTCATTTCTTCTATCAGTGGATCCACCACAGGAACAAAGGAGAAAGGAGGCAGAGACTGAGAGCAGTGCCAGCTCCCACAGGCCTGGCAGGGAGCAGAGGGCTGTCAGGATAGGAGGCAGGGAGGCAGGATCGCAGCCTGGCTCCGTGACACACAGCAGCAGCCAGAAGATGGATGTGATGTCCCCCTTCCGCTTGAATCCAAGGATTTCAGGCACTGAGCCCCACAGAAGGGGCTGTAAATTTTATCTAACAAGGGCTGGATGCTGGTGCTCCCGCACCATGGAAATGAGCTTTGCAGAAGGAGAGAACAGCCTGAACAACAGGAAAGGCAGGGAGGTGATGATGGATGTTTTCATTTGGGACAGAGAGCCATCAGTGACGCTTGTGCTGGATAAATCACCTTCAGACTTTCCTAACAGAGAGCCTGGGAATGTAGAACACCAGCTGCACACAGAGCCAGGCAGCTCCCACAGCAGCCGAGCAGAGCATGTTCCCTCCCTGCCTGCATGGATGAGCCTCGGGGCGAGGGCTCAAGAGGGAACAGCAGATCTGTGGGCAGCCCCGGCCACAGCTGCACGGAAGCTGTTTCTGTTCTGCTCCAAACAAAGTGAAACCAGACTCAAGGCAGCCAGTGAAACCACCTTTGCTTTTTTTAAGCCAGAACAGGAGATGTGGGAGGGTTTTACTCCGTCAGGTCTGAGATGTGGCCACCAAGCCTCAGCCCTGCGGGTGGCCTCACGGCTCAGCGAACACCTCCAGCTGCAGAGTGACACAAAGGAGTGGGACATGCCGCTGTCCACAGCCACCACATGTGACTCCCTCAGTGCTCACCGAGCCCATGGCTGCATGGGACAAGTGCCCTGCCACCTCTGTTGTCCCCAGCCATGGCACATGAGTTGTGTCAGGCCATGGGGGGAGCGAGGCAGGTTCGAGAGTGGAGAGGCTGGGCACAGAAACAACCTCACGGAGCCAGCCCCAGGCAGAGCAGAGCAGAGCAGAGCAGAGCAGAGCAGAGCAGAGCAGAGCAGAGATACCTGAAAAGCCGAGGTCCAGCAGCACGGCCCGTTTGCGGTCCTTGACGCTGCTGATCTGCTGGAAGTACAGGTCCACCACGAAGAAGAAGATGCAGCCGAAGAAGGCGATGACGCCCACGGCGATGCCGTAGCTGCAGGCACTCTCATTCTCATTGAAGATGCAGAGCAGCTCGGGGTGCTGGCTGTCCTTGTTCACGTAGCACTCGTTCACAATGGAGCCGAACACCACAATGGAGAAGATCTGCAGAAGGAAGGAGAGAACACAACTTGCTGCTGTTTGCATTTAACTCTGTTTTCCAACAGCAACGTCACCGGATTCAATCCCATCCTCGACTCCATAGCAACGTGGCATTTGCGAGACACATCCCGGCTCTCGTCTGGTTGGTGGCTCCAACCAGCAGCTGGTGGATGATACCTGGGTGTTCCTCCTCTGTGAAGTGGAACCTCCTCCTGCTTTCCAGTGCCTTGCTGTGCAGAGGATTTTAAGGATGTTATTCTCCAGACAGGCTGGGGAGGGAAAAACCAAACAGATGGGGCGGGTCCCTACAGAGCCTTTGTGCTCGTGCTGCTCTCTGCTGTCAGGCTGTGCTCCACAAACCCCCTGGTGTCCCTGGGAACAGGGAGGAAGGAAGGGACACGGGATATTTGAGGAGCTGAGCCAGGGAAGGGCTGGGTGCCTGCTGAAGGGGACACAGGACATGCGTGGGGAGGTGGGAGCAGCTCCCCTGGGCACAGGGGCACAGGCTGCCTGCCCTGGCAGCAACAGGGCGCGCTGTCAGCTGGCTTAGCAGGGGCTGAGGGATGATCAGTGACCTGGGTTGGGGCCCGACAGCGCAGGGGGCTGCTGGGGGCTGCCCAGGTCCCAGCACCGACACCAGAGGGTGGCACATCCCTGCAGGCAGGGAGGGAGCGGATGGCAGCGGCTGCCTCAGTTAATGCCATTGACCCTGCTGCATGCCCAAGTAATTCCCTTATCTCCTGGCACCAAAGGGGAAGCTGTGGGAGCAGCTGCAGCACGATCCACTCTGGATCCCACTCTGGCAGAAACTGGGAAGAGGCTGTGAGCGGCGGGGGGAGCAGGGAGTGCAGGCACATCTCCATCACCCTGGGAACCTCTGATCTCACCCCTGGCTGCCAGCACCGGCTCCCACATCCCTGCACACATCCCTGCTGGCTCCCAGGACACAGCTGGAGGCCAGGGATGCAGCAGGAGAGATAAGAGGCTCCTCCAGCTCTCCAGGAAGCAGCTGGGGATGGGAACAGGGTGCGATTGGCCCCCGCTGCACCTGCAGGAACAGCACGACACGACGGGCATGAGACAGGGACAGGTGACACAGAGGCAGCAGCCCAGGAGCCGCAGCATGAAGCCCAGCTGGCGGGTCTCACAGTCACCTGTGTCACCTTTGTCACCTGTGTCACCTCCAGCAGCCCTGCACTCCTGCGGAAACAGAGCAGAACCCACGGTGGGCAAACCTTCCCCAAGCTCCTCTTTAACAGAACACTGGGACAGACACCTTCTCCTCTTCCTCCTCTTGGAATTTAACCACAGCCGGGGGTTCTGCCCCACATCCATCCCTGGCTAAGGTCAGCCCTGAGCACCCGCCACGACCTCAGTGGCCATGCAAGCCACCCCCTGGCACCTGCACCCTGCCTCTCGATGCAGCACTTAGGGAGCACTTGGGATGGCACGTGATCATCATCCCCACCATCATCACCATCATCATCATCACCATCACCACAGCACAATCAGCATGCACACAACAAGAGGGGCTTCGTGTAAGGAAGAAACAACAACAAACAGCAATAACAGTTTTCCCAGAGCTTTGGCAGCAGCTGTAACATCAGCAGTTGTAAAAATCTGTTCATAAATAATGCAAAATTGTTATTTACCATCAGAAATAGCAGCAGCATTTATAAAACAGGCCCTGGAAGAAATAATGTGATTCTGGAAAACATGAATTATTGAGAACCTCTGATTCCACACAATTACTTCTCTGGCAGGTCAGCAAACTTCTACTCAGCTTCTCTGAGAAGTTTTACTCAATTCTCCCTGGATTAACAGCCTTCTCCGTGCTTTTGGGAGCCTGCTGGGAGCCCAGAGCTTTGGTGGGTGAGGGAGAGCTCCCGTAAATACAATTAAGGATGTCTCAGCACAGGTGTCTAGTGCCTGCACCAGCTTTGCACACCTGGGGATGTTGATGTTTTTTATTTAAAGGATGTTTTATCACTTAACTTCCAGTTCCAAAGGATTTCGGAAAGCAAAGCATTGTTCCTGCTGCCAGACAACCCAAGTGGCTCAGCCCATGAGGCCCCCACAACCACAGCTGCTGTGGGACATGCAGCTTCTCTATGGGAGGTCAAAGTCACAACAAATTCCATGTGCACGCATTTGATAGATGAGCTAAAAATATCAGCACCGGCTGAAATATTCCTGTCAAAACGCGCCTTTCCATGGGTTTTCTCTCCCTCGCCCCAGGATTGTAATGTTTTGGTTCTTCTTAAAAATCCCACTGGTGCTGGTGAAACATTTTAATGAGAATAGATTTGGTGATGTCTTTCTAAGTATAGATGAAAAAGTGCTTTCATTTTAGGAAAATGTGGGTAGGTGAAATAAATGTGGGCAGGGAAATAATCCCTCCCCCATGGTTTTTTTAAAGTTCATGCCAAACAAGTGCATTTTCCCAATTACCTCGACAAACCACAGTGGCTCAAACTCCCAACTAGCTCCTCAGAGACTTGAAAGAGAAAATACAAGATCAGATTTTCCACTGTGAGCGAGATTTTATGGACCTGAGCAGAAACTCAGAGGATTTGCAAAGGGGCTTTCACAGGACATTCCATTTTCCAGCTGAACAACCCAACGCAACCAGCAACAAATTCTGCTCTTCCTGGATGAACCAGTGCAGGACACAGGCAGAAAACTGAATTCTCTCCAGCCACCCCAGTGGGAAATTGTATCCTCCCTGGCAAAGCTTCCACATGGGCTGCTCAGGCAAAGGGAGCCGGCGTTCCACCAAGCCAGGGAGAAACTGCGGCCTCTCTTGTTAAGGAAAGCCAGCAGCCCAGTTCCCAGTTTAGAGTCTGCTTCCAAGCAAGAAGGGACACCTCTGCAGCCCAGGCAGCATTTCTGTGACACAGGACAATGGGACAGGACAATGGGAAAGGTGTTCTCTGCTCAGAGGGTGGGGAGGTCCTGGCCCAGGGTGCCCAGAGCAGCTGTGGCTGCCCCTGGATCCCTGGCAGTGTCCAAGGCCAGGCTGGACAGGGCTTGGAGCAGCCTGGGACGGTGGGAGGTGTCGCTGCCTGGCAGGGTGTGGGACTGGATTGGCTTTAAGGTCCCTTTAGATTCTGTAATTCTGCTGCACCCAGAGCTGCCATCAGGCCCTCACAGAAGCTCAGGGCACTGGGACACGATGGAGACACCTTTCAGGTGTGGATAAAGCTGGGAGCTGTGTCTGCCCTCTCTGCACCACATTTTTACCATGTGGAGGATGCTGGCGGGCCAGGCTGCCTGCCTTGCTTCTGGAATTATGCTCTGCAGATCCCCGTTCCCCCCTGGAGCTCGAGCAGGCTGGACCCCAGCACACACACATTTTTCACCCCCATAGCTTTCAGCTTTCAGCAGCCCAATACCTAAAATGGGCTTCAGGAGACCTCGCAGCCTGAGCAGAGTCAGGCAAGGAAAACAAAAAGCAAATAATACAAGAGAGCAAGAGCAGAGAGCTTCGGTGTGAGCTATCAGCCATTTTAAGGTGAGATGTTTCCACCGCTGAGGCACTGTACTTGGATTTAGGACCTATAAAAAACATCACCAGAAGGTGTGGGGTTGTAGGAGACCGCAGAACCTGGCTTTGATTACACACGCAAGCAACCATTAATGTCAGCATTGAGGAAATGCAATCTACAAGGAAAAATAATCCACAGCTCATTTCCTCTGCTGTGCCTCCTGATCAACCGTGCTGGGCACAAACCACACGTGCAGAGAGCCAGCAACAACCTCTGGGTGATCCCTCACTCTCTCCAGGGAGCCAAAGGCCTCGTGCTCAGCTCCCTCCCCTCCTGGAGCCCAGCAAGTGAAGGACGGACCATCAAACGAGAAGGGAAAACAATTAAGGTCAAATTAGCACAGGCCAAATCCTGCTTAGCACCGAGTGTTTCCCTAAGCCCCACTAAGCCCCTGTGCTGGCCTGGGCACGGACCTGGAGCAGATTCCCCACTCAGGGATGAGTGGGACCCTTGGCACAGGGCCAGGCTCCCACAACACCCACCCAGCTCAGATCCTGGGGAATCACGTAGCGGGTCCCTCTCCAGTTTATCTTTACAGTTGTCAGTCACAGGGAAGTTTCCAGCACAGGTCTGCATAATTTATTGGAGGGTGTGAAGACCAAAGCTCTGCTTTAAGCACTGCCAGATCTCCCACGGGAGTATGGAGACGACCATGAAGGGAGGACCTGGCGTAGATTCTGGCACAGAGAGAGGTGATCTGATGCTGGCTGTAACAGGCCTAAGGCCATGCCCACCAGGCTCATCAGCTTGGGAGGATGCACATTGATGACCACATGACTGATTTTTCCTGAATTACTTTTTCTGATGTGGTAAGAGATGCTGGCTAAGACACAGTGTCCATTCAAGGTTCCTAATCTTGTCCTGCAATCTGAGCACATGGCACACCAGCAGTGCTTGAAACCAGAGAAGACAGAAGCATGACAATTTAGAACCATTTTAAGCTCAGATGAAGCAAAGTTTCCCTATAATTCTATTACCAGAATGTTAAGTTTAAGTTCTGCCTTTAATCCATAGCCTACAGAAAGAGAAAATTAAGACAAAAATCTGATGACCCTTCTGAAAAGTGATCAGGACCGAAGTCTGAAGCTCAGATCATGCTAATGACTCTGAGCATTGCTGTGGGCTCCTGAAGTGCCAGAGCAGGCCTGGAGCTCTTCCCCAAGAGTCCCAGGTGCTCAGGAGTCAGTGAACCCCCTGGAGAGCCATCCAGAGCTTATTCCTTGCATTTCTCCTGCTGAGCTCCAGGGAGGCAGAGGGATGGGATGGGATGGGATGGGATGGGATGGGATGGGATGGGATGGGATGGGATGGGATGGGATGGGTGAGTGGAGGGGGATGAGGGTGCACTGATGGGACCCCACACCACACTTTTGCTGCTGCTCTGCATGAAATCACAGGAATTGCTGAAAAAGTTTACCAGAATATTTTCCAAAACTGCTTTTAAAATCCAAACCTAAGCCTATGTTAAGTGAACAATTGCCCTGCAAAGCTGAGTGGCCACTTGAAAGTCTGGCTGGCACAGGCAGTCACAGAGAAAGGAACTCATGATTCTGCAGGCATCCGTCATGAATATCGACTCTGTTTTGCTGTGCAAAAAATGTCTCAAAAGGAAACCACAAGCGAGATCACATCTTCATCTGACAAACTGCATCAGACAGAGGGGGAAGAGATGAATGAGGAACTGTTCAATGGTTCTTTCCAGCTTTTGATTTTACAGCTCAAGCCAGGAGTGTTTTTTTCCCCCTCAGATACTCAGGATTACTCTGTCAGGGGGAGCTGTGTGAGGGAGAACCAGGAATCCCTTTTGGCAACCACTGCCATTTGGGGATTTCTGTGCTGAAGTCACCATTCACCTGCCAGTCCCTTCGATATTTGCCTGCACATGGTCCCCAAGGCAGCCACTGGAGTCACAAAAGGGAACTGGCCCCTCCTGTGGTGGTGCCCCCCGGGGAAGCCCCAGCAGTGCCCATCAGCCAGATTAGCACGAGTCGCTCACCTCAGGCACCTGAGGCTGGCCCCAAATCCCTGTGGGATTTCTCCATCACCCCCACCCCATCCAAACCAGCCCATCTCGGGCAGCTTCCTCCTTCTCTCCCAAGGAAACCTGACATCACACACAGAGCAAAGGTCACATCTCTGGCGTGGGATCCAACTGCTCAGGTTAACCATGGTTACAAAGATGCACCACCACGGGACAGGAAGGAAAACCACGTGAAGAAAGCCCACCCCAAAGCCTGATCTCAGCCACCCTCCACGCCTCAGCCCAGGGCTTGCTGAATAACCACCCATGGCTGTTTTGTGCTGGCACAGGCAGCTCATCTCCCCTGGGATAAAAGGCTGGGAAGCCTGGGAAGGTTCTGTTTGCTTTGGGAATCAGGGAGTGGCAGGGTGGGCATTGGTCCGAGCTCCTGCCCAGTTGCCAGCATGGACATCACCACGTGCCACAGCACTGCCATGCTCACCCAGGACAGCAGCCACGAGTGCCAGGGCAGCACAGAAAGACAGGAGGGAACACCAGTAAAGCCTTTAGGCTGCCTCCTCCATCCAGGCTCTCCATTCTGACATGGGTTTGGTCTGGCAAGAGCAGCAAAGCAACAGCTCAGGAGGAATTCAGGCACAAGAGTCAGCAGGTGGGAAGGGAATCCCCTCACACCTCTCGCTGCAGTCCCAGCTCACACTGGGAAGGAGCCATAAATGCTGGCTAAAGACAAGGTAAAACTTGTTTAAGACGAGGGAACTGGGCTGCAACAGCCAAGCGGGGGCTCTGAACCCCCAGGATGGAGCAGTGATGGACCCTGAGAGATCTGCCAGCAAATGTGAGACCTGAGAAAAGGGTTCTAAAGGGACTTTCCACATGAGCTTCCACAGCCTGAACCCCAGCCCACTGAAAAGAGCAAAAAACTCTCTTTTTTCTCAGTGGGCTTCGGAGCCAACCCTAAATATTGCAAACATTTATGGGACAGCACCATGCTCATCCCATGTTTGTCCACACTGGTGGCCCCTGTACTTGTCTGGAGTTAAGTTGATGCACTCGTTTTTCGCTGATTCCCTGCGAACACGGAGCCACGAAATGAGTGGCTTTGCCACTGAATAAACCAGTGAATATACATAGGAATATTTTCTAAGATGGGACTTTTACTTAGTGTCTATATTCCATATTCTGGTCTTGCTTTCCAGCAGTGTCCAATTCCCTTTGTAGGACAAGGATAGGGAGCTCTCTGGGTGCAGGGTGACACATTTATTTTAGGAGGGGCCTAACTCACCACCAGTAGGTCAGATTTAACTAACTGTACCCAAACCCAACACCACTGCCAGCAGTTTGCCACTCAAGGCGGATCCAGGAGGATGCAGACCAAGTTCTCCAGTAGGAAACAACAGCTGCCTGGCACCCGAACCGTGCCCAAAATGCCACATCCACACCAAGCTGGACACCCCAGATCCATCCCTGGCCCCGATGCTTCCCCAGCAATGGAGTCGTGGGCCTTCTCCAAACCCTGGGAAGAACACCAGCTCCCATCCAGCAACACACTACAGCATGTGGTTTAACTGTGAGCATGTAATTGCAGCTGCAATTGCTCATGTGCTGCATGTTGTGCTGCTCAGGGCCTTGGCCAGGGCATCCCAGCCCGGAGAGCTCCACGGACACAGTGGCTGTGCTGGCTGCAAGGAGGGCAGATGGGGGACTGCACCTCCCCATCACACCTTTCCTCTGCTCCCTGCCTGCACTGAACACTGCCAAAGGTGACACAGAGCCAGCACAGGTGTAACATGGACGAGGACAAGCCCCCAGACCCAGCTCGGCTCATCCACAGCCTCCAGCCAAGCACTGGAGCCAGGTGAGAGCCAGGCAGACTCTTCCCAGTGGGTTTTTTTTTTGGGAAGGACCTGGCATTCCCGACCTCCCAAGGCTCTGCACACCTGCAAAAAGCCAGGCTGGGGGAGGCAAATTAGGGCTGCTCTTAGCCCTGGGCATCTGGGCACGGCGGCCCTAGGAGCAGCCTGGCATAGCTCCTTGTGCTGCCTGGTCATGGACCACTAAAGCCTTTCCTGCGCGGCTGCACAGCCCATTCCACCTCCTGCTCCCTGCTCCACGGTGGGAATTCACAGATGGGAAACGTCAAAAAAACATGACATCCTTTCAGCAGCACGGGGGAGCTGGGCAGGGCTGGCTCCCGGATTTCGGTGACACACACGCATGCACGGAGCGTGAAAGGCAGAAAAATGTCCTCTGCCTCCTTCTCCAAACCCCATCCTCCAGTACCGAACAGGAGAGCGGCAGCGGCGCATCCCCCCGCCGCTCCCTGCCCCACTCCCGAGGAGACTCCCTGTCAGCTTCCCCGGGAGCCGGCACCGGCACCGCCGGCACCGGCACCGCCGGCACCGCACCGGCACCAAGCACCGGGCACGATACACCGGTTGCGAGCACGATGCACCTGCGCTGCCCATTGCCTGGACGCTGCCCACCGCCCCGGCACTGCCCATCGCCCCGGCACTGCCCATCGCCCCGACGCTGCCCATCGCCCCGACGCTGCCCGCCGCGCCGGGCGCTGCCCCGCACCGCCACTGCCCAGCCCCGCGCCTCCGCGGCCGTTCCGCCTTACCCAGGTGGTCACCCGGAGGAGGGTCTGCGGCTGCTTCAGGAAATCCACGGGGTCGATGGCCCCCCCCGCCCGGCCCGCTCCGAAGGACGCTCCTTCCA
>VZRN01000275.1:270161-338860 GCA_013397935.1 Dasyornis broadbenti
CCGCGCGCCTGCCCACCCGCCCCCTCCGCGCCCCTCCCTCGTGGGCTCGTCCGCAGTGCCGCGTGCGGGCGGCGGGAGGAACCACCCGCCGGGGTGGGGGAGTACAGGAGGTGGGCACGGGCAGGTGCGCGCGGCCGGCGCGGGGCGCGCTCCCCCCGCAGCAAGCCCGAGCAGCGCCCCGGCCACCGAGATGGGGCTGCAGGCACTGTGACACTGTGACAGCCGCTGTCACCGGGATGTGGGCACGGAACTTGTGATAGCCACTGTCACCGTGCTGTGGGTACGGGCACTGGGACAGTGTGACAGGCACCGTCACCGAGCTGTGGGCATGGCCACCACAGCACAGCTGTGGGCACGGTGGATAGCCAGTGACACTGTGCTGTGGCCATGGTCACCAGTGCATGGCCATGGTCACTGTGCTATGGCTGGGGACACCACAGTACAGCCAGGATACCTTGCCATTGCCAGGGTCACTGTGCTATTCCAAGAATTACCGTCCTACAGTCACCACGCTGCTTCTGGGGATAGGGTGCCATGGGCAGGGGTGGCGTGTCCTTGCAAGGGTCGCCATCCTATGCCAGTGTCACTGGGCAAGGGCGAAGGCTACCTGTGCTGTGACCCTGTAAGTAGCTGGGCTGTTGGCAGGAGGGCAATACCATGGCCCGGAGCGCAGGGAGGTCACCGTGCTGCTTAGCCCACCTCTGCTGTGGACACTGACCCCAAGATGAACACCCCTTCTGTGCCCAGACCCCCTGAAAGAGTGGCTGTCACCCTCTGGGGACCCTCAGAAGCCTGAAGCTGGGAGAGCTCTCAGACCTGGCACGACATGGGCTGTGCTGGCTGCTCACCGAGGCCTTTGGCCAACAGCAGAAGGCAAGGTTTGGCAGCTGCTCTTTGCTGTTGCACGCCCACATCTGGTGCAAGAAAAGGGAAGTGAAAATGGATGGGGCTTTCCACACGAAAAGAGGCAGCCAGAGCTGCCATGGGACTGGAAGAGGCCAAGCCCCATCCCTGCTCCCTCCCCATGGACAGCAGGAAGGAGAAAGAAAAAGAACCTTAGAGGGAAACCCTCGATTGCTGCGAAGGGAGTTCCCTCTCGCGGCTCCAGGACCATCTCCCGATAGTTTTCACAGCACCGCGATGCTGATCCAGGTTCCATAGATACCGATGCCATGACAACTCTGACATCATCCCTGCTTCGGACGGGAGCCGCAGGGAAAGGCGCAGGGAGGAGGAGCACGCCCGCCCTGCTGGCACGGGGCTGTGGGGCTGGGAGCCCCCAGCCCCAGCGCAGCTCTCCTCCAGCCCCACAGCCCATGGAGCTCCATTCGCCATGCAGGGACCATGTTACTGCCACAACACAAGGGGCACCTGTGTGGCAGGCGTGTTACGCTCCCCACACAGTGCAGTCACAGAACAAAGGATTCCCATGTGCTGTATCCTGTTTCCAGCTCCTTTTGGTCTTTTGCAGCTTTGCCACTCTGTTGTTTCTGGCGGGTTGGAGTCAGGATTTAACTGTTAAAGCTCATGATGATGCCATGCAGTTTTTCTCCATTACAGGTGAGTCATCATCTCTCCAGGTCTATTTCTGACTCCCAGCAGGAAAAGCAGAATTCAGCCCTTCATTCCTCAATGCCACCATCTCAGTAACCATCATGTTTTAATTGGCAAAAATGAAATGACCATGAAGAGAACGGCAGGTTGGTCCCTCCTGCTTTCTGCTGGCAGGATGTCTCGTGGAGCTGGCCAGCGATGGTACCCCAGTGCCAAGAGCATCATTGCCAGCTCATCCCTGTATTGCAGGTCAGGAACAAAGACCAAATTAACTTGAAAGGGTTACCTGAGGTGGGATTTTCAATCAGCTTCAGCAGTTTAGAAGTAGCTGTTTCAGCGTCCTCAAAAATCAGTTTCATGCTTTGGGAACAAACCATCCCAAATCCATCATCCCAGAGACAGGTATGATGGCAAGGGCTGCCCTACTCCTCGAGGATGGCCAGTGCCAGGGAGGCAGCATGTTCCAGGGATACTGCACAGGGATTCAACTGGACCTCTGGGGTCTGCTCCTGGTTTTCTGGTGATGTTGGGAAAGACACTTCTTTCTCCCTCTTTCTAACATGTCTTGCCCAGCTCATCTGTCCCAACTGGAATAGGCATATTTTGGATAATGCAAAGCACAAGGGACCAGGATACTGCCTGTAACTTTGAGATGTTGCCCTAGAATAAATCATGACCATTTCCAGACAAATACTTTGTTTATACCCTTGAGGCATGGCCGTGGTGCACGAGGCACTGAAATCCCTGCTCCTAAACTTGTCCTTTCTTTGGGGTTCATCCCCACAACTTCTGCTGTGTGCAGTGTTTATACAAGTATTTCCCACATCATGGGATGTGGGAAATACTTGTATTCTCCCCCTGCTACAGCTCAGATGAAGCACAGGAGGTATCTCCAGCCCACATGCAAACTGTTTTTCTGTCTCACTTCCTATTGCTGCAAATCAACAGATACACAGAGCCAGCCAATAATGGGGAAGGATATTGCACCTTCCACATTTCCCCCATAAAATGGAGAACAGCAGCATTTGGAAATGGCACTTCCCAGAGCATTTGCTCAGTCTGAACAAGTTTTGTCTGCATTTACCATTCCCCCTGGATTTCAGGGACAGGGAACAAACAGAGCAGCACACAGACAACTGCCTAGGATCTGCCCAAGTTTTTATTTTATATGAGTTTCATTAAAGGTTGTGGAAAACCTATATTTGCTTTCTGCTTCTGGTCACAGCAATTTCTTATCTTTGGCTTTATCACAAAAAAGCCATCAGGTTTTCTCAGCTCTAAGTATGTGGACAAGGAGGAGACAAGACGTGGGGCTTTCTCCTTCTTCAAACCCTGTTCAGGTCAGCCCTACCTGCTCAGCCAAGGGCTGGGATCAGGACCCTTTAGGCACTGGAAGGGGCTCCAAGATCTCCTTGGAGCTTTCTCTTCTCCAGGTGAACACCTCCAGCCCTCCTAGCCTGGCTCCAGAGCAGTGGGGCTCCAGCCCTGCAATCAGTGACCTCCTCTGACCTCGCTCCAATACATCCACGTCTTCCTTGTGTGTGGGGCACCAGAGCTGGGCACACGATGCTTCAGGTGGGAAAAGCAGTGTGAAACCTCCTTGTTCTGGGAGCAGCTCCAACAAAGTGTGTTTGGAGTGAAGCAATCCCAGCCTGGCTGCAGCGCCCGGCCCGCAGGAGCCGGATGGGCTCTGGACACAGGTCCCAGCTGCCAACTTCAGCAGCTCGCTGAGGCTTGACCCTGCCCTGGCATGGGTGTGGGTGGGAAAACAGCTTGTCCTTCACGTTCCCTGGGCAGCAGGCTTGAAGCAGCACTTTGATAGAAGTTCATTTAGTTGTTGCTCTGAAATGCTTTGCTTGCCATTCATTAGAGCTTGGCTGGTGGTGCTTTCAGCCATTAGGAACGCAAGAGTTGATGGGAATATTGAGAGGAGCTTAGAAGTCCATAGGGCCCAGTGGCAGAGAGAATGGGCTTCCTGATGAGCAGTATTTTAGCCCACTATCACTAGGAAGATCTTCATGCCTTCCACCCTGAGAGATCCAAAAATATCTGGAAGATCATTTGTTAGCCGGTTACTCATCCTCTTGTGAAATGTTTCTCAGGTGGGATTCAGCACTTACTGTACATGGATAAACCCAGTGTAAGTGTGCCAGAAAAAAACTGTGGAAAACTTTACTAACTGAAATAATCGGGGGAAGATTGGGATAACAGAACTCAGTGAGCTGCGGTAGCATTGGCTTTGAACAGGAGAGTTGATATCTCAGTGCTTGCGTAAAACCCAAACTGAACCAAACCCCAAAGGGTTTCAAAACGCCTCTCAGTGGCGCAGCCATGGCCTCAACGGCTCGGGAGGAAACTCAGCATCTGTTCCTCTTAATATTTCACAGCATGAAAAGTTTGGGGGTTTTGTCAAACCAGAATCTAATCTGATTCAGCCACTGCTCACCGCCTTGGGAGGAGCCTGAAAAAGGGGAATGTCTCTTGCTGTTCCCCAAACTAGCCTCCTTAGGAGCACACCAGCAAGGCCCATCATGCTCAGGACGTGCCAGCCAACCTGTTGACTTTGGTGCTTGTCACCTGCAGCTGTGGGACAAGGTGAGCAGAGCTGACAGGTACAAGGACATGGGTCAGCTCAAGCCGTACTGGAGATGGAGATGAAGAGCTTCCACAGCTCTCACTTGAGCTACATCAAACTTTGCTGCCAAACTGCACTGAAAAGAGGAAAAGCTTTGTTTCTTAACTGAACACAACACTAACAGGTCCTCAGCTTCATGAGCAGGATGCAACCTTATGTAAAGGAGATTTGTGGAATGGATGGACATGATTAATTTTATAACTCAGGCCCAGAACTGAGCAGCACAAGCACATTAACACAGCCTTCCTGAAAGAGATTTTCATCTAAATAGGAAATACAGGCAAAAGATGCCCTAACAGCTACTTTTACCCTCTTTTGCAGAAGTGGAAGTGTGGCTGCAGAAGATGAAGTGACTTACCTGGTGTCTAGCAAGAAGTTTATGACTAAAGAAGAACTGAAATTTGATCTCTAGAGCCTCCAGCCACATGCTCTGGCCATGTGGGCCTTGTCTTTTATACCCTGTATATCTTTTACCCCATCTAAGCAGCAGAACATGAGCCACAGTCACAGAATCCACTTTTTTTTGCACACCTGAATGTAAAAAGTAGGGAAAGCCCAGATTTGCCTGATCATACTCAGAATTCACAAGGCAAGCCTTCATCCAGTACTGGGACTTGAGTTTAGACCTGGATCTTTGTGTTCTGGGAAGCATGGAAGCTTTGAGGGGCTGTATGAAATGGCTGCCTGGTGGGACAAACTTTAAATTAACTCAGCTGTTTTCTTTCTCACGGATCTGCTAACCTAAAGCAAAACTCCCACGAAACTCTCTAGGATTTCTTCCTACCTTTTCCCATGCAGAGCAGAGCAGAGCAGAGCAGGTGACAGCCATGCCAAGGAAGTTGAATCCCTTCCCTGGCTACTGCATGACTGCTGTATATTGTTCCCTGTATCCACCTCTGGTCTGTGCAGGAGCCCTGTGTAAGAAAGTCACCATTACAAAATTATCCAGTGAAGTTAATTCACCCTTTCTAATATGTTAATGAAAAAAAAAAGACAGGACATCTCCATATATGACCAGCTATGGGCAGAAGATCAGGTAGGAAACATGCTGGGAACAGCACTGAGGGTTTTATTCTGCTTCCAAGTGCAGGTTTTGGCTGCAGGCAGAGAAATAACACATCCCTCATTTACATAATTATACAAGAATTTGCACACTACTTTGAAAAGTAATTGAAGGCACGAAAATCTCCTCCCAAAATCACAAGAAAGGGACTACGATGAGGTAAAACATTTGGTATCTGGAGCAGAGAAAGGTAGGAGATGGGAAAGTCAAGGAAATGCAAGGAAATACGCGGAAATACATGGAAATACCTCCTCTGTTGCCCTCTACTGTTGGCTTGGTCAGATGTAAAGCGGATTTTCCCTGTAGCTCGCCATGAGAAGCACATTGCAGCCACAAGCAGAAGCCAAGGAGCATCACGGGATGTGCTGTATGGGAGGGAAAACTGGGACCAGGAAGGGGATTCTGGATTTAGAGTGCTTGGAAGGAAAACCACCAGCCTGCCTGAGCACAACACACGGACATGGAGGGCACCTTTCATGGGAAACAAGGGCAGAACTGGGCAGGTCTCAGTGCCAGGGCCACTGTTGGGCTGCCAGCCCATGCCAGGTGCTGTGCCCAGAGAAATGCCAGCAGAACTGTCCAGGCTGGATCAGTCACCCCTCACCAGGACTGCCACATGCCAAGGGGAACACAACAGTTTCAAAGCTCGGCAAACACTGGTGTGGCTTGTCAGATTTGGGAGCTGGACTTGGATGATCCCTGTGGGTCTCTTCCAGCTCAGGATATTCTGTGATTCTACCTGTGGAAATGTTAAGAGTAATTACAAAGATTCAGAATGGACAGCAAAATCTGGTCCATTTGGGTTGGGGGATTTTTTACCTGCATGAGCACAGAGAAGGGCTCTGAATCCCATTTATCCTTAGCAAACAACCTTTGTTCCACAGTTTTGGGAAGATGCCAACTGCCATCACCCCTCAGCTCCCTGGACTGTGATTAACACCTGAACTGAGTGTTGGCCAGCCTGGAATCAGGATTTGGGGGTCATGAACACTTCGCTGTGGAACAGATCCAGATCACTACTCCAGCTGGATCCCAAGGCTGACCCTCACCCCCTTGGATTACCTTTTAACTGATTGGACTCCATGCCATTAACTCTGGTTTGCTTTCCTTGTTTTATTACTTTCCCTGTTGCCCTGCAAAATCAAGAGTTGACTTCACATCAGCTTGCTGGCTGCGCTTAATCCCGACTCCACAAAATACTGAACAGCTCCTCTCCATCCTTCCGGCAAAAACCCTGAGCAGCCATTCCAGGTATGGAAGGAAACTCCCAACAAAATCAATGCTCACAAGGAGGGGAAAAAGACCCTAAAAAATCCAACCCCTCCCCTCCCCAGGCCTGTAAAATTCCAACAGGAAGAATCTCCCACACTGCCTGGAACAAGCTGAAGCAAAAGACACGAGAAAACAAAGCAACTCTTGGGAATCCTACTGTAAACAGGAGCCTGTGTACACCCAACGCACTGTGAAGGAACAGCTAATCCCTGGAAAAATATCAAAGGCACAGTGCTGCTTCTGCCAACATCTGCACTGCTGCTTGCTTAGCAAGTCTGCCTGCCATCCGTGGAACAGAGCATTCCCTCACGGCTCCCGGCTCTTTGCTTTTGGGGAGGGAATAAAAAAAAAAAAAGAAGGGAAAAAAGTGAAGTACAGCTTCGAATGCAAACCAGTCCAAGAAAACGGCAAGGAATTTGGGAAACAGTTCTTGAGCGAGGTCCCACAAGCTCCTTGGGCAACACCTGCTCCTGACTCTGCTCTTCCTCACAAGGGCTCCTCGTATGGAGAGGAAGCAGCTTCCCCGTTCCAGGAAATGGGATTATAAACACTGCCCCTCAGTGATGTCACCTTGCTCCAAATCGGCAGGAGCTGAGCTACTCCCAACTCCCGTGCTACCCCTCACGCTGTCAGCAAGTCAAAAAAATCACGGGGATCCCACAAAAATTCCCACTGTTCCCCATATAAAAGCAAACTCCGACCTGACAGGACCTGCTGTACAAATTCCTGCATTTTTGTAGGGCCCACAGAGTATTTCATCAATTTAACAGCACAACAGGAAAGGACCAGGAGCAGCCCCACCTTGTCAGATCAATCCACACAGAAGCACACAACCTTACCTCAGCCATCAAACTGTAATATATATATCTATAAAACAAAAATATAAAAATAAAAATAAAAATAAAAATAAAAATAAAAATAAAAATAAAAATAAAAATAAAAATAAAAATAAAAATAAAAATAAAAATATATAGTGTTTTATATATATAACAGTAGTACCTTGGCATGCAGAGGTTAGACCCACCAGCACAGCATGATCCCTTTTCCTAAAATCCCATGCAGTAGGAACCAGGAATGAACTTAGTTGCTTTATTATTTTTACATGAAGAGGAAATATAATTTGAATATAGAGATTTTTCAAACTAGATTTAATCAAGTGCATTTAGTATTCACGATTTTCTGTACATGAGTACAAGTACCTCCAACAGAAATTCCTTACCCAAGACTAAAATTCGTGGTACAAATGAGCAGCAAAACAAATCCCCCCACTCCTCCCCTGGTCAAGTCCACAGGATATGCCTCAGAAACAACGATGTCACAGCTTTTCTGTCAAGCCAAAACCAGGAGAGAACAGAGTTCAAGCACAGATTTTATCAAATGGCCACTTGGCAAATATAGAAACTGCCCTAAAAGCAGTTTAGGCTGTCCTGGCAGCCGCAGCTGGTGGCCTCATTTTAAGGAAGGATTCGCTAAAGACACTGACTTCAGCTTGAAGGCTCTTCCCTACCCCTGCCAGGACACACTTGTCCTCCTGCACGCCAACACTACCTCCCTGAACCACACCAAGTGACCAAAATGTGTTGGATACACCCTAATTTCCCTCTCTGCACTCTCAGGGAGTGGACAGGTGTGGTGGGAGATTCCCGTGTCCCTGCTGGTCCCTGAGCCCTGGCCAGCACATCCCAGAACTGGCACAGGGCAGTGCAACTCCCCAGCCTGGTCCCCTGGCAGGATGAAGGTGACAAAGGATGAGACAGATGTTTCACCAACCTGCCCATTCACAATGAAGCAAATGAGGGAGAAATATCATCTGCTTCGTGGGCGAGGAAATTGTCACAGAGAACAGTGGAGGGCAGACTGGAATGAAGAACACAAAATTCCTCCTTTAGCACAACCAAATCCAGAGGGAAATGCCTTCCCACACCCCCAGCTGCTAAAAGTGTCTTGACAGAATTGAGTCATTCGGGTCCTACCGGCAAAAAGGGGAGGCTGCAGCCCTTTTATTGGTCCTCTCCCCACTAATGGATCCCAATGTGCTTTGTTTCGGGGACTGAGTTCATTACCAAAAGACAAAACCCAAGAACTGGGATTTATTTGTTCTCAGAACCTCAACATGGTGGCAGGCAAATTTTCTGAGCACTTTTAATAGCCTAAATGACACCTTCAACCATAAGAGATCACACTCTTCATGCAGTACCTGATCATCAGTTCATTTGCGGTTGTGTTTAGAAATATTGCTACATAAAAAGTTCAGAAATCATTAGTCCATAAAAGTCTCATAGTGATTTAACAGACCCAACTTGAAAGGACTTGACTGTGCCATAAAACATTAAAATATCTTTCCAAAGGTTTTACTGGTTCTCTAACCACAAAGGAGACCCACACACAGTGGTGGTATGGATCAAAGTCTCAGATAAGAGGTGCCATTGCATTAAAATTTCCAGTCAACACTTGCAAAAAAACCCCCAAGAGTCAATTCACAGGTGTGCTGTGGGGCATGAGATAAGGAAGCTCAATAAAATGTGCCAGAAAACCTCAGCAGGAAGCACAGAAGGAAAAAAACCTGCTGTTGTCAGGGTTTGTGCAAACTTCTCACAGCCAGGAGCGCAGGAAGGGATGAGATCACGACCTGCGTGAAGAACTTGAAATGATTTTGACTCTGTTTTGTAACTGTCTCCTTTTAAAAGACCAGTGCTGTAAGTATTGTGGTGTAAATGTGTGTATAGTGCTACTTCCCTGGAATCTAAATTAGGTATCGATACAGGGATGCAGCACAGCTGAGCCACGCAAACACAGAGCCTGGGTGCTACAGTTCCTACAGACTCCAGCTCTGCAGGGGGCTTGTAAAGTCACCTTCTAGAGAGATTTTTAGCTGGGAACAACACCAGAGTATCAACCAGGCCAGCAAGTACCAATCAGGAATTTCATCTCAGAAATGCCATATGCTAAACAAAGCTGAATAAGCTTCATTACAAAAAGTCTCGAGCTCTTTTCATGACAAAGATTCACAGCAGAAACAAAGAGGTTATTTGCTTTAAGAAGAAGTAGTTCAGTGGAACTTAACACCAAATCACTTCTGGATCCAAAGAAAATTACCAGTCCATTTAAAGTATTTGAAATTCCTGCTGTTGGTGCTTTGTTCCATGCCTCAGATGAGGAGTTTGTTTTGTCCTGCTTTAGTTTCCCCTTCTACAATGTCCTCTTACATGGCAAGTTAAAAGACAAAACCAGACTCAGAAATCTGGGCTCCATGATTTTAGTATTTAAATTAAAGGTATCTGCTCTCAGGACTTTTTCAGAGGAATTGGATGCAAAAGTAACAACAAACATTGGAGATCCTGGAAAAAGAAATCCAGAGCTACAGACTTGGCACAAAACCCAGCTTGAGTTTTCTCTTATCAGAACAACAGAAACGAAAATTACAATTAATCAGATGCATTTTCTAAACCATCAGGGTAACGCCTGCAGAGAACACCACTGTGCTCAGGGAAAATTAATTCCAGCCACAAAAATAAGCAAATGCCCCCAAAATCAGGAAATGTCATAATGAAATGAGTTTGTCAGTGACTCAATCTCAGAGGTTTCTGGCAATTCCTGTGTCAAATGTAAGGCCTTAAGCCCTCAGGTAATATATTACTGGTACCATTTATCAAAATGTTATTGAGATAGGATTTTCAAATCTCCTTTTGGCATTGGTTCAGCTCTGAATCAGTCCTACACAAACAGAGTTATTGACTCCCACTGTCCCTGCAGTGACTTCACACGGCTTGAACTGCCCTGCTGGATTCCCAGAGCAATCCCTCTGGGTTAATCACAGCTCCCATCCTTCCAGCCATCCCTCCAGCGCTCATCCACACGGGAGCAGTCGAATTCTGACTTCCCCAGCTTCCTGTTCACTTCATTGTGGAGGAGACACAGCCACTGGGAGAAGTTACTCCTGGTGCTCGTGTCGGGTTGGTTTGTCCGTAATCTGCAAATAGGGAATGGGAAACAAATGTCAAAGGAGTCAAAGCTTATCTAGGATAAAAAGAAAAAAGTACTGGAGTTCATCAAAACACTGAATTAAAAACTATTTTTAAAATAAAATATATGAAAAAATTGAGCAGTTATTTTGCCCAGTGATGCCTGCTAAGTTAATGATTAGGTTTCAAACTTTTTTTGAGCGTTCAACCAGAAAGGAGGAGTTGAAACTTCTGAAAAAGAAGCTGAGAACTGCAGAAAACACTATCACAGAATCTCAGAATTATTTGGATTGGAAAGGACTTTAAAGATCATCTCGTTCCAAGCCCCTACCATGGGCAGGGACACCTTCCACTAGATCAAATACCACAGCCCATTTCAGTCTGTGCCTCCACTACTGAGACTGCCAATACAGGGGATTTTTGAGGGCAGAAGAACACCGGTCTCCTGAAAATCAAATTATTCCAAGTCCCACGCTAATTCCACAACTGTTTACAGGCCCTGTTTGAACCAGAATACTCTGAAATTGCCTCAGGGAAGCCTCGGAGGCAGCACGGAACCCAACAGCACAAGGACATGTGTCTGCTTTTTGAGTAAGTGCATCTGTGATTGATGCAATAACGGAAGAAACCAGTTCAGGTAGCTACAAACCCCAAGTGCAGGAAGAGCTGCTGCTATGCAAAATAGCTGCTGCAGCCCAGGACTTTGGGCAAGCCCCTCCAGCACAAAAACCTGCTGAGGCCGCTCACCTTTCCCTCAGATCCTCAAAAAACCCGCTGAGGCCACTCACCTCTCCCTCAGGTCCTCTGCGCAGTGCTCGCAGGGGTAGAACTTGGAGAAGAGGTTGATGAAGTCCCTCATCTCCTTCTGCTGTGCCCCGGAGGGCCGGTCGGGGTAGTAGGCAGCCATGGTGTGTAGAAAGGCCCAGGTGCTGCGGCCCAGCTGCTCGCTGTCCAGGGGACAGTCCGGAGGGGGCTCCTTCTCCTCCGCGACCGCGACGTCCTGCAGCGTGACAGAGCGGTGTGAAGGAACGCCAGGGGTTGGTGGGGAAACAGGTGAGATGAGGGGAACAGGTCCTTCACAGCCTTACTGAGGACATGGCAAAGCCGCCCTCAAACCCTCAGAAGGGGCATGGCAAAGCCCCCTCACGCCCGGGGAGAAGATGCAGACCCCCTTTCCATTCTCACTGAAGGGAACCCTGTCCCCGCTTCCTTCATATCCCGAGAGAGACACGCAGCTCCCTCCCACTTGAGGGGGCAGGATGGAGGGCTGAGGGAGCCCTGCAGGGACTGAGGGTCGCCAGGGGTTCCAAGAAGCTCCCGCCACCCCTCCCGCGGGAAAGCCGCGTCTCACCGGGCCGCCCGGGGCCGCCTGCTTCCTCTGCTCGCGGAGCCAACTCTTGAAATCCGTGCAGGCTCGGCACGGCTTCTTGGGCGGCTCCCCCGCCGCGCCGTGCGGGACGGCGAAGGGGAAAGGGAAGGAGCCGCTGTCGGTGCCCGGGAAGGGCGCGGTGCCGCGACCCTGCCGGCCCTCGCTGGGCGCCGCCATGATGGCCCGCGGTGCAGGACGGGCCGGGGCGGTGCCATTCGGCCGGTACGGTGTGAGGGGCTCGGAGTTGGCACACAGCGAAGTGCCATTTCTGGTGCTTTTTTAGAAAAAAAATAGGAGCAAACCCTGTGTTTAACTGTTGTATGTGAGGAGAACAAGTGGAAGTTCCTTCACATGAGACTCCCGCCTGTGCTTGTTCCCTTGTCGCTTCACATCGCCCCTCGGGTGTGATGGGGCTGTGCTCACCTTCGGGGTGGGCGCAGGGATCGCCTCAGCGGGACGGTGAAGGGAGTGTCCGTCTGCTTCCCCTCTGTGTGATGGGGGTTCTGCCGTGTCCCCCCTGAGGTTGTGAAAAGGGCTCTGCCATGTCTCCTCAGAGGGTGTCAAAGAGCAGTTCCCCTTATATGCCCCTCCCATATGAGCATAGAAATATGTATAAATATATGTATATATGGGGTCTGGAGCATCTCTGTGATGAGGAGAGACTGTGGGAGCTGGGCCTGGTCAGTCTGGAGAAGGGAAGGCTGAGAGGGGATCCCATCAATCCTACAGATCTCTCCAAGGGCTGTTGGAGGATGGTGCCAGATTCTGTTCAGTGACAGGACAACGAGCAATGACCATAAACTAAACCACAAGAAGTTCCACCTTGACATGAGGAAGAACTTTCCATCATGGTGGCTGGAACAACTGCCCAGGGAGGGTGTGGAGTCTCCCTCTCTGGAGATATGCCAACCCCACCTGGATGTGTTCCTGTGTCCTGCTCCAGGTGACCCTGCCTGGGCAGGGGTTGGACTGGATGATCTCTTCCAAACTCAACTATTCTGGGATTCTGGGAAGTGTAGGTACTGTGTGTGGCAGAGCCCATGGCATACAGCAGCTCTCCTACATGCCAGCAGCGCCGACGGGCACCTCAGTGTTATCTCCAGCACAGTTATACAATCAGCAGGGTGATTTCATGGACAAACAAGTGGATAACTCCATTCAACTCATGCACCTCTATATCAACACGCCCATATGAAATTCTGCATGTTTTTAACACCTGTCACGTGCTTGTAAATCCATATTGAAGGAGGATATTCCTCCTTCCAAGAGTGTTGGCACATGTCACACCAGGGTAGGTGCTGCCTGGGAGCAGTTGGGCTCCTCGGAGTGAGAGAGAGCGAGACCTGGCCCCAATGCCTTGATCTTTAGTGGACATTTGACATTTTTTCTTTTATTCCCACAGAGGCACAGGCTTGTGAGCACATGAGGGTGGTGACCCAGCTCCTGGGTGATGATCCAGCCTGGTATCCCACTTTGGAGCTTGCTCTTTCACCCCTTGGAAAGGTTAATTAGCTGTGGCCATACGAAATTCTTATTGGGGGTCAGAGGGTAAAAATTTGGAGAGCAGCATGGACTTGCTCTCATCCTTCTTTTTGGCTTAATTCTGTCATGCTATTAAAGGTTTGGGAGCCACAGGGTAAGTCTTCTACCGTGAACAGTGTGAATTTTGTATCCAATTCAACTTTGCTCCTGTTCATAACCTGTAGGTCAAGTGAAAAATATGATTAGTTTGTTTAATGCAAACAAGTGTATGTCCAGGATGGAGGTGGGCTAAAGTATCACTTTATATATACATACATATGTGTGTGTGTGATTTATTCAACACCATGTGGGGTAAGATGTGTATTAGAAAAAGCATCATTTTAGAGAAATACCTCAAAGACTTACCCTCAAAAATATTTCAACACTCAGTGTGTTTCATGTGGAAATGGCTGAGCAGTTTCATGCTCTATGGAGCACTGAGCTGATGGTCTGGCTCTCCATCCTGGGGTCTTTATTTACCAGTGCTCCTTTATTTATTTGCAATTTCATGGGAATATTTCTTTGCTGATTTTCATGAGGAAGGGAAAGACACATGAGTAGGAACTACTGGAATGGCTTTGTCTAAAGTTGTAGACAACTATAAAGATAAATTTCACACACAAAGGAAAGATCAAGTAGGGACAGCGACATTTTTATGTCTGTTTTCCTTGCCCACAAATAAATATTTTTATTGATGCTCATGAGGTCATTCATATTTATAAAATCAGGAAAAAAGCAAGATAGCCTCGAGGGAATTTCCTCCAGAGCTTTATTGTTTGGTCTACAAGCAATTAAATAGTTGAAGAAATGTTTCCAAGTCACAGCAATCTCCTGGTTTGGCGGTTAGCAGACTTCGCTTCCTTGAGTGTGATTTAATTTGTGGAGTCAGTTAAAATATCAGCATTTTTATTGAAAAGGAAAAAGCTCATTGCCTGGAAGGAGGCTGTTGGTTACAGAGATTTGTGTTCCACATTGCTCCCCTGGCCCCTTTCCTGCTTGGCTGTAGAAGCAGATCTCGCTCTTTAGGAAAAGGTCCTCCCAGTTTTCTCCACTTCCCCTCAGGTCCAGCATCTGGTTGGACTTCAAAGTAAGAAAAATGAAGAGATGCTCAAATTCAAGTCAGAGTGAGGAAATTCACATTACTGTCTCTAAATGAACCCCAGTGCAGAGCCAAATTAGTTCTGTGTAAAGGCAGGAATGTGGTGCAGAGCCCAGGAAGGACAAGGGAATGTTCCCCCCTGCTCCCCCTTGGACCGCCCTGACCCACCCAACCCTCTGCTCCCAGCACTGATTTAGGAGCTGGAGTGTGGTGGAGCGTGTTACCAAACAATCTCCTTACACAGATTAGATTTTAGGGAGAAATCCTTCCCTGTGAGGGTGGGGACGCCCTGGCACAGGGTGCCTGGAAGAAGCTGTGGCTGTCTCTGGATCCCTGGAAGTGTCCCAGGCCAGGCTGGATGGAGCTTGGAGCAATCTGGGATAGTGGAAGGTGTCCCTGCTCATGACAGGGGCTGGGACTGGATGAGCTTTAAGGTCTCTTCCAACCCAAAGCATTCCTGATTCTGTGATTTTTTGGGGGGGAAATATTTACCCTGTGCCCCTCAGGATCCTTACCAAGTGTTTTTGTGATGGTTTTGTAGGTAATTCCAGCTGAATCCCTCTGCAGGGGAATAGAGCAGGAAGCTGTCTTGTATTTACACGTAAGAATGTGAGCCTAAAGTCCAACCAGTGACGAGCCAGCACCAGGAATTAGTCACAGAGTTGTTTGAGAAATTACAGCCAACTAGGAAATAGCAACAACAACAAAAAGACGTTTATTTCCAGGTAAATGAATCATATTGATCCTCTCTGCTTACGTACAACAACTACAAAATCACCTGCAAAATTTCCCAAAAGTATGATTTTATTCCCCGGATATCAGGAAGGAGCCTGCAGCCTCCCTGCCAGGGAATGGGTGGGATGTTAAGCTCCGTTCAGATCCATCCAGAACTGTTGAAATGTGTTCAGATCAGTCAGACATGTAAGACTGAGCATGAGGCACTGCCCAGCTCAAATCCGGGCATTTACAACACACACTGAGTTTGTTCTTTTGAAGTTGGTGCCATCTTTATGTGTGGATCCTGCTGATGATTAAAATGAGAATCCATGAGTAGTGGTACATATATTGGCAATGGCAGGGATAGGAAGAAAACCAACTTATTTCTGCAGGTTGGTTCAGATGGTCCTGCTTGTGTCGTTCTCCAATCTGTCTCCTCCTTCCCAGACCCGCTCTGAGCATCCCTGGAATCAGTTAATGCATTCTGAGCATAAATACAGCAAAACTGGGGGTTCCTTTTGTGTTCTTGAAAAATGAAGGACAAAATCTTCAGTGAGCAGCTCCCGTTCCTCTTGGCTTTGCGAAAGGAGAGTGGCTTCTGATTTGGGGTGATTCCTTTTTTCCACAAGGCCGTCAAAGGAAGTCGACAGGAAGGCTCCTTCAGTGGAAGAGGTTTTCCTCAGGTAACAGTTGCTATGACAATGTTTTGACTCATTAAGAATTAAACATTCATGAAAGAACAATTCCTTCCACATTACTGTTCTACCAGGCTTTTGAGTGAAGATTGAATATTGTTTTCCCTGGTTTCTGAAGGGGGCAAGAAACACAAGTTGTGTTTGCTTTGAAACACAGGTGAATTTCTACCTAGAGCTCCTGGTGCTGGTGGAATCCCCAGGAGAGATAACACACTTTGCATACTCTGCTCCTCAGTGGCCATGGGGTATGAGGAAAGAGTGGGATAAGCATCTCTGACTAATCTGGAAGGAGCGCAGTGGTCTTGTCTGCTATCAATTTACTATGTTTAGCTTGAAGTAAGAACAGATTTTGCCCAAGCGAAAGCAGTATTTCTTCACGTTCACTGGTGCTTGCTGCGCTTGCCACTGGCTGTGCTGGTGTTGCTGGGATTTCCCCGCAGTGGATTTGGGCGTGCGTAGGGCAGGCTGTGCATTGCAGAGTCTCAAGCCCCTTTGGAAGCTCAATCCTGCCTTTCTTCTCTCTTCACATCCCATTCCAGGGTCCCAGCACGTCCACACAGTGCTGGCCTCGTACCGTGCACTCATCAAACACTGCTTTTATTCTGTAGAAAATTATTCAGGAAACCTCTTGCAGCAGCTTAAGTTACATTCTCACCCTTTCTGGAAGATTCCCTTTTGAATCACACTTTTGTCCTCTTCATAACCTTAGGAAAACATGTCACTTTTACAAAAGAGCTATGAAATGATCGCAACAAGTGCTTAGCAAACATGAGCCAAGGCAGCGGGCAAACCTCCCGTGACGGGCAGAGCTCTCCCTGGGCTGGGCGGGGCATCCTAAGGAATTTGCAAAGAAAATGACCCTTCTGGAGTGAGGTTTGAGGGGGTTTGATGGGATGCTGTTATTTTGTGTCCTGAAATAAAGCTGCCGGTGAGGAGCGAGTGACCCCCTGCACTGAAGAGGGATGTGCGCCTTCGGGAGCTCCCGTGATGGAGTGGGAAAGGACTGAGCTGCTGCCTGGGCTCAACGTGTTGCTGAATTGGGTCTGCCACAGAAAAATGCTTTAGTGACTGCAGCAGCTGCTGAAATTTGGATGAAATTAAATACTTTCTTCTGGGTTAGTTACTGTAAAATCTCTCATCCCAGCTTGTGTGAAAGTTCAACTGCTTCCTTTGTTCATGAGGTGAAGGAGACTTTTGTCAACTCCAGTGTCTGGGTTTTCGTTATTTTTTTTTTTAAATAAAGGTCTGATTCTCTATTTATTAAAAGTCTAAAACCTCTTTGTACTTTTAAAATCAGCTTTTAGCATCTGGGCTTTTCATTAAAGGTGCTGATAGGTCATGTGTCATCACAGGTGACCTTCAAGAACAGTAAAGGGCAGATTTTGATCCTGAAGGTGAGTGAGGGAAAGATGAAGCTTTTCTACCAGCTTTGTTCCAGGCCCCCCTTGGCTGTGCCCACAGCTCCTTTCCGTATCTCTCCCTCGCAGCTGCAGTGTCCTGAGGGTGGTTTGAGGGCTTTTCCTCTCTTTGCCTTTCCTGTGCTTGCCATAGAAGGAGAAATCCCTGATGCAGAATCCCCACATCATCAGCCATGAGGGGCACAGGTCGCTCACCAGCCCAGACACGACTTCTGTGTGAGAGAAAGGATGTTCATAACATGGCTCCTCCTCTCCAAGCGTTTGGGATGAGGCTGTTGTTTGTCAGACTTGGAAAATGGCTCTGGAGGAGCTGGAGAGGAGCTGCCTTTGGCTGTACCCGGGCATCTGTGTGCTCAGACTCTACTTCTGCTGAAGTTACTCCTGATGCACACTGAAATGAAAAGTTCAGCCTCGGTGTGATTTGTCATGGAAGAGAAGCTGATCTTGGGTTGGAGGTAGTTGATGGGACAGCCCTGGTGACTGTGGGCCTTCCTGGAGTCTCTGGATGACATCCTTTGTCTTCCCAGCTGTGGGCAGTCTGGGGCAGGCAGTCTGCTGTGAGGCCCTGTGACAATACCTTAGTCACCTGCCGTGACACAAACATGTTTCTGTCCCCAGAGCAGCTGTTTATGGCTGGAGTGATGCTCCTCAAGCAGCAGAACTCCACCTTGGTGAGGTGTGGGAGGCTCTCTTGGAGCAGACTGCAAAATGATGGGAGTTATTATGGAGAAAATCCCAGGTTTCCTGCATCTTGGCAAAGCTGGGCAGTATCGTCCTACATATTACCTGTTTCTTTATGATCTCTTTGGTACCTTGTAAAACAGCTAAAGTGAAATTAACTGCTGCCCTCAAAACTGTGTCAATAAATATCAATGATGAAACAGCAGCATCCAGCAATTCTTGCTGAGTCTCACTTCTTCTGGGCAGACCCCTCCTACCTGCCATTAATAATTACCCATGAGGAGGCACTGATTTATGGCAGGGTCACATGGAGGCACTACACAAAGTAAACTTGATAATGTCAGAAAAACATTTGTCTTGGTTTTTTGTAAGTGAGTTTAAATGCATCCAGCAGAGAAGTGGAATTAATGGCTTCTTCTGGCCAGTGATCCACCCTCTCTGACAGGAATGGCCCTGGCCTGGCCGGGTGTTGCTGACACACGGAATGACTTCACAACCAAAGTTGTAAAGTAGGTATGTTTATTTCAGCGCTGAGACGCACGAGGGATAGTTCCCTAAAGCCATGCGTACCAGCTGCGGCACATTGCTTAGTTTATATTGAGTTACAGGTTACATATGCATGAAGCTATACAATACCCTTATACATATTCATTAGACATCCCCGCTTCATATTATAATGAGTCCAAAGTTCATTTAAATACACTTGCGCCTGCGCAGTGCTGCTTGAGAAAATGTGGGCAGGGGTCTTTTTGATCAAGTCAGGGGTCCAATAAAAGATTCTTCCAAGTGAACTCTTCACCCCGCTTCCCTGCGCATGCTCTCTGTGTCTTTGGCTTGAGTCCAACTTATACATCCTGGCTTAGGCTGAGTCGGGACCCTATAGCAGGATGTCAGGTTCCTTTACATCCTGGCTTAATCTTTTCTCACAATGGTCCAGACCTTCCTTTACATCCTCCTTTTCTGTTTGGTAAGCGCAAAATATGTTAAGCAATCTATAGTCATTGTTCTAATAATCAGTTCCCAGTATTCATTACTTATTCTATATTAATTCTAATAACAGTTTCTAATAATTCATTATTTATCTTGTATCATTGCCAAGGAGGTTTGAGAAGCACTTGTTCCCATCCAAGGGCCTGGCTGTCCTTTCGGTCTCGCAGGTGGTGTCACTGTAGATGTGACGTGACTCATGAGGTCATTCTGGAGAAGGCAGTTTCATGACATCACACTTGACACTGCCAGGCACTGATGTTGCTGTGACAGCTGCAGAGCCAGAACTGAGCCCTCTGGGTGACTCCAGAGGTGCTGGTGTCTCAGATAAGTTCCAGGCTTTTCCCATCCCTCCCTGCACCTCAGTTCTGTGTCACAGTGACCTGTGCTTCCACAAAATGTTTTCTTAATAATTAATTGTTGAGTTTTGAGTGGTTTTGCTCATATTTGGTTTTATACAACACCCCATCACCAGCGATCTCCCAATCTTTTCCAGATCAGCTCTCCAGGCTGCATGGCTGGTCCTTCTGCCTCAGGTGACTTGCAAACCCCCGTGTAGATTCACCTTCCTGTTGTAACGTTCCATTAGATGTTTTCCACACAGCCCTTTCTGCTTGAATTCCCTTAGAATGGTGAAATACAGCAAAGCATTTGACCAAGGCTGTTTCCTATTCTTCTGGTTTTTATGGCATCCTCAGTAACCTCCCTGGCCGTCTCCTCCTCCTACAGCTCCTCCAAGGCTTTCCTTAACTTTGGTGTTTCCCGTCAGGATAAACATGTTTAAATCTTTACACTCTTGGAAATACATCGTGGTTTGTGTTTGCTCCGAGACAGGAAACCAGGTCAAGGTGCTTCATTGGGAGTCTTGGTCCCAGGTATTTCCAAGAGCCACTTGAAAAAGCCATGTGATGGTGAGCTTGGCCCTGGCTTGGCTGCCAAAAAGCCAAGGAGTGCAGATTTGAGGAACAGCAACTGGTTTTGGCACCTTGGAGACTGGGACTTTCTAAATAAATGTGCTGGATGAAGTGATTTCCTCTCACTCCGTAAAATCCTCACTCTTTGATCTGGGGAGATTTACCACCACATGCGTTGGCTGGAGCCTTGGTGAACAGAGGGATGGAGGGTCTTATTCCAGGACTGTGGAGAGCAAGGAGCTGCTTCACATCCTTTTTCCACAGAGCAGCTCCTGTGTGGCTTCCTGAACCAGGAAATGCCCTGGAGATGCTGTTGGAGGGATTTTCCCTCCAAAATCCACACTGAACCAAAGTGCTCTCTGGATAACTTTCCCATTTTAATCTAGGACAGCAGCAATAAATCCAACTGCAAAGAACCCCCTTTCTTTGTCCCCAGAAACTGCCACCCTGCTGCATGGGGGCAGCCTCCTGTGCTCATGGAACACAAACCATGACCCTCCTGACTGTATTTTCTGGCCATCCAGCAGGAATCTGGCTTGGCTCCCTATTCCAGTTCAGGTTTCTTTTTTTTTTTTTTTTTTAAATAGATGAAAAATCCCTTGCAGCCATTGCCGAGGGTTTGAGATGCCAGGTGTAGCTGGGAAATGAAAGGGAGGCACAGCTGAGCCTCTCAGTTTGGGTTCCAATAATGATAATGATAATGATAAAGATAATTATAGTGATAATAGTTCAATTGAGGCTTTATCAAAGAAGAGGCGGTTTGATCACACGGTGCCCATCAGCCCTGAGGTTCAGGGAGAGGACAGGCTGTCCAAGGCTGGAATTACCTCTCTTGCTGTGCCTCGGGGCAGTGGAGCTGCCCCTTGGGAAGAGCTGGTGGCTGCCCCTGAGAGGGTATGGACACCTGGCTGGATGCAGGACAGAGCACGGAGCACTCAGAGCTGAATCTCCACCACATATTTACACCTGAGGAGTTTTCAGTCTTTTTTGAGGAACGGAGTCCTCAAAACTCCATTCTGTTGGGGATGTATGTGTCTGTTCATAACATCGGCATCTCCATGGAAATAATGATAGCACTATGAGAAATCTATTTAAAGTAACTCAGCAGGTGGGACAAAGCAGGAAAAAGAAAAGATTTATAACAATTACTCATGTTAAATGGTGCCTGGTCTGTGTTTTACAACAACCCATGTTCTGAATCAGGTTTGGGACTGGAGCGAGCTCAGCCCGAGCTGCACGTAACTGTCTGTGCAACAGAGCCATAAAAACCTCGCGTGTGTCCCCGGAAATATCTCGGGACAGGTGCTGCTGTGCCAATGACCTCCTCAAAACCAGGGCTGGCAAACAACCCCGGCTCCTTCCCACCCTTCCCGGCACTGGTTCGTAAGGATGTGATAAAAGAAGGTGTTTCTCCTCCCCGGCTCCTTGAACTATGTCCCGCCTGCACCCGGCGGCATTTGCATGTTAAAAGCAGGGGGAAAGGTAAAAGGCACGCCGTAGGTTGCCAAATTGCGGAATTTCTGCCCAGCGGCTGGGCGGAGGAGGAAGCTCGGGAACACCTCTGCCCTGCCTCCTGCTCCAGGATATTTAACCTCGGGAGTCGGGGCTGGAACCTCATTTCTGCTCCCTCCGGATCTCAAACCTCCAGCTCCCATCCTTCTCTCACACATCGCTCCAGCTCCCTGCGAAGGAGGAGCAGCCGTGGGGAAGATGAGCTGCAGTAGGTACCCCGTGGATGTGAAGGCTGTTTGCTTCATGCAATGCAGAAAACAGAAGGTACTTTTGTTTTTACTCTTTTTGGGGGGCTTTGTTTTCCTCCTTAAATACGATTTGCAAATTGGGAAACCAGAGGAGTTACTCTTCCAGGGGTATGTTTGCTCACTCCCCACGGTGTTGGGATTGGAGCCTCGGGCTCTAGGACAATGGGACTTGGTTTTTTAATGGGTTTAATATCTTGGGTTTTGCTCTCTTTCTGTTACAATGCGATAAAATTCTCCTGGTTTCAGCAATGATTATCCATTTGGGGCTCTGAAATGAAGGAAATATTTTCGTAGGTTTAATGTTTAATTTTATTTTTTAATGGTTTTTTTTTTTTAAGCCTCAACTAAACCACAGCAAATGCTGATTGCCTGAAAGCATCCAAACTTGAACATTCTTTTCTTTTTTCTTTTCCCAGAACTACATGATGTTTGTGTCTTGGTCAGATCAGAACAACATTCTCATCTACAGGACGTATGAAGACTTTAAGAAATTCCATGTAAGTGGATTTTCAATTCCTGAAATTCCAGGATTCACATCCTAGGGAGGGGAAAGGAGGCCAGCCTTGTGTTGGGCCTCTGAGAAATCACTGTTCTCTCCTTCTCCTTGCTTTTAGAAAGAGCTGAAGAGAAAATTCCCCACAGAGAGTGGGACACTCAGGAGTTTACCCAGGTTTAAAGGTAAGGTCAAATCTTTGATGGACCAACAAACATGAAAGCGATCAGGGACAGTCATAACCCATGATAGAGACTGAAATCTCTGAGTCTGACCTTCCTCTGGAATAGATTAGGAACTCCTTCCTGCTCCTGCCATGGCACCACTGGGTCACATCAACAGGCTTGGGTCTAGTACAGATTTAAAATAACCCAGAAAGGCTTTTTTAACAGATAATTGCACTTGGTAAATTAATGTTACTCTTCAAATATTGGCCTAGAGCTCCTTGAAACTTCTATGTGTGAAAAAAAGAAAAATTTTAGATGTTCAAAAGTCATATCAGGAGCTGTTAAAAACGGCAGGGAAGCAGGGGCAGTGACTTTGTACAGTTTGGGCTTGGGCAGGAAGGGTGGTGGGAGAGTGCACCCCTGTGTTCAGGCAAAAGACGCTGCTCCCAAGAACCCGTTGCTGTCCTAGTCCACCTGTGCTCTTGTTATTTTGAAGGTATAACTATGCAGCATAGGAAGGGTGGGAAGCTGAACAGGTGCCTGGAGATCCTGAAACTGCTGGAAACTTATTGCCAGGAGCTGCTGAAAACAGATGTGAAAATCTCCCGGAGTGAAGAGGTGAATCTGTTTTTCAAGGCACAGACTCAAGACCTCGATCCCTCCTTCCCTGAAAACAGGTATGAAATCTGAGTTTGTTTTTTGTTTGTTCATGAAACAGAAATATTATGGGTTATGGGTAGAAGGGAGACACCAGTTACGCTCCAGGGCAGTTCAGCTGGGTGCTTTAATCCATCTTTATGTTGTTTCTGATGCCTAAGGCTTTTCTCAGCCTACTGCAGAAATTATTTTATCAAAATCAACAGAAAACTCAACCTTCCACATGAGTTTCTCACATGAGACTTTACTTTTCAGTGTTGTGATCATGCCATCAGTATTCAGAAGGGAGAAGAACCCCCAGCCCCTTTCCATCACCCTCCCTCAGGCATCACAGAGCTACTGCTGCATTGAGGCCTTTGAAACCAAAGACACAAAGAACAAACCTTTCACGGTGGCTCAGAAGGAAGTTGTGGAAGTGCTAATCAAGGACATGACTGGTAGGTTTGAGACGATTCAGTGTCAGGGGTGGAAGGATTCATAGCCTGGCAAATGCTGAGGTAGTGTCAAAGGTGCAGGTGTTTGCACTCGTGTCCTTGCCTGGGGGGACAGTGAATGTCCCTCTTGTCTCTTGTGTCCCCTACCCAGGGATTATTGTCATCTCTTGACTTTCAGGCTGTTAAAATCTGGTATTTTTGCTCTTGGTAGGCTGGTGGCTGGTGGAAAATGCAGACAAGCAGATAGCCTGGTTTCCAGCCTCGTACCTGGAAGAGCTTGACGTCCATGAGGATATCCAGAATGCCTTTAGCTCAAATGAGGAGGGTAAGTCTGTTCCTCCTTCAGAACGCAAGTTCTACAAAACCCCACCACTTTACCCATTGCCTGGAGTCCCTGCCTGGCCCTCTGACTCTCACTGTCAGCTCTGCCACCACCTGTGGGTCATGAAACCTTGGCATGGGTTGCGTTGGAAGGAACACTTTCAAGGTCACCCCGTTCCACCCCCTGCCATGGGCAGGGATACCTTCCACTGTCCCAGAGTGCTCCAAGCCCCATCCAACCTGGCCTTGGACAGTTCCAGGGATCCAGGGGCAGCCACAGCTTCTCTGGGTAACCTCTGCCAGGGCCTCACCACCCTTGTTGAAAAAACTTCTTCCTTATATCCGACCTGAATGGATCAGACTGGGGTCCCTGAGCAAACCAGTCACTCTCGGGGACAGTTGCCCTGCAGCTGGGCTGGTGTGTCACTGGGATTGGGGCGTTTTCCCCACAAGACAAATCCAACCTCTCCCTCTCTCTGCAGGCAGCCTGTACTTTGTGGTGCAGGCCTACGAGGCTCAGAAGGCAGACGAGCTCTCACTGAACCATGGGGTGGTCGTGGAGGTGGTCAGGAGATCCCACAATGGCTGGTGGCTGATCCGGTGAGGAAGCTTTCCCAAAGTTCTGGCTCCCCGAGGGAGCTGCTTACCTGCTGCAAGCGCTGCTTGCTGTTCCTGCCCGTGTGGGATGCATAGGAGCCCCCCTGAGCTGGAGATCTTGGCTGGGGATGGTTTCCCTGTCCTCACACCCCGTGGAGAGCATGGACGTGCTTCCCCAAGCGCTGTGCTCCCTCCCCTTGGCCCGAGCTGCTGGAAGGATCTTCTCAATATTCTTTCCATCCCTGCCCTCAGGTACAATGGCTGCACTGGCTACATGCCCTCCCTGTGCCTCCGACCCTACAAGAACCCTCACCACAAGCTCCAGACCATCATGAGCTGCAGCCTCAACGCCTCCACCCCGAACCTCTGCTCCCCCCAGCCCCGGGGGGAGGCTTTGGCTCAGCCCAGGCTGCAGCCTGGCCCTTCCTTTGACCCCCATGAAGAGGATGGGAGCTCTCAGAGAAGCAGATCCCAGTCTCTGCCCAGGGCCAGCTCCACACCGGAGCTGGATTTGGACAGCTCCTCCCTGAGCCTGGGGAGCAGTGGCGAGAGGGACACCCGGCTGGCCTGGAAACCCGACCTCTCCCGATCCCTGCCCGAAGTGGAGCAGGCCAGGACCTCTCCTGCCCCAAGCCACAGCCTGGCCACACACAGCAGCAAATCCCCACACCTCAGCACCAGGGACAGGAACGATTCTGGCTTTGTGGAGTCCTCTGCAGCCGAGCTCAGCTCTTCCCTCACTGATCCTGAGCTGGCCACGGGTGCCCCCAAGGTGCCGGCGCGTCCCTCAGCTCTTGAGATCCTGCAGAGGTGCAGCACCATCACCAAGCGTGCGGTGCAGCAATCAGCTCCCCGGCCAGCCCTCCCCATCCCCAGCCGCCATTAGTGGCTCTGGGGAGGGGACACGGGGCCAGCCCTGACCCCCCACTTGCCACAGTCCTGGGGGAGCTGTGGGCAGGGGCTCCGGAGCGTCAGGGCTTGGGACAGTCCCTTCCCAAGGACTCTGTTGGATCCCGAGGAATGCACACACATCCATCACCTCCCTGGGCAACACCATTCCTGCTGCAGCTTCCACAGGGATCAGGGAGTTACTGGGAGAGGATTGAGTGGAGTCCCTTGGTGTGGTGCAGAGTTGGCAGCTTTGGAGCTGGAGGTCCCTTGGAACTCAGTGAGCTCTCCCTGAGGCAGGTGTTGGTCCTGCCCTGCAGTACGTGAGCATTTCACAGTTGTGGCTGTTATTCCCCACAGCAGGAGGAGCTGGCACAGCCATGGCCACCATGGAGGGCAAAGGAGTGTCACCAGGGTGACTCAGTCACCCATGGCACCCTGAGCTGCTCACTGGACTGGGGAGGGATGGGATGATGCACCTGTGTGATGTCAGTTTCCTGAACCCCCTGTCTTACAGATCTTTTTTTAACTCTTTGACTTCTGGTGTTGGTTTGGGGGCTTTTTTATAGGTTAGAGGAGAGGCCATGAAATACAGGGATGGGCTGGATCTGCTGTATGGTTGTGAGAATAAAAATCCTGTTCCCTCCAGCCACGTCTGTGCAGGCATGTCACAGCTTGTGTCCCACCTGGGGATCGGGACAGAGGTCACTTTTGCAGACAAAACATTCCTTGTTCCAGGGGATTGGGTAGTTACTGAAACTCACAATGATTCTAATCCTAAACTCATTTGCTAGAACTGAGTTAGAAAAAATTATAGGAAAATCAAGCGTTTTCTATACATTGATGGCTTTAATTGGACATAATGTCCCAGGTACCTGTTAATATTTTTATAAACAACTTGTGAGGTGTTTTGTGTTTGAATTTTATACATTTTTATCTCTGAAATAAAGTACATGTATAAATTTCTGAAGCCTCCTTGTGTTTAATGCTTTAAAAACGTCCTACTTGAGGAATTGAACTTCTTTCCCTCCCAGGCACTAAATTTGGGGTGGGCCCAGATGAGACCCCTGCCTTGGTCCAGGCTGCTTTGCCCAAGCAGGATCCCAGCTCCATAAAATCTTTAAATCCCAATAAAGCCCAACTGCTTGTTGGGATTCTGCCTTTTTATTCCAAACTAACTACTGTGTGTGAGTCTGAAAACTCAGGGTGTGAAAACACAAACCCCAGCTTGGCCAAAGAAATGACCTTTTCCTCTCATTCAGCCCTGAGGAGATTGGATGCTGGACTTGGTTTAGCAATTAAAACATTTATTATAAAATACAGGAACTAAGAATCCATCTGCCATCCTGAAGGGAAAGAGCTCTTTGGAAAGAGCAAGTGGTGGGAGGGGGATCACAGAGTCCCCTCATCCTGCTGGGCCACATCTGCCAGCTTCATGTTCTGCCACATGAACTCAATGAACATGGAAGCCTGGAGCAGCCGGCTCAGCCTCTGGAAGTGCCGCTCTGCAAGGAGTGAAAGGATCAGAGTCACAGGAGAGGCAGCAGAACCCATCCTTAGACTGTGGAGCCAGGCTGGGAGAGCTGGGATTGTCCAGCCTGGAGCAGACAACACTCCAGGGAGACCTTAGAGCCCCTTCCAGGGCCTAAAGGGGCTACAGGAGAGCTGGAGAGGGAGCTTGGTCAAGGGATGGAGGGACAGGACAAGGGGGAATGGCTTCCCACTGCCAGAGCGGGGGTTAGATGGGATATTGGGAAGGAATTGCTCCCTGTGAGGGTGTGGAGGGACTGGCACAGGGTGCCCAGAGAAGCTGTGGCTGCCCCTGGATCCTTGGTCAAGTGTCCAAGGCCAGGCTGGACAGGGCTTGGAGCACCCTGGGACAGTGGGAGGTGTCCCTGCCCATGGCAGGGGTGGATTAGCTGACCTGTCCCTTCCAGCCCAACCCATTCCATGATCCCTGATCCATGTCAGCACCTCCAACCCACACCTGTCCCCACAGTGCCTCACCCGTGTAGGGCAGCAGGGACTCCACAGCGGATTTAATTCCCGAAAACTGCAGGAGGTTGTCCGGTGCCTCGTGCTTCAGGAGGGTTTCCAAGACGGCCTGGGCCTCATGGCAGTTTCGGGAGTTGGTGTTCCACGTCACCAGGAATGCCAGCACTGCCTCTGTGGGGGAAGGAAGCCTGTCCAGGCTGGCACATGGGAGAAGCCACACTGGAAAACATCCCTGGGGTCTTCCAGAGAGGTTCAGCTCCCACACAGTGACTGAGGCTCCCCATCCCTGCAAGTGTCCAAGGCCAGGCCCTGGTCTAGTGGAAGTGTCCCTGCCCAAGGCAGAGGGTGGAACTGGAAAAGCTTTAAGATCCCTTCCAGTCCGAACCATTCCAGGATTCAATTCCATGATTCTAGTTTCAGCTGACAAAACAAACCTCTGAGCTGAAAGCTTTCAGCACTTTGATCCTGCAACAAACCTTTCTGATCCTTACGGAGCCGAACAATGTTCTCTTCCAGGCGCTTCCTCCCCTCAGGTTCCTTGAGGATGGCTGGAGAGAGAAATGAGGAGTCACCAGGGCTGAGAGCAGGGACACCATGACATATCTGGGGTGATTTTACTCAGGAAAGTGGGAAAGGGAAAACTGGGGCTTTCAGACTAGTTATTGGACTTTGTAGCCTTGAAGTGGCTGGAAAAGGTGTTCTGGAAGGCAGGGAGGGCAGGAAATACCTTCAGAGCACGCTCTGGACTTACCCTTGACCACCATCAACACCGTGTGCGGCCGGTCCAGGGAAATTGCCAGGCCCAGAGCTTTGAGGTACCTTTTCTCATGGAGTAGGTTAGAAAGCTCTTGCTCTCTGCAAAACAAATCAGAGGCAAGAGTGAGACCAATCTTTGGGTGGTGGAAAAAAACCCACTGCACAAAAAGCAGCAGATTTGGCAATAACAGTTAAGAAGTCCGTGGTGCTTGTCAGTAGACACCTCAATTCCCTCACTCCAAGATGGAGCTGGATGGCTCCAGGAAAGAACAGTTTGCCTTTCACAGCTCTTTATGGCACAAGGATCAACTCACTTTATAATCTGCTCCTCGTGTTTAGCTTGTGCTTCTTTCTCCTCAATTTCAGTCACATCCTATAAAAAACCAGAATACAACTTTATCAAATCCTGCTTAAATACAGAAGATGGCTAAGTTTGATTTAGCCTTCAAGTGATATGGAGACCAGTTTCTGCAGCAAGATCTCTGGATAAAGTCAATTAAGTGTTAAATCCAGCAATTCCCAACTTCCCTCCAAAGCACCGGTGCTGGGGCCCATCTGCTGCTCTGGGGAAATACATGATGGCCCAAAAAATAACCCCAAACCCCAAGACGAGCCTTGATGGCCCAATTTCAAACTGCAGAAAAGGAAGAGAGCAAATGAAGAACAAGCCACTGGGATGCTGAGCTCTCCAATTATCCTTATTATTAACCCAGGGAGGGACCAGGACCCCCCGTGCTGTACCTGCCACAGGGTGATGCAGGAGTCACTGGAGGCTGTCACAACCATGTCATCTTTCTTGTTGGAGTGAAGGCCCCAGATTTTATCTTCATGACCATCTAATGTTTTCACACACTCATTTGTTTTAATTGTCCAGAGTTTTAGAAGACCATCGGATCCACTTTTGGAAGAGAAACACAACAGAATCACTGGACAGATCCATTCTTGTTCTGTCCCACCTCAAATATCAGATGAATTTGCCCCATTCCAATTCCTTCCAAACAGGAGCAGAGTTAATCAAAAATGAGGAGGGCAAGATGCACCCCTAGCTCTGTCAGTTGTGTTTGTCTCAACCCAGCAATGCCACAGCAGCTACATGGAATCCATGAAATAACTGGAGAAGATGAAGATTAAAATAACCTCTACAAAAAGCCTGGCCTAAACAGCACATCTTCCTGTCAGTCTTTCCAAAGATTCTTTGGGCACAAGACTCTTCCTTCTTGGTGCTGATGATCAGCTCAGATATTCCCTTAATTCTGCAATCTCCCCAGATCCCCAGGCAGGCACGAACCTGCTGAGCAGTTGAGCCCCTCGGCTCACAAAGATAATCTTCAGCACTGAGGCATCGTGGCCTTCAAAGGTCTGGAAAACAGAAAGAAAGCTCAGCAGTGCCAGAGCCACTGCCAGGCCTTTGGAGAGATCCAAAAGGATCCTATTTACTCATAAAGGCCAAAGAAATAAGTTCCAAGTTTTTGAAGGATCCTTAATGAACCCCAATGGTTTTGCCCAGAGCAAGGGGCAAAGTTCTCATCACCTTCAGACAGCTGAAGTCCCGAAGTCCCCAAAGCTTCAGGGTCCCATCAGCCGAGGAGGTGGCCAAGACCTGATCCACAGGGGAGAACTGCACACACCAGACCCCACGTTTGTGCCCAGAGAAAACCCCCAGGAGGGAGCAGTCGGAGCAGGACCAGAGCTTGGCCAGCCGATCCTGCGAGCCTGTGGCCAGCAGTTTGTCATTGGGCGACACTGCCACGCTGTTGATGTCCTGGGGAAGCCACAAGAGGAGGAGAAAGAGGGTCAGGCCTTGGCTCTGGCTGTGGGACAAGGAGCAAACGGAGGGTGCAGCACAGGACAGAGACTGAAGCACTAAAAGGTCAGGGGGAGTTGTACCTTGTCATGGCCCCTCTCAGTCACTCTGGCATGGAGGGGTTCTGGACTGGAGATCAAGGCTGCTTTAGCTTTGGAAGTGAGGGATTCCGGGATGTTCCAGATCTTGATGGTGCAGTCCTGGCTGCTGGTCACTACGAAGCTTTCCTTCAGCCTGAAAGGAATGAAACCGTTGAGTGCAGGGAAACAAATCAGTGATTTCTCCTCCCTGACTGGGATCTATCTCCACACTCAGCCACTAATGGGATGTGGAACTGTTTTTTCCTGACTTTTCCAGCTCTTTCATTTCAGTGACTCCCCATCCCTAGGAGTGTCCAAGGCCAGCCTGGACAGGGCTTGGAGCAACCTGGGAAAGTGGAAGGTGTCCCTGCCCATGGGAGGGGGTGGGACAGGATGATCTTTAACACCCCTTCCAACCCAAACCAATCCATGATCCCTTCACACTCAGGCACCACGGGAAGCTGGGAGCAGGGACGAGAGGCAGCACAGCTGACAGGGAGGCAGCACCCACCAGGACATTCCTCTCACTCCCTGTGGTCACAGGGGGAGCCTCCCCCAGGCTGCGTTACCTGGAGCAGGCGACGGCGCCCACGCCATGGGCATGGCCCAGTCCTTGGGCCACACAGGTCACCCCGCCAGCCCTGCCCATCCGCCACACCCGGATGCTTCTGTCCTGGAAGGGGAGAGGACAGAAAATGCTGGTGTTTTCCTGGGAAGTCATCAGTTCCCTGTGCTTTTGTCACATCCCTGAGCCTGGCTGGTCCCTGATTTTCCAGCTTGAACCTTTATCTTTGTCAGAGACACGAACAAACAACATCAGCCTTCACTTTGGGGTTCCAGCATGGAAGTTTACTTCTGGTTGTATCAAAGGTTTATTTTTGGGTATATCAGGGCACTTGGCACCTTTCCTCCCATCATTTTCACACTAACAACTTTTCTGAACTCTAACACCAGACCAGCATGTTTGGAGAAGGAAACGTCTCCTTCAGGCCAATAAAATACAACCAATTTTCCTAGTGACAACATTAAAAAGGAATAGTGGGACAACCTTATATTTGGGGGGTGCAGCAGACAGGAACTGTGTGAACAAAAAGCTCTTTCTTTTAGAGTTCGAAAAATAATATAATATAATAATATAATTTTGCCCACAAGGATCACTAGGAATTAAGAGTTTCATTAAATGGAGAACAGTGACACACCTTGGCACAGGTGACGAACATCAGGCCTTTTCTGAAGATGTCCAAAGCCAGGATTGTTTCTAAACAGAAGAAATAAAAGCAGATGGATACAGAGCAATTCTGAAATGGGACAACAGAAGTGACTGAGACGGGACAAGAGAAAGGGGTAAGTTAATAATGAGCCCAGTTAATGAGACAGGGGACAGGTCTGGGACACTGGGACACAACACCCCCACTCCCTACGGACTGAGCCTGTCACAGACCTACACCTTCAGCTCCAGGTTAAACTGATCTCACTGCCAGGGACAATGGCATCTATCCTTTCTCCATGTAACTCCCAAACCCTCTGGGATGCTGCTCCAGAGAGAACTCAAGGACTCCTCCCCACAAGAGTTCCAGGAGAACCTGCATAAAGGAAGAGCTGCCCACATTCCCCCTGGCCAGCGCTGTCACACACCTGTGTGGCCGTACAGGATCTGGCAGTGGGACGTTGCCAGCTCAAACACTTTCAGCTGGGGACTGTTGGTGGCCACAACAATGTGGGAGTCACCAGGGCCCAGGAACTTCACATCCAGAACCTCCTCATTATATCCTGCGAGCTGGAATGGAAACAGTTCAACAGGGAAAAGACAGCTGAAGGACAAGGTGGGAATGGCTGGTTTTCATTTAATACTGAATGTAATTTCTACACACAGGAGAGATTTCTGGCTAGGCCTGTTCTGCTTTCTCGTTCCTGGGTTGGTCTCTGGGCAACATTCCCCCAAACCAGTGACATTCCCTGGCACCACAGAACAATTCCAGAACAGGCCGGAGCCAAGGGCACCCCTGGACAAAGCTCTTCCTGAAGCAGAGCTGATCCTGGAGCATGGGTAAAGGGAAAGGCAGGCTGAGAGTTGTCACCTGCTTCCTGAGCTGAAGGGTTTGAGCATCATAGAAGATGATGCTGTGCTCCACAGACACTGTGAGGATCTCATTCCTGGCGGGAACCAAGCAGCACTGGGAGAGGCTGCGCTCGCTCGGCTCCTCCCGCAGCGCGAAGGGCACGGGCTGGGTGTGCACACAGGCAGCTGTGGCCACGTCCCACACCCTCAGGATGCCTGAAAAAAACAGAAGAAATCATGGCAGAGTCACTGCTTTACACAGTGGATGTCCAAGGAATATCATCCAAAGGCTACACAGCTCTAAGGCAGGCCTGGGCAGGAATCCAGCAGCAGCGGCAGGAAAAGCCTCAAAGCTTTGCTGCTTCAGTGCAAATCAAACTTCAGAGCTTGAAAATACAGATAAATATATTTGACTATTAAATGGATCAGAGTGTGCCTGCCCCATCCTGTTCATCCACTCCTGCCTGAGGAACACAGGAGCAGGCTCTGCTCTCCAGCCCAGGGATTCTGCCACATGGAGAACACACATCCCAGGAATAACAGCAGTGAAGTGACTGAAGTGCCATCCTTCAGGCTCCAAATGCGGCAGTGACACTCACCTTTGCTGCCAGCTGTGACAAAGTGCAGCCCTTGTTTCTTCACACCCAGCTGAGAGAAATCGCCCTCTTCAGGCAGCAACACAGTGGCTTCCACGGTCTGCAAGAGTCAGAGAGGCACAGAACCAGGGCTGAAAACCCCTGGGAAGGAAAAGAAACCTGATTTCACCATGTACGGACCCTAAAGAGAGAGAGGATGGCCTAGAAACTACAGAGAACCTCACAGAAGAAACAAAAGCAGTTTCACCTCATAGACAGGGACGGTTCGTTTGCTCTGCCTGGTCTCCAGGTCCCAAACCATGCAGATCTTATCACGGCCAGAGCTGCAAATGAATAGCTCGGTGTCAGTGCTAAATCCATTCATCTCAGGTGTGGGTGCAAATTTGGCGCTGTGGGAGTTCAACACCTCTCTGGAGAAGCAAAGGGAGGGAGAGCACCAGCATTCACTGTGCCAGCACAGGATATTCCCAGAAACATGGATTGGGTTGGACAGGGCTTGGAGCAATCTGGGATAGCGGAAGGTGTCCCTGCCCAGGACAGGGGTGGCACTGAATGGGCTTTAAGGTCCTTTCCAACCCAAACCATTCCCTGATCCCAATGTAGATGTGCTGACACACACTGAGCACTTCTTAGAGCCCTTTCCTTCACAGAAAAACCCACCAGACCCTCCAGAATCCTCCAGTCCTGCAAAGGGTGAGAGGGAGGGAGGTCAAAGCCCTGCCAGGAGATACCTCAGGAGGGTGTTCCCATCTGCGAACGCCAGCGAGGTGACAGCACTGAAGTGCCCATCCAGCACTGCCACACATTTGCTGGAATTCAGGTCCCAGATGCGGATCTTGTAATCGATGGATGAGGAGAAGAGCTGCAGGCGGGAGATGTCTGGGTGGAACTCAACCAGGCTGGTCAGGAAGAGAGAAACAGGACAGGAATAAACCACCCAACAGTTAAATAATGCACATTCCACAGCAGGACGGGTTGGATGGGCTTGGAGCATCCTGGGCTAGTGGGAGGTGTCCCTGCCCAACGGTCCTGTGATTCCATGGAAATTTTTCCCCAAACTGTTTCCTTTCTGGGCAAAACCAGCCATAACCCTGCTCTCAAAAACCAGGAAGAAGGCTCCAAAACCTGCTTGGAATGGACCTTCACATTCCATTGTCTCAAAAATTCCACATCAATCCTAGCATCCCACCACAGCCACGGACTGACAAACACGACTCGTCCTTACTGTACCACTCCAGAGGATCCTTTCAGGTTGTGTGTGCAGTAGTGTTTGACCATATCCCAGATCTTAATGGTGCTGTCGCAGCCACCTAGGAAAAGAAGGACATCTGTGAATGAACTCTGGAGGAGAGCCATAGGAAGTCCAACATATCCCCAGACCGGACACAGCACTGGGGAACTGAACCTCTCCTGATGCTGCACTCAGGAGGTCTCTGCCAAAGGAAGTTATCCAGGAGTAGAAGATCCCTTGGGTCACCCCCACTGTGACAGTGACCCAGGCTCATACCTGTGGCCAGCAGGGTGGCCGTGGGGTCGAACGTCATGGTGGCTACAGGCGCGGTGTGCACGGCTCGCCAGGTGCGCTCACACCGGGGCTCCCTCCAGTGCCACTGCCGCAGCAGCAGCGCCCGGCTCCCTGTCACCAGCACCTGGGGACAATAGGGCAAGGGAAAGAAACACCATTAACCACAAATTCACTGACTTGGTTTAGACTTCTGTCAGTCCCACACACAGAGCACGGAGGTGCCGCTGCTGGAGCTCAGGCTCTCGGCAAGTCTGAGTCAGACCCAGAGGGAATGGCCTGAGAAGGCTCTGTGGGGATCTCTGGAAGCACAGAGATCATGGAATACGCTGAGCTGGAAGGGATGCACAGGGACCATGGAGTGCAATCCCTAGCCCTGCACAGAACACCCCAAAACCACCCCCGTTCCTCGGAGCATTGTCCAAAGCCCCCCGCAGTGCCTGTCCCAGGCTGCTGATGGCGCCCAGCACAAACTCACCTCGTCATCAGGGCTGAGCACAAATGCAGTGACATCCTCTTCCTCATCCTAGGAAAATAGAAGGGAAATCCCACAGTTAAAGCATCCCTGGAGAGATCTCAGAGCTCCCTTCTCTGCAAGGCTCTGCTGACACCGAGCACAGCTCAGGGACCACCCAAAACCTACCTGTCTGTCTTTGGGACCATTCCCACCCTCCCTGCACGCCTCACTCCAGGGAGCTTTATATCAGCAGTGGGAAAACCCCCCCGGGAGCCTCGGAAAACCTTCAGGAGAGGCTGATCCCCGTCACCTGCTGGAGGCTGTGCAGGAGAGCTCCTGTTTCCACATCGATGACGTTGACTTTGTTCCCACAGGGGCAGAACATGAACTTCCCATCGCGGCTTATCTGGAGAAAAGGGATCGAGAACAGGAACGTTAAAGCCGGGAGACGGGACATTCCCAAACTCTGCAGAGCCGGGATTACCTGGATTCGCCCTCCCTTGTAGAATGGCTCGATCTTCCGCGTCGCGGCGTAGCTGAAAGGGAAAGAAACGTGCAGAGCGATTCCATTAAAGCAGAGCAGCGGCGGCGGCCCGGGGGCTTCAGCCGCGCAGCGCGGCGCAGCCCGACCCCTCACTCGCCCTCGCAGCCCCAGCCCTGTCGCTCACTTGCTCTTAAAGCGCACGGCGGCAGCGGCGGCCGGGTCCATGTCCGCCATGGCCGCGGTCCGCGTGCTTCCGGCTGCACGGGAGGAAACACTTCCGGCCCCGCCAGTGACACCAGCGAGGGGACGCCACCACCGCCACGCTCGAGGGGCGGCTCCGGGTTAACGGGATAAAAATTCCCAATTCCTCCTTACAAGCGGCCACAGCCCGGCCAGGAGCAGCGCTTGGCGTGCATCTTCTCAGCGATCCAGAGTGGCCTCCAGCAAACCATTCCCTCACCGCCCCACGGAAGCGACTTCCCGGGTCCGACTATCGCGTAAAGCAGGATTTTTAACAATTAGAAGAGAGACGCTTCATCTTTTAAGCATTTTATCTTTTATTGCACATAAAAATACAAAACCGAATCGTTTTCAGCTGTGACTCTCATGTCCCCGTCCATCACAGCATCCCTGTGCTCTTCACAGCTCCTCCGGGGAAGGGATCGCCATGGCTGTGTCAGCCCAGCTCACCGCGGGGCCGTGGCTCTCATCGGCCAGGCAGTGGCACCTGTTACATGAGAACAAAGCGCTCTGAGAAACAGCCATTCCAACACCGTCGTTCCCGGTACCCGCCGGACATGGGGCTTATGGGAACATGGGTTTCATTCCCCACAGACGACCGTGGGCAATAAGCTTTATGTTCCCGATGCTATGGGCGCCGTTATCTCTCCCGGGGCCACAGCAGACCCCGAGTGATTTTCAGACCGCGCCGGGCGCTACCGGAGCGCCTTCCTGGGACGCTCCCTGCACCCCATCCGGCCGGGCTCCGGCAGCACCATAACCACCTCCCAGCGGAGCTTTATAAAGGCTAAAGGCGCACAGAAGGAGGAAAATGTGGCAGTGCCCTACCGCTCACAACATCCCACACTTCCTCACCTGCCGCCGCCCTGCCGTACACTGACCGCCCCCAGCGTGCGCGCAGCTTATATACGGAGAGCGGCACCTGCGACTGCCCCGCACCCTGTATAATTAACCATGAGTCACTCATTCTACCCCACAGTGTATTCTTCATTCAGAATTCGGGGCTGGCACTGCCAGACGCTGCTCTCGCGAGATGCCGCGGACTATAAATAGCGGGCGGCGCGGTGTTACGGCCTTCTACGCTGAGAGACCACGTAAGTATGGCGGCCGCGGTGGCGGAGGGGACCGCACGGCTCCGGGCCCATCCGGCCCCATCCGTGGCCAGCGGGGCCCGGCTGACACTATGCTCTGTTCCAGCAAATGGCGGACGACGCCGGTGCTGCGGGAGGAGCAGGAGCGGCCCGCGGGGGCTTCCGCGGTGGATTCGGGACCGGGCTGCGGGGCCGCGGCCGCGGCCGCGGGAGGGGCCGCGGGAGAGGCCGCGGGGCCCGCGGAGGAAAAGCCGAGGATAAGGAGGTGAGTGGGGGTGCGGGACCCGGGGCAGATGTGCTGCCAGCCCAGAGGATGGGGCAGCAGAGCCGGGTCCCAGTGGGTGCTGGCGCCCGATGACTGTTGTCCGTGGATTTTTTTTGCCAGTGGATTCCTGTTACCAAACTCGGTCGCCTGGTCAAGGATATGAAGATCAAGTCTCTTGAAGAGATCTATCTCTTCTCGCTTCCCATCAAGGTGAGTTGCTGTGGACATGGAAGTGATGCGTCAGGGAGATGTTCCAAGGGCTGGAGCCAGGCTGGGAGAGCTGGAGGTGTTCCCCTAAAGAAGAGAAGGGCCCAGAGAGGCCTTAGAGCCCCTTCCCATGCCTGAAGGGGCTCCAGGAGAGTTGGAGAGGGACTTGGGACCAAGGCCTAGACTGACAGGATAAGGGGAAATAGCTTCTTACTGCCAGAGGGCAGGGTTAGATGGGATACTGGGAAGAAATTCTTGTAAACATGGGGAGGCCCTGGCACAGGGTACCCAGAGAAGCTGTGGCTGCCCCTGCATCCCTGGAACTGCTGAAGGCCAGGTCGGACGGGGCTTGGAGCAACCTGGGATAGTGGAAGATGTCACTGCCCATGGCAGAGGTTGGATTAGCTGACCTGTAAGGTCCCTGTCAATCCAAACTATTCCAGGACTCCATGATTTCTGTGTGCTCAGTGCCTGACTCTTGCAGGAGTCAGAGATCATCGATTTCTTCCTGGGCTCCTCGCTGAAGGATGAGGTGCTGAAGATTATGCCTGTGCAGAAACAGACCCGTGCTGGGCAGCGCACCAGGTTCAAGGTAACCCCCCCCCGTTCTTCTGCATCCTCATGTTCACAACTTGTCTCCTGGTGTGAGATGCCACTGAGGGAGCTGTGAAAACTCGTCTTCTGCCCGCAGGCGTTTGTGGCTATTGGGGACTACAATGGCCACGTGGGGCTGGGGGTGAAATGCTCCAAGGAGGTGGCCACGGCCATCCGCGGAGCCATCATCCTGGCCAAGCTGTCCATCGTGCCCGTGCGACGTGGATACTGGGGCAACAAAATTGGGAAGCCACACACAGTGCCCTGCAAGGTGAGTGTCCCCTGCCAGCCTGGCCCTGGGGTCTGTTCAGGGGGTGATGTGTTCCAGAGCTGTGACCCCTTGTGTCCCTGCAGGTCACTGGGCGCTGCGGCTCTGTCCTGGTGCGCCTGATCCCGGCTCCCCGTGGCACCGGGATTGTGTCTGCTCCTGTGCCCAAGAAGCTGCTGATGATGGCTGGCATTGATGACTGCTACACATCGGCGCGGGGCTGCACGGCCACCCTCGGCAACTTCGGTGAGCTCTGGGTCTGGCACACAGCTCATGGCCACTTTTGTCACCCATGGGGCACAGTATCTCCATTATAATGTTTTGTGTCTCTAGTGATGATGCAGAAGCCGAGACTTCTGCTGACAGTGCAGGTGACCCTCAAGTTCTGTGAAATGTAGTTACAGAAATTTGGGGTTTTACACCTGTTGACACTCCAGAATCTCCCAATCTGCGCGATTGCACTTGTGTGCCGTAGTGTAATTGTCGTAACTGGAGAGAGAAAGAAACCTGAGTTTTGTGGGTTCATCAGAGAGACCCTCTTGTGGTCTCCCTGGTCCTTTCAAAATTCCACATTTTTGTAACTGGGGGATATTTTGGAGCTGTGGGTGGGATCAGCAGGCTGGTTCTGCAGCAGTTAATGGGCAGTGTGTGACATCTTTCTGCAGCTAAAGCCACCTTTGATGCCATCTCCAAAACCTACAGTTACCTGACTCCTGACCTCTGGAAAGAGACTGTCTTCACGAAGTCTCCTTATCAGGTAAGAGCATTTTGGCAACACGCGGCTCCAATCTTATCCTTCTTGCCCTTAAAATTTAGATTCTTGTATCCAAAGAATCGGTAGTTAAAAAGAATTGGAGCTACGCCAGCCCCACATGCACACCAGGGATGGGAAGTGGTGCTGAGGAAGCCATGAGAGAGGCTTGAGGAAATAACCCACTGTTGATACGTTTTTTGCAGGAGTTCACTGATCATCTGGCAAAGACCCACACGAGAGTGTCGGTGCAGAGGACCCAGGCAGCTGCTGTTGCCACAACTTAAGTGGGTTTTGTATGAGAATAAATAAAGGAATGAGGAATCAGTGGTTGGTGTGATGGGGGTGTGGGTTAAGTCATGGAATGGGTTGGGTTGGAAAGGACCTGAAAGCTCATCCAGTTCTAACTCTTGCCATGGGACACCCTCCACTAGACTAAGATGCTCTAAGCTCTGTCCAGCCTGGTCCTGGGCACTTTCAGGGGCACATCATGTTTACCCAAGCTTTGGTAATTCAGAGCCAGGGCTGGGCAGAGCAGCATCGAGTGTTTTGGTGGCTCATGGAAGAGAGGGAGAGGTCCAGAGGGCAAATCCCAACAGTGGCAGCCCCAAGTGCTTGGAGTTGAAGGCTTGCAGAGCTTTTCAAAGAATGAATACAGATCTCAGCTGTACAGATGTCTGTTTATTGTGGAAGCCAACGGCACCAGAGGTCAAGGAGGCAACGTGCACTTGGATACCAGCACCACAGATGGAGAAACTGTTTCAGCTCTACTTTTCTTGTGCTGCTTTCCTCTCCTCCATCATCCTGTGCTTCTGCTTCATCAGGCAGTCTCGTGCATTTCCATGGTAACCCAGGTCACCATCTAAAAAAAAAAAGAAACTGTCTGAGCAGTGCCTCCCATAAGCCTGTGTTCCATGAGAAGTGTGGGATGTGGTTTCAGACCCCCTTTTCTTGGGTTTAGGACCCTTTCCCTGTGTGTTGCTGCCATACTCACATCTGTCCTGGTAGGCCTTGGTGACCTGTGCCAGCAGCTCCATCTCCTTGGCACAGTTCTGGAACTCATTGGGCCCTTCCCTCTGCTTGCATGCAGCCAGCCTTTCCCGGACTATCTCCACGATTTCCTGATCAACCATCCTGCAGGAAAGATAATGATGAATGCAGCAGCAGCCATGAGATGACAGAGAAGCTGAACCACGGGGTGAGGACACCCTGTGGAATGTCAGCTCTGGGATTTTCAGGATCCTGGTCCCTAATGCCACCCTGCCCAGGTGTGCTGCAGGGAGAGCAAGACACTGAGGTGTAATGGGGTGGGCTGGAGGTGCTACCGCAGCATCCAAAACACTGCAGGTCCCAGAGCTGTGTGCTCTGCTGTGACCTCGCCTGGGGACAGTCCAGGAACGCCCATACCTGTCCCTCCTCCACTGAGCCTCGGCCTCGTAGTAGCACAGGTAGTCACCCTCCAGGCACTCGCTCAGGTCGGGCACACGGCGGAACTTCTGGTGGTAGTAGTAGAACTTGTTCTTGGATTGTCGCCGCTCGATCCACTCTGTAGGGACAGCCTGGTCACACGCCCCGGCCCCCAGTTCCACAGGGCAGCACAGCCCCTGTGCTGGCACTGCCCGGTGCCACCTTCCCAGGCAGCAGCAGTCAGTCCGTGTCTGTCCCTCTATGCTGTGTCCTATGTCCTGTCCATGCTGTTACTGTGTCCGTCTCCCAAGCCCCTGCACCTCTCCCAGTGTCCAAGCTGTGTCCCGTGTCCGGATGTCCCTGTACCTGTCCCAGTGTCCCTGTCCCACTATCAATACTGTGTTCTTGTCTGAGTCCCATGTCTCTGTGTCCATGCTGTGTTCTTGTCAATATCGCAAGTCCCTGAGTGCCAGTGTCCCTCTGCCCATGCTGTTAGTGTCAGAACCTACGTCCTTGCGTGTGCCCTTTGCCTGTCCAGGTGGCCGTGCCTTCGCGCCTTTGCCCCGTACCCTGGTGTGCCCGTCCCGGTGTCCCCATCCCCACGTTGCTGCTCAACTCCCAAGGGGGCGGGGACGGCGGGTGGGAGTCTCGTCCCGCCGGTACCTCGGACGAAGGTGACGGGCGCATCGATGACATAGCTGAAGGCGGCCTGGAAGAAGTTGACGGGGTTGGGCACCGTCGTGGTCCTCTCGGAGACGGGGGTGCGGGTCGGCGGCACCTTGTACGCCTCCCAGTCCGGATCCTCCGGCATCGCGGCAGCTGGGAACGATGGCGGCGACCCCTAAGGAAACGGGAGCGCGGCAATATGGCGGCGACACCGGAGGGGGCGGGGCCGATGGAATATGGCGGTAGCCCCGGGGCACGCCGGGAGTTGTAGTCCGCGTGTTCCTCCCCCGTGGTGGGATCCCAGAATCCCGGGACGGGTCGGACAGGAAAGGTTCAATGTGTCCCGTCTGTCCCACCTCCGTGTTTAGCAGGGCCATCCCACAGCACATGGCACAGGACTGTCTACAGATGGCTCTGGAATGTCTCCAGTGATGGAGACTCCACACCCTGTCTGGGATCTGTTCCAGTGCTTGCTCACTGTACAGGGATAAATACAAAGTTCTTCTTCACGTTCAGGTGGAACTTCCTAGGCATCAGCTCCTGCCCGTTCTTCTTGTGTCATTGCTGGGCCCCCTAGAGCAGAGCCTGGTCCTGCTCTGAGCCTTCCCTGCAGACAGGGACAGGCAGAGATGGGGTCCCCTCTCAACTAGGGCTCCTCTCGAGGCTGAACAGCCCCAACTCCCTCAGCCTTTCCTGGGCAGGGAGATGTTCCAGTGCTTTCAGCATCTCAACAGCTTCCGCTGGCCCCACTGCAGGAGCTGCCTGTCCCTCGTGTCCTGAGGAGCCAAGACTTGGACACAGCACTCCAGATGTGCTTCACCAGGGATGAGCAAAGGGGCAGGCTCATTCTCTGACCTGCTGGAAATGCTTCCCACTGACAGAGGGCAGGGTTAAATGGGATATCAGGGAGAAATCCTTCCCTGTGAGGGTGGGGAGGCCATGGCACAGGTGCCCAGAGAAACTGCGGCTGCCCCTGGAACCCTAGAAGCGTCCAAGGCCAGGTTAGACGGGGCTTGAAGAAATCTGGGATAGTGGAAGGTGTCCCTGCCCATGGGACTGGATGGTTTTTAAGGTCCCTTCCAGTCCAAACTGTTCTGTTATTCCAAGATCTATTGTCTCAATCTCTTTTCCAGTCAGAATCACAAAGCCTTTTTGCCTGGGCTCACAAGATTTTCAGTCTGTGCTGGGGATACCTGGTGCAGGTGTTCACAGCTCCAGGTGTGTGGTACCTGTTTGGAAACTGCCCTATTTCAGGAAACTGCCCTAATTCCTGCCATTCACGTTGGGGTTGTTCAGGAGGGAGAAGCGTAAACTGAGCCAGCAGCAACTGACCTTTATCGCACCACAACTGTCGTGTCCAACCTGCCAGGAATGAAATTAATATCGCAGCGGGTGAAGCTAGTGGCTAAATTTGTGTCTTCAGACCCATTACTATCTTAAGTATTAATCGGGGGAGGCACTTCCTGACAGGGTCTCTCTGCTGCTGCCTCGGGCTGAAGACGTCCCATGGTTGGTACAGCTCTGCTGGAGTCGCTTGTGTGCAGAGGGGCAGTGAGCAGGGCTGGGTTGTGCTCCTGGTAGTGCCGCTGGAATGGGGTCAGAATCCTCAGAGATCCACTCAGGCTGGAAAATGAGCTTGGTGGAAAGCACAGCCGGGCGCTGGGACTGATCTGAGCTAGGAAGGAGCTGCAGTGGGTGCAGGACTAACCCTTCACTGCTTGTGATTGAAGTTTATATATTTATCTCTTCTCATTTGGCTTTCAAGAGGCCTTTAGAACATGTGCATGTTCCTGTTACCCATTCCTTGGGGCATCCTTTCCCAGAGAAGCTGTAGCTGCCCCTGGATCTCTTGGAAGTGTCCAAGGTCAGGCTGGATGGGGCTTGGAGCAACCTGGGATAGTGGAAGGTGTCCCTGCCCATGGCAGGGGGTGGCACTGGATGAGCTTCAGGTCCCTACCAACCCAAACCATTCCAGGATTCTATGATATTTTCCATGTTTGTGACAGAAACTTGAACAAAATCCCACCCTGCTATGAATCAAAGAAGCGCCCAGCATCTCTCTGTCATTCCCACATAAAAGGGGGAATTTCTTGTTGTGCTTTATGTTGGTTTTCCCTGTGCCCTTCTTCCGGGAGCTGAGAGTGAAGCCTCCCTTTGCTGTTCCTCTCCGCAGTCCCACCGCAAGTTCTCTGCTCCCAGGCACGGCCACCTGGGCTTTCTGCCCCACAAGCGGAGCCGCCGGCACCGAGGGAAGGTGAAGGCCTGGCCCAAGGATGATCCCAGCAAACCAGTCCACCTGACAGCTTTCCTGGGCTACAAAGCTGGAATGACCCACACTGTGCGGGAAGTGCACAGGCCTGGGCTCAGTAAGGAGGCAGGGGCCACGTCCAGGAGGGAAAGGAGGGAATAGGCTTTTGGGAAAGGCTGTTTCTGGAAAGGGAGAGGAGCTGTGGAGCCCACAGCTTCTAGGTTAAATCCTGGCTGTCCAGATCTTGGATGGTCAAAGACCACCTCAGCATGGGCTGAGTTCCTGGAAATCTCCACACTGGGATGGTGAGTGGTAATTTGGGAGATTTGAAGGCTGGGGCTGGCTGAGACCAAACATGACCTTGCCCCCAGCACACTCTGTGACAGCCGAGCCATGAATCCTCCAGAGAATAACCTGATCCCAGAGGATGCCGAGTGCCACTTCCCTTTGCTGCCTTGCAGAGATCTCCAAGCGGGAGGAGGTGGAGGCCGTGACCATCATCGAGACCCCCCCGATGGTGGTGGTGGGTGTTGTGGGCTACATTGAAACACCCAAGGGCTTGAGGAATTTCAAGACTGTTTTTGCTGAGCACATCAGCGATGAGTGCCGGCGGCGCTTCTACAAGAACTGGTAGGTGCTCCCAAAAAGGGTCATTAAACATTGAAACTGCCCAGGGAGGTTTGGAGTGATCACCCTGGAGATGCCCAAGGGATGGCTGGAGGCGGCACTCAGTGCTTTGAGCTGGGGACAAGGTGGGGATCTAGGCACAGACTGCACTCAATGATCGTGGAGTGCTTTTCCAACCTCAGTGATTCTGGGATTCCCAGAGTGAGGGGTTTCCCGAGGGGCTGCCTGTGAGGGATCTCTGGCAGGAATTCCACTGGCTCTCTGGGATGGCCAAACAGCTCAGCTCCTGTGGAGTGAAACTGCTGCTTATTTAGTCATGCACACAAACACTGCAAACAGCCCGATGCTGGGAAGCAGCATATGCATATGTAAATTTATTCTAATAGTTGAACCAAGTTAGCTTTCTCCACAATATCATATGGCAGGTTCCTTTTTCCCATGGAGCTCGGGCTCGGTGACTCGGGCCCAGTTGATCAGAGTTTTTGAGCTGAGGCACCAAATGGAGTGAAACCAGATTTACCAGGGGGAAAATTGACGCAGAATGTGGCCCCTGGCCCTCATAAATATCAACATGCCTCAGCAGAGAGGGAAGTGGAAACACGGATTTCCTTGCTGTAGGAATTGTGTCTCCTGTAACAGTGCCATGGAGACCCACCCACCGCATGCCTCTGATCGCTGCTTTCTCCTCTCTCTGATTTTACACCTGTATTTTGATGGTGCTGAGTCAGTCAGTGGGAGACAACTGCATTCTTCATGCAGAAGGGTTTGAATTACCCTTGAACAAGCCCTTTTCACGGCTTGTTATCTGCTTTCGTCTTCCCACCTCAGTGTTCTGATGGTCAGGTGAGGCTCAGGTATCCACAGGTTCCTTGTGCCTCCAAGGAGCTGCCTGCCAAGGTGACCTCTCCCCTTTGCACTGTCACAAGCACTTTATCAGCTCTGATGGATGTTAAACTACTTCTGTCCTAGGCACAAGAGCAAGAAGAAGGCTTTCACCAAGTACTGCAAAAAATGGCAGGATGAGGCTGGGAAAAGGCAGCTGGAGAAGGATTTTGCAGTCATGAAGAAGTACTGCAAGGTCATCCGTGTCATTATGCACACACAGGTCAGAGACTGCCCTGCTGGGCGGGCTCGTGAGCTTCCTCAACTCTGAGGGACCTGGAAATGGGATCAGGGGTGTTTTGGTGGGGATACAGAAGCTGAGAGCAGAGGGTGAGAGATGGGGTGATGGGAGGTGCTGGCTGTTCCTTCCAGCTGCCTTCTGTCCCCTCTGTCTCCTCTCAGAGCTCCCTGCTCCAGAATTGCTGTGGGGGCTGTGGTTTGGGATGCTGGGGAGCCCTCACATCCCTGTGGAGGAGAGCAGGAGGAGGGCAGAGCCTGGGCAGGGCCTGAGTCCTGTGTCAGCAAGGGACCTTGGGCCTCATGATCACCTCAAATTAGCAACTGGTGTCAAATGTTTTGGGCAAAAATAACCCCATGGGCAGGCACAGTTTGGCCAGATGCTGATTGCTGGATACACAGGGGCCCATTTTCATGCTGATCCCTGGAGTTAAGGGCTGCTTTGGACTCTGGGGGAGAGCTAAGTTGGCTCAAGGCCAGATGGGGTCTCTGGGCTCAAGGACAAGGAGGTGGTTCTACGAGATCCCAGACAGAAAGGGCTGCTGTCCCAGGGCTGCCGTGGAAGGGGGTGATTGTGGCAGAGAGGGTGGTGAAGCCGTGGAAGGGGGTGATTGTGGCAGAGAGGGTGGTGAAGCAGTGGCTTTGCTCACTGCTATGCCCCTCATGAGGGATGAGTGACCCAGCCCTGCTGCACTGTCCTATCTGTGGGGTGAGGGACACATGTCACCCTAAAACACCGTGTGCTGCAGATGAGGCTGCTCCCACTGAGGCAGAAGAAGGCCCACATCATGGAGATCCAGCTGAATGGGGGAACGGTGGCTGAGAAGGTCGACTGGGTCCGGGAGAGGCTGGAGAAGCAGATCTCTGTGCACAGTGTCTTCAGCCAGAATGAGATGATAGATGTCATTGGCGTGACCAAGGGGCATGGGATGAAAGGTACAGGGGTTTGGGTCTGTCCTTCTCACATGGCTCTGCTTATCAGGTGGTTTTGGGGTAGGAGAGTGTTGACCACACTGAGAACCCCCAACTTTTTGTACAGAATAGCGAAGAGCCTCGGGATCTTAAGCATGACATCCAGTTCTGTTGTGGCAGAGCTTGGTTTCCTTAATCTCAGGGATTCCAGCAAGTGAAAAGTGCAACAGGGGCATCTCTGATGCAGATGCAAAGGAGCTGACAAGGTAACCTCTGGTGGAAAGATTTTCCCTGAGATTAAGGCCAGTGAAAGCTGGGTTGTCTGCTGTGCCCAGAGGCTTTCCAGGAGGCTCAGAGGCACTGCCAGCACATAAAGCAACCAGTTCTAATGGGAGGTGTCCCTGCCCATGGCAGGGGTTGGAACTGGGTGGTCTTTATGGTCCCTTCCAGCCCAAACCATTCTGTGGTTGTGTCGAATGTCTCACAAACCCACATGTGCAGGGCTGTGGGTGTTCCTGGGTGCGTGCATGGAACAATCCCGGTCTGGTCAGAGCCATGGGAAGTGAGAACAGCTCCTGATCTCCTCCCAGCATGGCCTCCTCTGAGAACCACAGGAAAATGATGGGACTCTCCCTCAGGAGAACGACGGGACTCTCCTTCCCCAGCCCCAACCCCAGCCCCAGCCCTGCCCTCCCTGCTGACCCTGCCCGCTGTTCCCACGCTCCTAGGGGTGACCAGTCGCTGGCACACCAAGAAGCTGCCCAGGAAGACACACAAGGGCCTGCGGAAGGTGGCCTGCATCGGGGCCTGGCACCCGGCCCGCGTGGGCTACTCCATTGCCCGGGCTGGCCAGAAGGGCTACCACCACCGCACCGAGATCAACAAGAAGGTACAGCCCAGGGCACTCCCTCAGACCTCCCACCCTGTCACCATCCTCCTTCCCATGGTGCCCTCATCTCCTCTCATCCTCCTGGATGTTTCCCTCAACATCTCCATGACTTTCCTGGTGCTTTTCTGCTGCTCGAGGGCGCACCTTGGTGTAAACCATGTCATGCTGTGATTCTGTGTGAGATTCTGTCACCCTGTGAAGTTCTTCAGTAAGAGGCAGGAGAGTCTCCATCTTTGCTGCCTGTCTGTTCCCAGATTTACCGCATTGGCCATGGGATTCACGTGGAGGATGGCAAAGTGGTGAGGAACAACGCCTCAACACACTACGATATCACAGAGAAGACCATTACACCTCTGGTGAGGGCTGAGGGGTGACAGGGCTGGGACTCTCCTGACTCTCCCAGCCAGCTCTCCTGCCCACCAAGCCCTCTTCTTTCTCCACAGGGTGGTTTCCCTCACTACGGGGAGGTCAACAACGACTTCCTCATGCTGAAGGGCTGTGTGGTGGGCACCAGGAAGCGCGTGCTCACCCTCCGGAAGGTGAGAGCACCAGGATGGGATGGGTTGCAGCTTCCCAGGAACACATTCCCCCTGTGGAGAACCCTCCAAATGCTGGGCAGGGAGACTGTGTGGGTCCTTGACGCTGTGTTGGACGAGTGTGGTGCTGAGGCCATTGGCAGGTGGAGGGTTTGTGGAGTGGGCAGGTGCATGGAGCCTCTCCGTAGAGCTTGGGGGGCTGTGGTTCATTTCAGAAAGGAAACCTTGGATTGTTACAGAAAGGCTGTCTGGGCATTGGAAGGGGCTGCCCAGGGTGGTGGTGGAGTCACAGGTGTTTAAGGACAAAGAGGATGTGGCACTTGGTGCCGTGGTCTGGGTGACAAGGTGGTGTCAGGTCATAGGTTGGACTTGGTCATCTCAAAGGTCTTTTCCACCCCAGTTGATTTTGCGATTCTGTGAGATGCTACATGAAGAGCAGATCTGCAAGCTCTCCACCACCTGAGCACCAGGGTGTAGCTCTGAAAACACAGATTTTTGTGGGGATGTTTGTTCAAAGGGTATTTTAACCCTGTTTCCATGAGAACAGCTGTCCTGATTTTCTGTACCAATTATCCTGATGTGTTGTGACTCTTCTTTCCCAGTCCCTCCTGGTGCACACGAGCCGCCGGGCCCATGAAGCCATCGAGCTCAAATTCATTGATACCACTTCCAAATTCGGCCATGGCCGCTTCCAGACAGCTCAGGAAAAGAGAGCTTTCATGGTGAGTTCCCTTGGGAGCCTCCAGCCCATCGTGGGGCTAAAGCAACTCACTGACTCCAACCAAGCATCTTCCAGTGGGAGGTGTCCATGGGCAGGGAGGTGGAACTGGATGAGTTTTATGTCCCTTCCAACCCAAACCATTCCAGGATTCTATGATCTCACAATTCTGTGGTCTATTTCTCAATACAACAACAGCCAAATGAGTGTTTGATATTCTCTTGCCTAAAGACAGCCACAAATTCAGCTCACACAGCAGAAATGATGCTAAGGAAGAACAGGATGGTTGTGTGAGTGATCCAAGACAACTCAACCAGCAAATAATAGAGCATATGGACAACCAGTTTCCATTCACCACGGGAAGTTTTAAACAAGCAGTTAACTTGGCAGGCACTGTCTTGGCCATATGGTCCCTTTCACTCGGAACTGTGCACTGCTTTGATTTGTTTGGAATGATTTATAGCTTTAATGTTCTTGGAGGAAAAAAAGTTTGGGTCAAATTCAGATGCAAATTTGTGATTCTTTTGTCAGAAGCTTTCAAGAAGGCAAAGCAGTGTATTAATCTTAAACCCAGGGCAAAAAAAGAAGTAATTAAATAATCCAAACACAGCAGTTTCCTGAATAGTTTTGCAGCCTTGACCAGACTGGTGCAAATCTGAGTCTGAAGTGGAGGAAACACTGAGTAAACCAGGAGAGGGAGGAGGAAAAGGGAAAGAAACAGCTGCCTGGATCCCATGAAGATGTAAACTGGGTCTGGGTGTGGCCTGTCAGCCAGAAATGCCATGTGAAGCTGGATAAGCCTCCTTAGTGCTGGCAGGGGGATTGGTCAGGCACTGCCTTTGCAGAGCTCTTTAGAGGTTAAGCTGATTTCCTTCAGCTCAGTGTCAGGCACCTGTTGTGTCACTGCAAGCACTGAGCTGCTGTGATGAGGAGCTCGGTGACAGGAGGTTTGTCCTGGGTGCAGCTCTTTTCTTGGCCATTTCCCCCCATGGATTCCGTGGTAAAGCATCACATTTGTCTGGAAGCTGAGGGACATAAGTAATTCCTGCCATCTGCTCCCATAGGATTGATTTGCTGTGGGAGAACCCCATTTTTCAGCTGCTGACCAGAGCTGTCTTTCTGGTCCCCACAGCCCAAACACAGCCATGCAGGCCAGGTCTGTGTGTCCTTAACACCAAACTCTCCTCTCTGCTCTCTTCCAGGGCCCTCAGAAGAAACACTTGGTGAAGGAGAAGCCAGGTGCACAGGAAGAGCTCTAAGGATGGAGATCCAAGGCTGCCTGACTGGGCACTTCCAGTAAAGGGGCTCCAAGCCATGCCTGCTCCCTATCTTCTTTCTGGAGGGTTGTCTTGCCTGTTTCCAGGCTCCTCAGCAGGATGGGAAAAATGGCATTTGGAACTGGCCCACACGGACAGGGACTAACTGGGACAGCCAAGTGTCTGCTCTGTCCTCTGGATCCTCTCTTTCCCTTGCCCAGTGAATTTTTCCCACTCACCCAAACCACCACAAAGACTCCCCTTCCTCTCATCCTGCAGAGCAGAGCACATACTGGCACCAGTTTCCATTGGGAATACTGGGAATACAAGGCCTCCCCATGGCCTGCCTCTGCCCTGGCTCCCTGACTGTCTCTCCCCTCACTGCCTCTCCCACACAGCCATAGGCACTGCTTTTGCTGAGCTGAAGGTACAGCCTGGAGGCTTCTCCCTGCTGAAATCCCCCAATCCCAGCTGGAATCCTCAGCAGAGGTGGGAATGTGTATACGACAAGAGGACTGCTAGGCAGGGCTGGGCATCAGTGGATTTATTCACTTGGGACTCCTTTCCCACCTGTGCTTTCCTTGCAGCCCAGCTGCCTGTGGGGAGGGTGGGATGCCTTGGAGAAGGGAACTTCGGATCAGAGATCATCCCAACTCCTTTGGTGCAGAACCAGCCTGGGCATCCCGCACCCTCTTTGGGAACAAGACAGTGGGAAGCCCAGCCCTCCCCTGTCCAGAGCTGCCTGCTTGACCAGGAGTCCTGTGAATGTGGACATGAAATTCCTGGCTCTGCAACAGCCTGTGACCTGAACGTGTGCTTGCAGGATTTGAGGAGGCTCATCCGTAGAAGCAGAGGATGAGGATGAATCCAGGCACAGACCTGGGTGCAGTCTGTGGCCAGACCCTGGCTGTACCCATGTCCCAGCGAGGTCCCTGAGCTCTGGGCAGTGTCCCTGCCCCTGGGGTTGTGCTTCAGAGCCTCCTGTCCCCTTTGGCTGGTGGGTCCTGGGGCAGTCCCGTGCTGGGTGGCCAAGGATCCAGACCAGAGTGCATGATGGGAACGATGAGATCGTCCATGTTTGGCATCACCAGAATTTTCTGAAAAGAGGAATCCAGAATAACAAATCAGTGGGTTTGAGCACCACAGGGACACTGCCTGGAGGTGGCTTGGCAGTAGCTATGCTTGGGTCAGAGACCGGGGCTGTGAACTGGAGGTCCCGGGCTCCCACCCCTGAGCAGCAGCCCCAGGGGGGTCCCAGCTCTGGATATCAGGGTGGAGACAAACTGGAACCGTTTTTCTTTGCCCTGCCCACCTCTATGGCTGCAGGGTTGGTCACAGCAGAGGGAGGGACCAGCACTTTGAAGCCATCCAAATGCGTGGCTTTTGGGGGGGCCCTAAATATCAGTGGGGACATTTCTGCTCTCTGACCAGAGGTGAGAGGCTGAAAACAAACCCTTGGGAAGGTAAATCTCCAAAACATCCCCAAACCAGAGCAGATGGGTGGATTCAGCCCTTCTGGGGGGTGTCTGCCTGGGACTGCCTGACACCCCAAACCCTCCCTGCAAATGATGGGAGGAAATCACTTTTCCTCAAGCACTGTGGTGCTCAGAGCACCAGCCCTGGAGCGTGTTATTTGGCTTCTGTGCCTTCACTGTTACAGGCTGGCCAGACGAGACCAGACGCTGGCTTTTTGCAGAAACAACTGGCCCAAACTGAGGTTGATTCTCCCTGATGGCAGCAATGCCCAAGCTTCAGCAGGGTTTGCTGAGCCCTTGAACAGCCCAGGCACCTGAAATTCGTGCTTCAGCTTCTTCTCGATCCACTCGGTTACGTGCAGAAATGTCACCTCCCGCTCACCCAGCTTTGGGCACACCTTCAGCTCCAGCTGCGGTGGCACTCGGAAGCTGTACCTGTGAGGGGAAAGCAAAGAGGCTGAAAGCATCACCTCCCAGAGATGTGGCACAGCCATCACAGCCCCACTGCTGGGTTTAAGGGAGGACATGGCAGCTCTGGGTCCCCAGATCTTGTTTAGGCCTGGGTGGAGACTCAGAGATATGAGCCTGAGGTCTGTGAGCCCCTCTGGGGAACAGCCCTGGGTTGTTTGTGCCCCAGATGAGGCCAAAGGTGTGGAGCTGGCTCCTTGCAGGGAGCAAGGGGAGCTGGAAGGAGGATGTGCTCGTGGGGGGAAGGAGAGCTGGTACCAGACACGGTCCGTGGGTGGCGGGGGGATGTTCACGGCCAGGGTTCCTGCCAGCTCCTGCACCTCCACTGTCAGCAGCAGTGGCGTGTTGGAAACCTCCTCCATCTTCTTCTTGATGAACTCGTTCTCCGTAGCCTTCTGGAAGTACTTCGACTTGGCAATCTTGTCCACGAAGCGCAGGATCTTCCGGCTTGTGCTGTTGCCGCTGACGTGGCTAAAACGAGGGGGGTTCCCAGCTCAGCCCTGCTGGGTTTTGGGGTCCCCCAGCCCTCTGCCACAGCACCCCACAGGGAAAGAGTCCCCTCTGAAGGGCTGCCACAGTGTGCTGTGTGTGCCCTGCCAGGAACACTGTCCCCAGGCCCCCGTGCTGACGTGGCACCGTGCATCCCCTAGCACCTCCCCATGCCCCCATGGCACAGGCCCCCAGCACCCCCTTACCCCTCGGTGCCAGGTGGGGGGAGCCGCTCCCCCAGGGCTCCCACGGGCTCTGCAGTGGTGACATCTTCCTCATCGGAGGAGCCGGCGCTGGATGACTCCGCATCGCTATCTGCCAGCAGGATCAGCCGTGGCCTGGCCCTGCAAGCCCCAGGAGATCACGGGATGCTCTGGGGACAGCAGCCTCGCCTCACTCGGGCAGGAGGAGCAGGATGAACCCATCCATGGACAGATTCCTTACCCCTCTCCACCTGCCTCTGCGGGGCCACTCTCTTCTGCAGAGTTCTCCTTCCCCAGCTTGCTGAGGTTCATCTTCGTCTCCAGAGTCATCTGTAACGAGCCGCTGTAGGTGACCTCCATGTCCACCCAGAGCCCTGCCAGGGAGAGGGACAGGGTGAGATCAGGTCAGCACCACAGGGGTCAGAGCTGCTTGTGCACTGCCAAAACCTCCCAGCTTCAAGGACTGGGCTGGCAGCTCAGCAAAGCTGCCCTGGAGCCAGTCCTGGGGTCCCTGTCCCTCTGTGGGGCTCTTACCTCGCTCATTGATGGTGGGATTGGAGGCACTGAGGACTGATGGGATGGATGTGCCCATGTCCAGCTCTGTCAGCGCCAGCTCGTTCATGAAATATGGGAGCTGGAGGGAAACCCCACGGGGGACGGTCACCACAGCCTGGCCCTCGCCATGGGGCCTTGGGAGCAGAGCTCCCCTAAGTGATCTGATGCTCCTGCCTCTCACCTTGATCTTGCTCAGCTTCTTCTGGATCTTGTTGGACACCTGCTCAGCCCAGTATTGCTCCCGAAGGAAGTCCCAGAAGATGCGCCCCACCAGTGCATTCATCCAGGCCATGCTTGCTGTGTCCTCCCCGAGCTGCAGGGGGACAGCAGCGTCCAGCCCCTGCAGCATGGTGGCCCTATGAGCACTGGGACCTGCTGTCCTGGTGCTCCCCTGCCCCAGGGCTTGGCTACTCAAACAAACCACAGACTGGAAGTGGCTCCATGGAGGATCCATCAGCCTCTGCTTAGGGCTCGAGTCCCGCTCCCAGTGCTGAGTTTGTCCCGCTCACCTTTGTGGGTGTGGGGCTGCCCAGAGCTCCTTGAGAGGGGCTCCGCTCTGGGCTGGGTGCCCCCTGTGCTGGTACAAATCGGGCCATGTAGGTGCTGTAGTCCAGGTAAATCTCCTCAATGCTTCCTGACAGATCCTTGTCCAGGTCTGTGGATAGGATATCCTCGGCACTGCCCCCGCTGCTGCTGCTGCCGCTGCTCTGCGGAGCCGATCCTATGCCTGGGGACATGAAATCACAGAATCATTTAGCTTAGAAAATCCCTCTACTGTCATCAATCCAACCATTCCCCCAGCGATGCCCAGGCCACCACTAACTCATGTCCCCAAGTGCCACGTCCACACGGCTTTAAATCCCTCCAGGGATGGGGACTCTACCCCTGCCCTGGGCAGCTGTGCCAGGCCTGGACAGCCCTTTCAGTGAAAGAATTTTTCCTAATATCCAATCTATTGGGTCAGGATGGCATCAGGGGTGGCACGATGCCTGTCCACGATGCCAGTGACATGCCACCCACCCTGTGCTGATAAGGTGAACCCTCTTGGCTACACTTTGGGCTCCTTCATGTCCCTCCATGCTCATTGCTGCCCACCAAGGGATTGTGTTCTGGGATCTGTCCCAGCACAATGTAGAGGCCACGGTGGCTGCTCCTCACCTGCCCTGGTGTCAGTGTGGCTGCTGGGTGTCCCACGGGAGGCTTGCACAAGGTGCTGGTACCACTCCTCCTTCTCCCGCCCTGTCCGCCCAAACAGGTACAGGCACCTCTCCCTGCAGTCCCCTGGGATGTCCTGCCCGGACCCCAGCACCTTTCTTGTCCCCTTATCCCCCTGCAGCTGTGTGTCCTGCTCCTCACTGCTCCTGCTCTCTCCCTCCGTTGGCTCCGGAAGGAGGACACAGATGGGGTATTTCTTGTTCCACGTCCGCTTTCGGGCCAGGCTGGGGGGACACAGGAACACCTGCAGCACCGAGAGCGGGGTGAGGCCGGGCCAACAGTGGGGGTCCCTGTGGGAGAGTCCTGGGCACTGCCGGGCTCACCTTGGCGTCGGTCAGGTCATAGCAGCGGTGGCTGATGAAGACGGTGTCCAGGATCTCCTCCTCGAAGGTGGCTCGGCGCGGGATGTTGCTCTTGGGGTAGGACAACTTGAGGGTGGCCCCGTCCAGCACGGCGAGCACCGAGTGCGTGAGCGATGGGTGGTAAAGCTCGGGGTCGTACACGTGCAGTTGGTTCATCCAGCCCTGGAGAAGGGGGTAGAGGGAGCCGGCTGCTTCCCGCTCACCACAGGCTCATCCAACCCTGGGATCCCACCCAGCCCCTCATCCCGGACCACCCCTCTCCTACCTGGAGGTGGAGGGTTTCACGCGGCTCCCCTGGGAGCAGTTTGGGGCGCAGGCGGCTCCACGGTCCCCGAGCCACCGGCGGAGCCTTGGGCAAGAGGAGGAGGATGGCGAGGAAGCCCAGCAGCAGCCCACAGAGCAGCCCCACGCAGAGCCCGGCGGCGTAGGGTGGCAGCGGCAGCACCAAGTAGCCGTAGGCGAGGAGGGCAACGGAGGCGAGGGTTCTGCCCGGCACGGTGCCCTCGGACTGCGCCGGCGCCGGCTCCGCGGGTGGTGGGAGTGGGGGCTCGGTGTCTCTCTGTGCTACCTCCACCACCTGGATCACGTCCCCGTAGGAGCAGATCTCGTAGCGGCAGTTCAGGGTGGGCTCCCAGGGCGTCCAGTCCCGCACCCGGCGGCCCCCAGCCCCGCGGCTGCCCCCGGGGCTGCCCCCCGACTCCTTGGCCCGGACCGTGGGGCTGCTGTCCTCGGCCATGAGGCGGCTGAGGCGGCTCAGGGGCTCCTGCACGGCCTCCGACAGCCTCCTCCTGGTGTCCTCCAGCCTGGCCTCGCGCAGCCGAAGCAGGGTGGCTCGGCTCTCTGACGGGGACACGCTGGGCGACGACGGAGCCGTGCGCGACTTGGCTGGGCTCAGCCGGGGCTGGGAGGCCCGCGGAAGGTCGCCCAGTAGCATCCCCCCAGGCTGCAGCGAGGGGGCACGCTTCATGTCCCTGTCCGCGCTGGGAAGGAGCCCGCAGCCATCCCACTCCTCCCTGGTGCTGCCAGGATGGGGCGTTGGGCCCTCGATGTCCCCACGCTGAGGCGAGCCCGGGGATGGTGCCAGGGCTGGGGAGGTGTCTGCTGCCACCGCAGCCTGGTCTGCCATTGCTCGCATCGCCGACGGCACTGCCGAGGGACAGGGAAGCAGCTGTCGGAGCTGGAAGAGCTCTGTGTCACCTCAGGGCACAAAACATCCCTGCCTCGGCCCTGCCTCTCCCACTGGCATCATCCGGGGGCATCTTCCGGGACCCATCACTCCGGGCTGGGTGCCTTCCAGCTTATTTTGGGATGCACTTGGGGCACAGAGCTTGTGGCTCTCACTGTGCTTCCCAGCAGGGGTGGGATGCAGAAGGCACCGTGGTGAGATGAGCTCAATGGCTGCATATGGGAGACTGCTTGTCTAACGAGGATCAGCCTCAGCCAGGCAATTAGCGACGGGGCTGCCGAGAACCCCAAGCTGCCAGCCAGGGCTGCAGCCAAACCAGGGGGATTTTCCGCACCAGGACATTCCACTGATCCCAATGTGAGTGCTGGGGCTGTGAGAAGGAATGCCAGGCCAGTGGGCAGGTCTCCCTGACTCCTCTAAATGTTCATGGTTTGGCCCCTGCTTCAAGCACTGCGGGAATCCAAAATGGAGCTAGCCCAAGCTGCTGCCCCAGTGCAGCGTGGGATGCTCCATAAGCACAGTCAGGAATCTCTTGGCATTACTGGGGGGACACACAAGTTTTTCTGACATGAAGTTTCTATTGCCCCGAGGGGGTCCCTGGCCTCAAAGTGCTGTCCTGTCCCCAGCAGCCACTATCATCCCTCATTGCTGCACTCCTGCCAAAAGCCATGGGCTGACCCACTCTGAGCTGTGCCCCCTCTGTGATTTTGAGAGGGAGAAAGGATCTGCAGGATGGGCTCTGCAGGGCCGCCACGGTGCTGAGCCAGCTCCCAGTGGGGCCGTGGAGGGCTCAACCCCACTCTGCCCTCTTCCCCTCGCAGCATCCCTGCAGCAGGAGCAGCAATGCATCCCAGGGACCCTGGGGCTGCCTCACGCTCACATCGCACCACCCTGGTTCTTCAAAGCTCCTCAGTGCCAGGAATTAATTACAGCCTGTGCCGCAGCTGCCTCCAGTCCCCTTTATATAATCTCAGCTCTTGCTTTGCTTCTCCTTACAGGAGCCACTTGTTAACCCCAGATCATCCACCTAATCCACGGGTGATTGTCCCAGTGGTCCCAGCTCCTGGCAGAGAGCCTGGCTGGGGGACTGGTGCCATCCAGCACATAGGCAGGGCTGTGGCATTGCTGGCACCACTGGCACCTGGCAAGGCACAAAAACAGCCAAACAAAAAATGAACAGAGAGACATGAGCAGTGGAGCTGGGCCATAGAGGGGATCTGGTCTAGTGGAAGGTGTCCCGGTCCACTGCAAGGGTGTTCTCAAGGTCCCCTCCAACCTAAAGCATTTCATGATTGTATGGTTCCAAGGGATCCCCCTGCTGAGGCGACAAGACCCTATCCACCTTCCCCACAAGCACTGCAGCCCAGACATCCCTTGCCCTTCATCATGCAGGGATCTCAGTGGCTCCAGCACTCCCAGTCATCCCCAGCCAGCCACTCCCAGTACCCCCAGTACTGCCCATCACCCCTGGCTGTTCCTACCAGAATGCCCCGGAGCTGGTCCTTGGAGGGTCCTGTCTGGCCACTGCTCTCTATGCCCACCAGGTCAGAGGGACACCAGGTCCCCCGGGCTGGGCTCAGTGCTCTGCTCTGCCGTGCCCAGCTCTCTGTTCCCACCGCTCCTGTACTTGTGGGTTTTAAAGGCTAAAAAAAAAAAAAAAAGGAAAAAAAAGAAGTCTGTTTCCTGAGAGACCATTAGCACGGTGGAAGACAGAGATAATAATAGCCTGGGTTTGTATGGGAGTTCTTCTCTGGCAGGAACGGCGAGTACAGCGGGGGCTATGCTGCTGCTGCAGCAGCAGCCACCTCTGGGGAGGGGGTGCTGGAGGGTGGGGTGCAGCAGGATAGACCCTGCTGGGTGCCACAGCTGGACCACCAGCATTCCAAGAGGGAGGTGCAGCCCTGGGGTTAGGGTTAGGGTTAGGGTTAGGGTTAGGGTTAGGGTTAGGGTTAGGGTTAGGGTTAGGGTTAGGGTTAGGGTTAGGGTTAGGGTTAGGGTTAGGCTGGGGGAGGCTTTGGTGCTGCCTCAGGCTTCAGAGATCAAATATCAATTGCAGAGGAGCCCCAGCACCAACCAACCTCCCAACCCAGGGCTCGTCCTCAACCTGTGGCACTGCAGGATCGGGGGGATTTTTTTGCTCTTTAAGGGATAAATTGGATATGAAGGTCCTTGCAAGTGTTTTCAACAGTGCTGGGAGCACTTGGGTGAGCTCAGCTGGGTCACAGGGCAAGGGGGATGATGATGGCTCCGGAGGTGCCAGCCAACAGCTCTCAAGGGGTGATCCCACCTGTTCGGGACATCCCCAGAAGGGATTGGGGCTGTTGGCATTTCTGCTGAGGAGCACTGCTTGGGACACCCAACCCAAGATGGTCACATCTCTGCAGGGCAGGGACACAAGACCCCTAATGACAGTGTCCCCTCTCACCGTGTGTGGAAACACCAAAGCTGTAACCATCTGGGAGCTTCTCGATTCAATTCCAGCTCCAAAATTCCACTCCCTGCTCCCAGCTTTGGTTCAAATTCAGGTCTTGACAGGTCAGAGACAAGCTGTAGCCCAGAGTGTCTCCCCCTGAAACATTCCCTTCACACGGCCAAAGCAGCAGGAGGTGGCATGGCACAGACTGGCATGGTGGGAGTTCCCGTGAGGGCACCGCCCACCTGGTGTTTGTTTCGGTTGTAGAATCAGGGAGTTAATTGAAATATTAACTTCATTAACTTCCTTCAGCCCTCTGTGGTTAATTAGGGTGGCGGTGACGCTGTGGGCAGGGACGTGGCACCATGGCAGCACTTTCCTCTCTCCGCCAAAGGAGCTGGAAATCCCTCGCTAATTATCTGCACAAAACACCACCACACAACCCGGCTGTGACGCTGTCCCTGGAGCGCTCTACATTATCCTGAGATCAGGGAGCACTGAGGTGGCTTTGAGGGAATTCTGCAAGCTCAGAATGTAACTTCGGGAAATGGGTTGGGCAGTGTGGGATCCCAGCTCCATCCTCTGTTCCTAATTCCACATCACATGGCTCCTTCTCAGGCTCCTTCTTCACTGGTGGATACTGGAGTGGGTTTCATACTACTGGGGGAGCAAGGAGCCAGGTGGGCTTTGGAATGCCTCCAGCAGGATGCTGAGAGACAGCCAACCCCAGGACCCACTCCCAAAGCCTCCACATCACTCTGTGTGTCCCAGGGCTTGAGCCCAGCCCTGCCTCTCTATGGACTCTGCTTCACTCCCGTGTCTCAGCCATTCCCAATCTTTGTGCTCGTCTTCCCGAGACCTTCACATCCCTCATGGCATGGCCCCTGCAGCTCACAGGAGCTCTCAGCCATGGGGAAGGATCCAGCCAGTTCCAACATTATGCCGTTAGCAGCAGCACAGCCTCACTGTCGGAATTCCAGTGAGCAGCAGTTATCGGATGGATAATGCTGCCGAGACCTGCTGGCTGCCGCGGCTGCTTCCACCCGCCCGGAAATCCACACCCCTAAGGTGTGCAGGGCCCCTGGAGTCTATCTGGAGCTTTCCCTGACATCCCGCTCTTCTGATCTCGGAGGATCTTACGGGAGGCGCTTTCAAGCAGCGCATCACCCTCCCTCCCATGCGGTGACGCGGCGCATTGACGGCTCCCCGCGCCCAGCGGTGCGGAGCCCCTTCCTCCCCCTGCCCGGGCGCCTGCCACGAGCCATCAATCCCCGGGGCTGGAGGGGGAGCTCAGCCCGCCCGGGATGAAGCCTGACCTAATTGAAAGCGTCCAGAGGGCAGCGGCACCGCTTCTCCAGCCCCGCGCCGGGGTCTCGCAGCCCTGGGGGCAGCTCCCGGCTGCTGGACACGTCCCTTGGCATTAGGGAATGGGGATCCATCCAAGCGCGCCGCAGCAGCCGCAGGGCCAGGGCAGCAGAGCCAGACCCCAGTTTTTGTCCAAAGGGCACCAATATTTTTTCCTCTTGCACCAAGGAAAGTGCCATTTCCACGAGATTCCAAGCCTGGGGACTGATCTAAGAGGTTTTGGATAAACTACAAAAGAAGGGATTTGTGGTGCTGGTTTTTGGAAGGAGAAGGAAGCTGCAGCAGCTCATCCCCTTTGGAACCTGCCCAGGTTCACCTTCAAAGCACTCACCTTGCCACATGCTGGGTGTCACCTCCTCCTCTCCGGGACCCCCCGCGCCCACGACGGGCCCCGGTCAGACCCCGCATCCCTCCGTGGGAGGGTCCCCACGGGTGACCACCGGCTCTCCGCTCCGGGGGCAGGGTGGTTCCTGTTGTGCCTGCGCCTGCAGCCATCCTCAGAGCCCTGGGGATGCTTGAGGGACCCCCAGTCCCAACAGCCACCAACCCTGCTGGGGAAACCGGGGCTGCCCGGCCCCGCCACCCGCCCCGGGGCCCCGCAGCGCCGGTACCTGCGGCAGGCGGGGGCGCCCGGGGAGCCGGGAAGGGTCGGTCGGTCCCAGTGATGGAGAAGGACGAGCAATGCCAGGGAGTCGGAGTGGGCTCAGTGCCGGGGGAGGATAATGTGGGGGTCAATCCCGGTGTCGGGGGCACCGGACGTTGTGCCGGGGAAGAAGAGCCCGTGGTGGTGTTAGTGCCAGTGACGGTGCCGGCGCTAGTGGAGGCCGGTCGCTCCTGGTGCCGGGATCCAAGCAGTGATGTCGGTGCCGGGATAGCAGGGCCGGAGCCGGTGCCGGTTGCAGTGCCGGTACCGGCCGTGAAGAGCAGGCGTCGGAGGCTCCGTCGCGGTCCCGCTGCCGGCTGCAGTTGCCCAGTGCCGGGCTCGCCCCACTCCCGCCGGCGGTGCCCGAGCATCCGCAGCCCCGAGCCGTCTCCGCGCTCCGCCCCNGGGAGGCCGCGAGGGGGCTGCGGGCCCAGCCCGGGGGTCTCCACGGGGATGATGGGGATGTCGGAGCGGGGTCCCCCCGTACCAGGACCCTCCTGGTACCGTCTGTCCCGCAGCGCCCTCTGCGGGCGGCGGGGCGGGGCTGCAGGGGCGGGGCCGGAGGAGTGGCCGGGGGCGTGACCGGGGGTGTGGACCCGCGATGGGAGGGACACAGGGGGTGGCACGGTGTATGGGCGGGGCGGGAGGCGCGGCCGGGCGAGCGGAACGGGCCAGGGCGGCGGGTGCGGCCATGTCCTTTTGCTCCTTCGTGGGGGGAGAGGTGTTCAAGGACCACTTCCAGCCGGGTGAGGAGCTCCCCGCGCGATCTGGGCAGGGGCGGGCAGGGAGTGTCATCCGACAAGGTGTAATCCCCCGGGTGAGCGTTTGAGGGGGGCTTTGGGGGGGTGTCCGTCTGCGGAGCATCCCCCACCCCTGGGGACGGCCTGGGGCTCCCCTCTCTGTGGTCTTTGTTGGGGGTCCCCCCAGTGGGGTGGGAGAATCCTCCCCGATGATGAGGGGGCTCCTGATAGGGGCTCGGGGGTTCAGTCCCTACAGGAGACCCTTGGGGGGATCCCGCCCTGCGGGAACTCCTACAGGTGATGGGTGTCCTGCCCTTCCACCCCCCTGCCTGACCCTGGGGGTTCCATGGGGGTCGGGCAGCCGCAGCGACCCACGTGGGCAAAGTCCCACGCGGGTGTCCCGTGTCACCGCGCTGAGGTGTCCCCCCCGCTGTCCCCTGCTGTGACCCCTGCCCTGCCCTCCCCAGGCATCTACGTGTGTGCCAAGTGTGGCCATGAGCTGTTCTCCAGCCGGGCCAAGTACGAGCACTCGTCGCCGTGGCCAGCCTTCACCGAGACCCTGCGCGGGGACAGCGTGGCCAAGCGCAAGGAGCGCCCGGGGGCTCTAAAGGTGCCGATCCTCAAACCTTTGGCATGGAACTAAATAACACCCCCGGGCTTGTTTTCCATGAGCCTGTGGGAAAGCTGGATTCCTGCCAAGCCCTTCCTTTGCTTTTCCAGGTGACGTGTGGCAAGTGTGGCAACGGGCTGGGCCACGAATTCCTCAACGATGGGCCCAGGAAGGGCCAGTCCCGCTTCTGAATATTCAGCAGCTCGCTGAAATTCGTCCCAAAAGGTACCAGCTGTGGCTTGGCAGCTTTCCCAGCCTATGGAGTTATTTTTGGGGCACGCTGTGTGCGCTGCTCTGCTTTCAGCAGGGCAGCCCTGGCCATGCTGATAACGCCAAGGAGCTGCTCATGGACTAAATCAGGCTCCCCCTGGAGCTCCTGGAGGTGACCACGGCTCTCCGTGGGTTTGAGGGGTGGCTGAGTTTTGGGAGGTTTCTCTGGGGGTGCAAAGCGAGGGCAGGGAGCCCCTGTGGTGGCACTAAGGGGCTGGGGGGGCTTGCTGGTCACTCCTTGGAGAAGTTGTCAAAGAAAAGACTGTCAAGGAAACGCCTCAGGAGGCCAAATTCCAGGCAGCACCACAGCCATGAGCTGCTGTCCTGCTTGTCAGGCTGTGATGGTGGTGATGTTGTGTAGCAAAACCCCCAAATAAAAAGGGCTGATGGTTCTGGAGGAAGAAACACGATCCCTGATTGTTCCTCCCCCTTTTTTAGGTAAAACTGACAACGACCTGAAGGAGAAGTAAGCGAGCTGCTGTACCTGGCACTGCCCTGGGCTGATCCTGCCTTCACTCCTTGGGGTGCACCATCCTGCCAAGGGGACCTACAGCAGGAGGAGCCCCAAGGAAGCTCCTGGTTTTCCTAATCTGGTTCTCCCCTGGCTTCCCTGTTACGGTTCTCTCCTGGTTTCCTGGTCCAGTTCCTCCTTGGGTCTGTTCCAGCTCCATCCAGGGAGCTCCTGTGCCTGTGCTCCTGCCTCTGCTGAGCTCTGGGGAGGGTTTGCTGCTGACTTCAGCTGAGGCAGGACAGTTTCCAGATGCCAGCCAGGCACTGATGCAATCCAGGGTCACTCCACTGGCACTTGCAGGGAGTAACACAGGATTAGCCAAGGTCAGAGTCTGGGTTAATCCCTGGATCTATTCTGGGCTGGGATCATGGTATGAATTACCCTATATAAACCCTTCCAGGGTGCTGGGGCAAGGATGTTTTATGGTCCCATTGAGCAGCATCCAGGTGTTTTCCCCCTCTGCCCACCTTGCACACAGCAGAGACGGTTCTACATCTGTGTCCTCCATTCTGCTCTGGCCTTACACCTGATTTAGCACTGTGCAATAAATTCCAGTGGCACTCAGGTTCCTCCTGGCTGTGCCTTGCTGGGAGGGAGGCCGGAACTGGGCTGCGCTTGGCACCGCTCAGGCTCTGGGAATGGCGTCTGCACTGCCTCAATGCTCCCAAGGGCTGCCACACTGATTCTTAATTCAGCACCTGATTTGTGCTCCTTCCGTCCCTGTCCCAAAAGCCAAATCCTCCTCTGGAATTGATACACAAGGATATTTAAAGATGGCAATGGCTGTTGCTGACCCGTGGGGTTTGGAGGGGCTGTGCTGCCGGTGCCGTTCCGGTGCAGCTGCACTCGGGGACCTTGGGGGGTTTTCTCTCCATGTGTTTTGCCTCAATCCCATGGATCCAAGGGCACCAGGGGAAGTTTGAGACATACCAGCTCGTTCCCTGGAGCTCACTGCTGGTCTTGTACATCTTTCCATACTGAAAATAAAGCACTGATTCACTGTGTTGGAGTGTTACACACGCTGGGAATGGCATCCCAGTGCCGTGCATTCCTTCTCTGCTCCGGGGCTGCAGAGATGGGGATGCTGTGGGTTCTGTGTGGTGTTAACCAGAATCTGTTCCCATTACCCCAGGTTTTGCCATGGAGAAGGGGGTTGCTGATGCATTGGAGGCCTTCAGGCATTCCCAGGGCCAAAGCTCCACTGGGAAGGTTTCCCTCTACTTAGCACTTTTTCCCAAATGAAGCTGGTTTTAGCTTGTTCCAAGTGTGTTCTTTGTACTTCCTGGGCTGTCAGGATTTTCTGGGCACAGGGAGCTGAGTTTCTCACCAGAACTTCCCCACACAAAGCTGTCTGCAAGACTGGAAGCTACAATCCTCTGCCTCTGCCTCACAAGGGTCTTGTCACCCCATTGGAGCTGGATGCCGGATCCCTGGAGCCTGGAGGCTCGAGCTGGGCTTTGCCAGACTCCAGTTCCCTCCTCTAAGGGGGTGAAGTCCACTCTGGAACATGGGAGCCAACGCCAGGTCTCCCTCCACTGCCCTCACCTCAGGTCAATCTCCAGCTCTAAGTATTCACCAGGTTCCAGTCTGAAGGTCCAAGCTGTCTTTTGACTGATTAATTCTTGTGTTTTAGGTTATTAGGGGGAAACTCCTCCCTGTGAAGGTGGTGAGGCCCTGGCCCAGGGTGCCCAGAGAAGCTGTGGCTGCCCCTGGATCCCTGGAAGTGTCCAAGGCCAGGCTGGACAGGGCTTGGAGCAACCTGGGACAGGGAAAGGTGTCCCTGCCCCTGGCAGGAGGTGGCAATGGATGGGCTTTAAGGTCCTTCCCATCCAAACCATTCCAGGATTCCCTCTGGTCGGGTGACATCCACATGAGCCCCGGAGTGCTGGAAGTGTGGAAGGAAGGGATTTTTGGAGTGGTTTCCCTTGAGATGCTGCAGTGGGTGGAAATCTTGGGATTGCCAGTGGCAAGGGGATGGCAGAGATTCCTCCCCATCATGGGCAGCATGGGCATCCAGGGGACATCCAGCCGGGATTCCTCTCACTCCTGCGCTGCCCAGCAGCCTGTGCCGCAGAGAATCCAGCCGGAATTCCATGCTACCTTGCAGTTCGTGGATGCAGGCACGGGAGGGTGCAAGTGCCTTTCCTAAACCTTCCTGCGAGGGAATTGAAGAGGAGGATATTGCCCTGGGATCTCGTGCATCCACCCCGGCAGCAACAGGAAAGTATCACCGGACCCAAAATCCCCAGGATCGTTTAGATATGGGTGGGATATTATCATGGAAATGTAGCTGGAAATGGTATTTTGACAGGGATATTAAAGACCTGAGGGTAGAGGGCTTCAGGCAGCGCCTGGTGCTGTGGATTCAGGATGCAATTCCACAGGACAGATCCCATCCCATCCTGTCCCACCCCATCCCAACTAACCAGCACTCCCAGCCCTGGCCACTGCAGGGTCCTTCCCCCTCCCGGACCACCGTGGCTGCTCGGGGCACTTGGAAATCTGCTCTTCCCTCCCACCCTCCATGGCCCGGGCATTCTCTCTACCATTCCTCCTCATCTAATGATCCCACTAATGACAATACTGCCTTAACCAGAGGATTTTGCTTAGTAGGGAGCAGCAGCCCCGTCCCAGCTTTAACGACACGAATTAAATTACGTTTCCAGGCCGACACAAACTTCCCTGATTGTTTATGAAACCATTAATTTCCTCCCCCGTAGCCTCCAGTTGACCTCCCTTTTGAGTTTTGTAATTTTTTTCTCCACATGCCACGCACAGGACCTGCCCATGACCCTCCTTGGGATGGCTCCAGCCACCGGCAAAGCATCCAGAGCTCACAGAGATTTAGATTAATTCTCTAATAAGACAACAAGCCCTATAGAAATTATATTATCCAAGGAAAAGGAAAATTACCTGGAGGCACTCGGAAGCTCTAATTACTGCAATTCCTTGGAGCCAGTGCCTGGCTGCGCCTGCTTCTCCTGCACCCTGGAATTCTCACTTATGTTTCCAGAGGCTGCCCAGCATCACAGGGAAGGCTCCTTTTATATTTGTGTAATTCTGTTTAATTTTACCCTTTGGTCCACAGTTTTTCCCATTCCAAAAGCCCAAGACCCCAGAGCACATCCTTTGGGACAGGGAGCACAGCCTGATTTGGGATGCTCTGGCACCATCATTCCTGGCAAACATTACCTTCATCCCAAGCTGTGCCGGGTCCCGTACTTTTGGTGGCTTCTGGAGGATCAGCTTGCTTCAAAGGGATTATTTGGGTTCCTTTTGGGGCTGTGAAAATGCAGGGTTTGTGTTAATTACAGAAAATAAAGGGATGGAAATGAAAAAAAGTCCTACCCCATCAAGATTTTGGGGTTGACACAGGGTTGGTAGGAGGAGAGGAGCCTCCCATCATCTCACCTGCTCCATCCCAGATCTCACCTGACCCCCGGCACTTCCAGCTGTAGCTGGAGAAAATATAAGGCTTGTTCCAGTTCATTCACCAAAAATAACTTCATCACCCTATCCCAAATCCCACTGCTTGCCGGGCACTGGCTGATCCCGTTCCCAAAGTTCAGTTATTCCGACTGAACCTCCCAGAGCCACAAGATGGGGAAATTTGTTTTCAGTTTGTGGCATGTTTTAATTAGGGAGATAATGACAGGAGACATTCAGAGCCAGTCTGAGCACGCCGGAAAAATGTTTAGCCCAAGGAAAATTTTAATCCTTTTTTTTTCCCCCTTCCCTGGTTGTTGAGATCTGACTTTTTAAGGCATTTAGTGAGGGTTTAGTTGTTAATCAGTCATACTTAGACACTTGCTTTGGGGTCTTATCTCCTGCTCCCAAGTGAGCATCACCTCTAATCTTGAGTTTCATTTTTGATGTAGGAAATACCTGTTCCAGGCGTGTTCCTGTGCTTGGCAATGGCTGCACCAGGATGGGACATGGGAGGTTCAGATGGGATAACAGGAGAATGCTTTCATGAAGGAGGTTGTAAAGCACTGGAACTGGCTGGTGAAGTCACCAGCCCCGGAACATGCAGATGTGGCTCTTGAGGACACGGTTTGGACTTGATGATCTTATAGGTCTTTTCCAATGGTATCAGTTCCATGATTCCATGCCTGAAGAGCCATGTTTGCCACAGGCTCTCTCCTCATGCCAAGAGCATCCCAAGCTTTTGAGGGTGACTTCCTCCTGGCTATCCCAGACTCTGCCTGGGATGGGACTGGTGCCCCCTGTGCAGTGGGTGCTGGCAGAGCCCATTGGTTTCCTTGGCTCCAAAACAGAGGAGCCAGCGCGGGAATGTCCCAGCTCTACTGCCCTCCCCATGCTCCAGCGTGGAGCTGTGTGAACCCAAACCACATCCCCCCTGTGGCCCTGGGAAAGGGTCCACCAGGGAAGATGTTCCAGCTGTGCCAGCACCAGTCCAGCCCTGCCAGCACCGGCCTGGCCCTGGGAGCACCAGGTCAGACTTGTGCCAGCACCAGTCCAGCCCTGCCAGCACCGGCCTGGCCCTGGGAGCACCAGGTCAGACTTGTGCCAGCACCAGTCCAGCCCTGCCAGCATCGGCCTGGCCCTGGGAGCACCAGGTCAGACTTGTGCCAGCACCAGTCCAGCCCTGCCAGCATCAATCCAGCTGTGCCAGCATCAATCCAGCTGTGCCAGCACCAGTCCAGCCCTGCCAGCACCAGTCCAGCTGTGCCAGCATCAATCCAGCTGTGCCAGCACCAGTCCAGCCCTGCCAGCACCAGTCCAGCTGTGCCAGCATCAATCCAGCTGTGCCAGCATCAATCCAGTCCTGCCAGCACCAGTCCAACCCTGCCAGCACCAGTCCAACCCTGCCAGCACCAATCCAACCCTGCCAGCATCAGTCCAGTCCTGCCAGCACCAATCCAGCCCTGCCAGCACCAGTCCAGCCTTCCCAATGCTGGTCCAGCTCTGTGTCAACATCATCCCAGCCCTGTGAGCATCGGTCCAGCACTCCCAGCATCATCCCAGCCCTCCCAGCACTGGCCCAGCCTTTCACCAGCATCATCCCAGCCCTGTGAGAATCCATGCAGCCCTGTGGCTGCTCCTGTGGCCACCCCGATGTGCCAAGACCCCAAATCCCTGTGATGGAGGGCAATGCCGTGCTGGGGCTCTCTCCTCATGTGGCTGCTCTTTCAAACAATTCACTTGCCTGTCTGCAATAATGATTTGTTGCTTGTAAAGCCGCCGTGATTAACTACAGTTTAGCCTCCTGGTTTCATGTCTTATCATGTTTCATCTCACACAAAAGACATTTACAGTCTATTTTCAACTTCAAAGCAAATGCTTCTTGCGTGAGCATTAAGGCAGGCAAATATTTAAGCAGAACCTGTATGGTATTAGCGTCTCTTGATGTGCCCTGCTGAGTGAGGATGGATGGCTGCCCCAAAAGGCAGGTTTTTCCTATTGTTTTATGCACCAGTGATTAATATTTCATGTTCCCACTGTTACAGATTTGCTGGCTGGCACTGGCCTGCCCTGATGGTGCTTTTTTCATGTCTTACATGTCCATCTTTTGCGCACTTGGATATAGGGAGTGTGACTGTTGGCAGGGTCCTCTGGGCTTATTGAAGCCTCCTGCGGGAATTTTTTGAATTAAGTTTGTCCTGCTGACATTAGGAAGGGTGGTGTGGTCTCCTTCCCCACCCACACCTCTGTCCTGTCCCTTCACGGAGCCCTTGGCTGCCCCAGATTTTGGGTGGGTTCTGTGCCCTCCCTCCCTCCCCAGCTATGCCCCTGCTGGGATGGGAACAGCAGGGATGGGACAAGGAGAATGGATCCTGCAGTGGCCAGAGGATGAGGCTGGATCCTGCCCTACAGAAATGTGGGTATGGACTGGGGTGAGAAGCTGCTCCCATCCCCGGTGCCAACCTCTGTGGCTTTGGCATCACCCTGGGCATAGCCACCACAACCTGGCACTGCCCATGGGTTTCTGCTTCCAGCTCCAGAGGAGGAAACACAGCGCTCGCACTGCACTCGCCACCACTTCCACACCACAGTTCCCAAAAACCCCACCACGTTCCCATCCAGCCTTGTCAGGGCAGCATGAAAACAGTGCAGGACCAAATTCCTCTGCTTTGAAGCCACACTGGTGAGCATTCGTCTGAACATAAAATAGAATAAGCCCAGGAACTCTAAGGGCCAGCTCTGCTTATCCTCCAGCCTGGAGTTCATCTAATTCAATTAGCATGAACAGTAAATAGAGCTCGTTTTAATTCAGATGCAGAAGTTGTTGTGGCTCAATCCTTTAATTTCAGGAGCGGGGGAGTTGTGGGAAGATTGCCAAGAATTTCTGCAAAGCCCACATTTGCTCTGGCTCCAGGTGCTCAGAGGCCACCTCCAAGTTATGTTTGGGATGAGGTGGGAGCTTCCCAGAGCACCTGGGAGGGTACGAGGATTTTAAACTGCATCATTATTAGGTGGAAAATAAAGACATAAAAGCCACTAGGAGGGAATAAGTGGTGGAGTCTATTTAAAGAGGAAAAGCTCCACTTGGGAGCGATGCTGGGGACATGTGTCTGCAGGGCTGTGCTCATTCCTCCCAGATTATTTTAAATTTGAGCATCTTTTCTGCTTCACAGTCTATCTTTGTTCCCCTCTGACGTCTTGGGATTTTATGGCTGGGGTTGTTCCTGCCAGCAGTGCCACAGCTCTGCTGAAAATCAACTTCTCTGCTTTAAACCCAATCTCACAGGCATCCGATTCAAAGCAAGGGTTCAAATTAGTTAATCTCGGATTAATTTAAGATGCTGGCTCAGATGGGTGAAGCACCAAGGCTCTGGCAGGGATGTAACACAGGCAGGAAGTGCTGCCTCTCCCAGCACATCCCATGTCTGTCCATCCATCTGTCTGTCCAGGTGTGGGATGCTGATCCATGCAGCTCCCTGTTGTCTGTCTGGACAGCGGGACAGAAATTGGGTGCTGTGCTCTTTTCCCGGGAGTTCTGGCTGGAAAGGGGCAGAGTTTGAGGGTGCAGGTGTGCCCAGGTGCGTGGTGTGAGGTCGGTGATGGGTCAGGGGCTGAAGAAGCCGCTGAGACGCCTCCAAGCCGAGGGAGGGGCGGTGCCAGGTGGCACCTCCGCCTCGGGGGGATTAAATGGCAACGAGGAGAGGCTGGGCGAGATGGATTCTGTTTTCAATTCCAGCTGCTCATGTCTGAGTCGCCCAAATATGTGAGGTATTTGTTTGATTTCTCCATTTGAAACCAGCGCCGTGTCCTGATGCTTATCAAACTGGAGCTTGGACCACGGCTCCGAAGGGGAATTGTGCTCTCCTGTTAATCTAAGGCATTATTTAAATCCTCAAAATTTGGCTCCGAGTGAGCCTGTGCGTGGATTGTGTGGGTCATGGTTGGAGCAGGACAGTTTTCACCCTGTGTTGTGCAGGATCTGAGTTTGTGTTTTGTGTGACAGCGGGGTGGGGGGGG
>VZRN01000275.1:338875-349305 GCA_013397935.1 Dasyornis broadbenti
AGCGGGGTGGGGGGGGGTGGGGGGGTGAATTTTGGTTCCCGACATCCCGGGGAGATGGGAGCATCCAAGGGGAGCTATGGCCACCTGAGCTCAGCCTCGGCCAGGCTGTGAGTGACTCTCGATGCTTCCCAGGCTGTTCCCAGCATCCTGGGGAAATAATTTGGCTGGCGCCGGGGTCCTGCTCCACCCACCCGGCTCTCCCCGGGGACCTGCGGCTGAGCCGCACTGGTGCTTCCCGGGAGAGCTCTGCCCGCGGGGCTCCAGCCCATGAGGAAGCGTCAATGACTGCAAACCATGAAGGAGTCTGTAAAATTAGCGGCTAATTAGCAGCGACTGCAGGGTACATCACACCGCGGGGCCGGCTGTGCTCCCCGGCCCCAGACATTTGCGAGCGCCCGCAGCCCAGAGCCACCACCTTGTAATTGCAAAATTAGGGCAAAATACGAGATTTGTTGCTACAAATGATAAGAGGAAATGAAAACACCTCCCAGCAGAGCTCTGGCAAGGCAGCATCTGCCTCCGGGCATTGCCGTCTCCAGGAGGGAAGGGAGAGTGGCAGCGTGGCCGTGCCTCCTGGCAGAACTCGATCCAGCAGTTGGCAAACGCGGAGCTCCGGATGTAGCCATGGATGCATGTGGGCTGGAACAGGGTCTGGTGTCCCCTGCCACCAAATCTATTGTCCCCTGCTGCGGCACGGAGGGACGGGCTGGCACAGCCCCCAGAATAGGGAGGGGGATGGAGCAACAAATAACCAACCAAGCAAAACAAAACAAAACCAAAAAAAATTCCATGGATCAACAAATAAGCCCTGCACACGGGTTATTGTTGGAGAATTTGCAGGGTTGGGATTTTCCGTTTCTTCTGCTCCAGTTGCAGGCAGCCTCGAGCTGGGCAGCCGCGGAGGAGTGGAGGACTGCAAAGCATTTGCTGCAGAATCTGAAGAATTTGGAGTGAAACCCCCAAAGAAATTAAGGACAGATGGGTTAGAGGGGAAAAAAGAAACCCAAATTCCTTTTGCTGCTTGGTGCCTGCCTCCAGGGCACTGCCCCATCCCTGCTGTGGCTGTGTCGAGGGGATGGATGGATTTCATCCCAGCCAACCACCACAGGGACACCAGGACATCTGCCCAGGGGATGATGCTCCTGCAGCACCCAGGGCCATTCCGGCTGTGCCCTTGGCCGATCCTGATGGCCCTGGAGGACTCGGGGCTCCTCTGGAGATCCCCATGCTCCTTTCCCACAGTGGAGCCGCTCCTCAAGCGGACCAAAAGGAGGGGCATAAATAAGGTGAGGAAAATAAACCTCCCCTCCTGCAACCAGCAGCTGCCGGTGAGGCTCCGGAGCCGGGCTGAGCCCAGGGCCTGCCCGGAGTGTGAGCCCCATCCCCACCCCTGTGTTTATGTGCCGTAATCACCAGGATTAGGAGCTTTCTCCTCGGGCTGGCGCTGGCAGAGTCACCCAACACCTGCGTGCTGACTTCAGCACCTCAAATATTTCTGATGCAATTCCTTTTATTTCCCTCCCAAAGCAAACGCGATGTGTTAATGGGTAGAAATGAAACATAATTGTTCCTTTGTGTGAAATTGTGTTTGGTTGCAAAACTGGACCTGCAAACAGGTTGGGTTGGTGCCCGCCTGTGTTTGGGATCTCAGGGAGAGCAAAGCTCCTGTGGAGCTGCTGGCGGGAGGAAAACCAGCAGGCAGGGATGGGGAATGGGGCATCTCCTCCTCTCTGAAGGTGCTGCCGATAAGGACTGGGGGACAGGGCTCATTATCAGGGTGTGTTTGATACGTTCTCTTGTGCCAGGCTGAGGTAAATGACATCCAGATGAAGCCACCCCTGGCACTGCCGTGGCTGCGGAGGGGGACAAGGCCGAGTGTTTGCGGATGCAGCACTCCAGATGCAAACAATAAGGCCAGCGGATCTTGATTTCATCTGTCAAGTAATTGGGCTGGAAGTCTGTGATGGTAATGACTCCACATCAAGTACTCAGCGCTCAGATGTGACCCAAACTGGGCCGGGGGGTGGGGGCTCCAGCCCATGGTGGCTATGATGAATATCCCCCAGATGTTCTCCCCCAGATGTTGTCCCCCAGAGGAGGCCAGACCCACACGTGTGTTGTTAATAACGCCAAAGATCTGAGGTTAAAAATGACTACATGAGCCCCGGTACAGCGGGGCCTGAGGGCTGGGCCTGCTGGGCAGGGCTGTCCCCATGTCCTGGCTCTGTGCTTGGTGCTGGGTGGGGTGGGGGCCTCCCAGCACTGAAGAGTCCCCTGACACCCCATCAGGCAGCCCTGGATGCTCTGGGGAGGCAGAGGGTGCTCTGAGGAGCTCTAACAGCCATGAGAGTCAAAGATGGGTGTGACACAAGAGACAGGGATGCCCTGGGAGGCACACCAGGGCAGATCCCAAAGGCTTGTCCCAGCTCCGTGATGACAGGCACTGGGCCCTGCATTTAAGCCCCTGACTGCCTTTGGGTTGTTGTCTCCAAAGCTCTCCAGCACTGGGATGCAAACCTTGTCTGTGGCTATGTGAGATCCTGAGGAAGTGCCTGGAAAACATCCTGGTCCCTGAGGCAGGCTGCTCCGGTCCCCTTGGGCACTGCCATGGGGACCTGGGTCCTGGTGCAGGAGGGAACTGTGGCACAGACAGGGCTCTGCTAGGGTTTCACCCCTGAGGTGTGATCCTAAAACCTGTTCCCAGCATTTTGGATTTATGGGCTCTCCTGTTTCAATCTAAGCTCAGAAGCTGGGTCTGGATGTGGGTGAGATCTCCATGGTCCTGTGCTTCCTTCAGCGAGGGCAGTTGGCTCTCCTCTTTTCTAAGGGCTCCAGTGGTTTATCCATGAAGATTCCATGGAGGCAGGGGCTGGTGCCGTTGGGATGTGTTTGGCAGGAGGTGGAGGAACAGGTCCCAGGTGGATGAGCCATGTCTGGGAATGGGGCCTTCCGCTCCAGCTGACTCCAGCGGGGAGAGACAGGAGAGTCCTGAAGCACCAGCTCCCAAATATTTGGATTATTTGAGGCGTGGGATGCTAGTGGGTACCACGAGGCCCTGTGATGCTGGTCTGGGATCCCTGGAGGGCTCTCCCGGGCTGAGGAGCCTCAGGTTTCTGGCAGCTTCTCTCCCGCCTCTGGCTCCTTCCTGCAGCCCTGGCAAGCTCTGACCTGCCTTTTTGGAGAGGGGATGGGGCCTGCCTTTCTGGGGAGGGGACAGGGCCGTGGGGTCACACAGCACGTGTGGGTCCTGGTGCTACGGGAACCAGGTGCTAACTGCCCCTGGGGAAGGGGATCCTCGTCACCAGGAGGCTTTGGTTCCTAAGTGGGGCTTTCCCCGGGGTGCAAGGGATACCTGGAGGCTGATCCAGTGTTGGGAAGTGTGTGGGCAATCCCGGCACCTGCGGATTATTGGAGCGCAAGGAATGGCAGCTGTGGGGCGGGGGAGCTGAGCGTGCCCCAACGCCCTCTCCCACTCTGGAGCCTTTCCAGCCTTTCCCTGCTGATTGCTCCAGCATGTGCATTGCAGATGATGAGAGATGAGCGGAATCGGTCCCCACCAGCTGGGTGGGGCTCTGCAGCTGGACCTGGACCCTGCCCTCACTGCGGTGCTCCTGTTCTGCTCCTTGCTCCCAGGTGAGACCCAAGGTCTGGTTGGAAAGTGGGTGTTTTGCACTGGAAAATGGGGTCATGGGTCCAGCAGGACCTGCAGCCCCTCAGGCTTTGGTTTGGCAGCTGCAGCCCATGAGGCACCCACTGCCTGTGGAGATGAGTGTCACATGATCCTGGGATGGTTTGGATGGGAAGGGACATTAAAGCCCATCCAGTGCCACCCCTGCCATGGGCAGGGACACCTCCCACTCCCACTATCCCACCTCCCACTCCTGCCTGGTTTGGGCAGAGTTTAGGATAGGATTCTCTAGCTCTGCCCTCCAAGCTAACAAGCTGGGCCTGTCTTTACTGGACAGGCTGCTCCAAGCCCTGTCCAACCTGGCCTTGGACACTGCCAGGGGTGAGAGCTCTAGGCTAGCCCAGGGAGTGGGAACATCCCTGTCTGGTGGGGGTGAAAATTCAGGATTCTGACCTAAAGTGGGAGCCTGATTCTGCTACTACTTCTGAATTCAGTCCAACCGAACACATTAAACTCTGGAATCTGCATTGCCTACAGAGGAGGTTTGGCTGGGGGCGCAGCTGGCCTGGGCTTGATCCAGTGCTGGGTTTTGTGTCCCTCTTTGACACCACATTTTTTCCTGTTTCCAAAAGCCACCAACACCTGCAAGGACACTGGGAACCTCCTCACTGGCTCCAGGGAGCCTTTCAAGTCCCCGTTTCCCCCTCCATCCATCTAGGACATTTTCCTTCAAACCTCACTTTGCGTTTCATTATTGCTCAGCTCTGCTCCAAATGTTCCAGTTCTCGATCCAACACCTTTCTCTCCCTTTCGCCACTGGATATTTGGCTGAACCAGAGCCAAATGAAAGCTACCCCCCACCTGTGCATGGAATTAGCAGCAGGCATTCTAGAGCCCCATGGACTCCTAAACGTGGCCATCTGCACCCAGCAACAGGATTTTTTAAAGACAAATGAGGAAAACACCCCTTACTCCTAAATGGGTTTGGCTTTTTTCCCCTCTGTAATGAAAAAAGAAAAAAAAAATTATTTGCTTGGAAAAAGCCTTTTCCCACAGAGATTGAACATGGCCATGGGGAGCTCGTGGCTGTGACTCAGGAGAAGGAGGATGAATCCCAGCTGCTTGCTGCTGGATTGGGAACAGCTCTGTGTGCTTCCTGCCTGGTTTGGGCAGAGTTTAGGATAGGATTCTCCAGCTCTGCCCTCCAAGGTGACAAGCTGGGCCTGTCTTTATTGCACAGCCCCCAGCCCAGCAGCAGCGAAAAATGTCCCAGGAGCATGACCCTTCAGTTTTAGGCTAGAAAAGTGGGATTAAACCATGCAGTGACCCTGTTGGTAGCTGTTGTATTTTAAACAAGAAATTAGAGAATCAGGAAGTGCCAGAATGGTTTGAGTTAAAACTCATCCAGTCCAACCCCCTGCCATGGGCAGGGACACCTCCCACTACCCCAGGGTGCTCCAAGCCCTGTCCAGCCTGGCCTTGGATCTCACCTGCTGCATCCAGATCTCTGATGTTCCCCTCCTCCTTCGCAGCTGCGCTGGTGCCTGGTTTCCCCCATCCCAAATGACATTATTGATTTGGAGCTTCAAGTGAGCACCGGGTGTTGAAACACCAGCAGGAGGAATTCCTGCACTCCCATACATATTGATGGGCTGCTCCAGCCATTACTGGGATGCTTCCAAGCTCATTAGGGAGATGTCTGTTTGTCCTGTAATTAACTCTAAACGAGATCAGCAATGAATGCATCATCATGGTTCCGGGAGTTATTGCGTTTGTAAAGAGCAGGTGAAGAGCTGTCAGGACACCCCTGGCTGGTCAGCTGAGGCTCGTGGTGCAGAGGGATGAGCAAAGGTGCAGGAATAACTGTCGGGATGTGAGAGGTGTTGGAGAGGCTGATGATGGCGAGACGTCGTTCACTCCCTGGCCAGGAAAGACAGAGGTGGCTCCAGTAAATGCTCAGGGTCTGAACCCACCTCATCCCTGGGCTTTTGTGGCTGTAACACCCACCAGGGCATTAGGAATCACACTAGAATTCCCAATTTAGCTGTGGCCTGCAGCTGGATAGGCTCCAGGCTGTCACCTTTGCTGCATCCATCACCCACTGCAAACACAGATCCCACTGTGTGGCATCCTCTGGCTCCTTCCAAAGGGGACTTTTTCTACTGGAAATGCTCTTTCTGTTCCACACATCCAGCCAGGATAAAGAAATCCCTCTGCTTCCACAGACCAGTGACTGCGTGCCCAGTCACTGAGTTACAGCAAATGAAACAAAAAAGGTCACTTTTGTGCCTCCTCCCTTCCCCGTAATTTTTTCATTCCCAGGATGATGCGAAATCTGTGTCCCTCCTGTGTCCCCACCCAGGAGGGCACCACTAAGGGAATAACAGGCCCCAGTGTGTGTAAAATGGGACATGAGGAGGGGACTGGGCTCAGGGCAGGGACGGGACAATGTCAGAGTCCCTGGAATGGGGTTTGCTCAGCCAAGGGCTCTGCGGCTCTGCCTGCCCCAATAAAAAATTGCACATTTCATGTATGTTATTTTTTAAATTGAAGCTTTAAAAAAACCCCAAACCAATGGGTTTTGGCTGCTTTATCTCCTTATTGGGATTATTTAAATCAAAAGCAGAAATGGGAGGGAGTCTCCTTGTGTAGCTCCAGCTGGATGGGAGCCAACCATGAGTGCTGGAGGCAGGGCGTGGCTGGGGGTCCCATGGTCCTGGAGGTCACTGTCCCAAAGTGCCATCAGGAGAATAACACAGAGCTGCTGCACCCACATCCTTTCTGGGCTGATGGAGATCTCCCAGCCAAACCCCTCCCTCCTGGGATGCTGCTCCCTTCCCGAGCCAGGAGAGTGGGTTTGTCCTGTCCATGCAGGCTCCGTGTGGCTCAGCACCCAAACCCCCATGGAGATGGGGCTGGAGTGGGGAGCTCTGAAGTGAGGTGACCAAGGGTCCTGGTGGTGACAGGGACAGCAGCTTGCTGGAGTTGAGGAGTGTTTTTGTTGCGCAAAGCCCTCTTCTGCTCCGGGAATGGGGCTGTCTCCAGCTCCCCAGAATTGCTTTAGCTATGGGCAATTTTCTGTGTTCGAGCTTTGCAAAACCATATTAAGAAAAATCTCACCCTGGCGCTGCTGGCTCTCCTCCAGGCTGGAAATTGCATTCCCCTGCTTGAAATTCCTCCCAGAGTTTCAGATGGAGAATGTACAACTTCACTTTCCATCTTGAGCTGCTGTCACACATTTTAATAACAGGGGCCGGGCTCCACCCCAGCAGTGGCCGTGTGCCAGGATTCTCGAGCGAACCCGTTGGTGCGGTTGCGGTGAGGATTGGGATGGCTGTGGTGCTGCTGGAGGACCCCCCAGCCCAGCTCAGCCTCTTGGAGCGAGGATGGAGTTTGTGGGTTGGTTGTTAATCCTTAGTGATGAGTTTTTGGTGTCTCCTTTGCCCCAGGTGATGGGGAACTGGGTGTGGAGGGGATCAGCTCTGTGTGCTACACTCATGATCCAAATTAGGAGATGTGATCCATTCGTCCTGCTTACTCATATCTTGATTCTGTCACCTGCTCTGGTGAGGGTTTTTCCCTCTTGATCCTGCCTTTCCTCACTGCAGGATCAGGAGAAATCCCCCTGCAACATGACATTGGTGATGTGGTGTTTTGCCCCAAAACCCAGTGGATAAACATCAAAGCTTGCCAGGTCCCTGGGGAAAGGCCTTTCTGAGACCCTGGATGGGACTGCAGAGGGGTGGCACTGCCAAAGCTCCTGGTGACATCCCTGTCTGGGTGACCCCATGGAGAACTCGTGGTAGGGACCACAGTGGAGAGTGACCCTGTCTCCTTGCCTGGTGGGGCTTTTGGGACAGCCACAGGGCTGCTTGCCCAGCGAGTGTCACTTGGGCATCCCAGGGGACAGGGCCACCTGCATCCCTCAGGATGGGGGTTGCCTCCTTGCCTCGCCTCTCCCCAAGCTGCCTTTTATGGGCTGCTCTTTGAACCTGAGCAGTTGTGCTGTATTTGTCCAACACTCGCTGCAATCAGGGAAACAGCGTCCCTAATTGGATTGGGACGGCCTGCAGTAATTGGCTGTTTGGGAGCAGCCGTTTCGAATCAAGCTGTGCGTGCATTTAATAAGTTTGCTTGCCTTTATCAGCCTGGCAAACTGTGCCATGGAGGTGACCTGCTGAATGATCCCCCGTGTTTCTAAAGTATTTTTCATTCCTGCTGATTCCCTGAGCCCATTTCTTTCTTTCTTTGTAATAACAAACTTGAGGAAATCCCAGAAATCCCAGAGCACCTACACTGTGGCTCCTGCCTGCCTGTGGTGGTGGGCAGAGGGGGTCTGGAGGAGGGTCACGGTGCTGGGGAGACCAGTGGGGTTGCAGGGGTCCCATCCTGCTGGTTTTGGGATGGGGTAAGGGCAGCCAAGGGGAGCATGGAGCTCATGTGGTGCTGTGCTGATATTACTGGGTTTGGCCCCTAGTGGGAATTGTCACTTGTCTTGGATCAGGCAGGACCTTTCCCTGCTTTGGGACCAGGATTTCAGCCCACTATGGGAAGAGCCTATCTCCCGCCTCTGACCAGGATTTGGCTGTGTTCCAGACTCTCCATGGAGCATCTCCCTCCACATGGGCACAGTGTCCTGGCTGGAGCCACCAGTTCCCAGGGAGCTGCTGAGCCACCAGCTGGGCCACAGAGCTTCCCAAAGACCTGCTCACTCCTGCCAGGACCTGGGGGGGCGGGGGGGGAAGGAGACCTTCTTGTCCTTTGGTGAAGACAATCAAGGATGGTGAGGCCCTGGCACAGTCACCCCTGGGTAGCCACTGCCAGCCAAGGACAATGCACAAGGGGAGAATGTTGTAGAACTCCTTTATTTCAACAAAAATGTCCTGATTTTGCCAAAAACTTGCATGGGAGCTTGTCCTCAATTGCCTGAGCTGTCTGTCCGGTGGGGTGTGGCCTGAATCCAGGCACCCTCCTGCAGGGCCCCCCCAGTTCTTCCAGACATGGGGCTGGGGTGACCTTAGGCATGTCCCAAGCTCTCGGCGCCTGGCCCCAGCTGCAAACTCAAGTTTTAAGCCTTTTTCCCAAATTTTGAAGGTGAGAAAGGAAGCCTCTGACTGCACCGGGAGGAGCTGGTGGTGCCACAAGGCTCTGTGGCACCAGCCCTGTCAACCCCCACAACGAGGGCGAGTGTCCTGTGCTCCCCTCTCCTGCCTTTCCAGAGTCTCCCTGGCTGGGTTTGGACACAAGTTTGTCAGAATGGATCCATTCTCGCCAAAGGTTTCCATTTGGACAAACTGGCATTCTCCAACAACAACATTCCCCGCCCAACCCAAACAGGTTGCTGGAGCCGCTCCCGCCCGGCATGGAACAGCTCCTGTTTCCAATCGCTTACGTAAACCCAACAAGAGCTGGCAAGTGCCATGGTTGGGATGTGTTTGAATTTATTAAACTGCTCCCGATAACAGATCCGCTTGCTCGGTGTCATCGCTCCTGCCCGCCTTTGCTTGGGGAACTTCATCCTGGGAGCTGGGAGGGATCTCCGCTTGTTCCCTCCCTCTTGAAAGCTCCAGTGCGGGACAAGTGGCCCCTGAGCAGCCGCCGAGCGCCAGCCACGAGAGGGCACAAAGCCCTGGCTCTGCAGCCAGACAGCCCTGTCACCGTGTCACCCTGGAGCCCTGTCACTGTGTCACCCTGCAGCTCTGCAACCACATCACCCTGCAGCTGTATCACACTGTCACCCTGCAGCCCTGTCACCCTGTCGCTGTGTCACACCACAGCCCTGTCCCTGTGTCACCCTGAAGCTGTATCACCCTGTCACTCCACAGCCCTGTCCCTGTGTCACCCTGAAGCTGTATCACCCTGTCACTCCACAGCCCTGTCCCTGTGCCACCCTGCAGCACTGCCGTCATACAAGATCCCACTGGTGCCACAGTGGCCCCACGGGACCATCACTAACCCCCAGTTCAGCTCTGCTCCACCCTTCCCGTCCCAGGCCACGGATCCCCCTCCCCACCACGCTCCAGCTCTTGGAAGACTTGGGGGTTCTATTTCGAAAAAGAGTTAATTTCTTTAATAGGTTAATTAAGACACCAGCCTGGTGCCTGCCTGGGATCCTGCACTGCTGCAGAGCCGGAGCCATCCTGGTGAAACCTTTTCCAAAAACACCCGTTGGAGCCCCAGGAATGATGAGAAGAGGAAGGAATATATAAAAGAAGAAAAATGGATGTGAAGTATGCAGAAATGTGGGAAATGATGGCAAAATGTGTGAAAACATAGGGAAATGTCGAAAGTGTGCAAACACATGGGGAAATGTGGAGATGCATGGTAAAAATGAGGAAAAACAAGAGGAAATATGGAAAAACATGGGGAAACGTGGGGAAATATGAGAAAATAGGGGTAAATTTGGGAAAAAGTGAAAACATGGGGTAACGTGGGGAGATGTGGGGTAATGTGGAAAAACAAGCGGAAATGTGGGGGGGGGGAAAGGAAAATACAGGGAAAACATGGGAAGACATAGGGGAATGTGGGCAAACGTGTCCCCCCCGCGTGGCAGGGCCGGGAGCGCTGCGCTCGGCGGGGTCTGCCCCGTGCGGGTGACACCAAGGCGTGGGGAGCCCCTGTCCCCGCGGGGATCCCAGCGGTGCCCCCCGCGTGTGCCGCGCCCTCTCCCTGCTCCCTTCCCTTCCCCTCCTCGGGGCGTTGCCGCCCCACGCACGTGTCTTTGCCCTCCCCCGCCCCGCGGGTGGGCGTGGGGGCGGCGCGGGCGGGCCGGGGCCGGGGGGAGATCTGGGGGCCCGGGGCC
>VZRN01000275.1:349805-374982 GCA_013397935.1 Dasyornis broadbenti
CCGGTCCCGGGAGAGAAAGGGGCTCCGAGGGCAGGGGAGCGGGGGGAGGGTGCGGGTCTCGGGCGGGACGAGAGGGGGACTGCATCTCCGACCCTCGCCTGGCCTGGGGAAGGGGCTGGGGGCTGCCTTGTCGGGACTGCTGCTGAAGTCGGGCGTGCTGCGAGTGTGAAAAGTGGTCCCCGCGTCCCTCCTTGTCCCCGCGTCGCCGTTTTACTCCCTTTCCGCGCGTCGCCCTTGTCCCCGCGCTCCCCATCCCGCATCCCACCCGGCCAAGGACGAAGCCGGCAGCAAAAATGTGCTCGTTTAACTACCCAGGCTTTGAGATTTTAGCCCTTAGTATTTTATCCTCAGCAGTCCCCCCATTTCCCCACCGGCTTCCTTTAGGAACTGTTCTATTCGCGTGGTTTATAAAAATAAAGGGAGCGAGGATCTCGGGCTTGATCCTGGCTGTGCTTGGAACAGGGAGCGGGCGAGGGGTGAATCAGTGGGTTCCTCGGAGGGTTTGTGGCAAAGGGCAGAGCCGGAGTGATCCAAGGAAGTTTGTTTTTTGAAGGTTTCGATGGAATTGAGCTCTTCGGGTGATAAAGCATTCGGAAGAGCAGCTACTGTGCATGTGGAGTGTATTAAACTCCCGTCTCCTGGCCAGCTCTGGAGCGGCTGGCCCAAGAGGAGTCAGGAGCGAAAAGTCCCTTGAAGCTGGGGGTGGAATCTGCCCCGTTATTTGGAAGGGAATCCAAATGTGTCGATGTATAAAAGCGCCGTGGTGTTCTCGGGGAAACATCTGAAAATAATAAAAGGAGTAGCTCTCCCTGTCCTTCCTGCCTTTCCATCCCCTTCTCCCCGAGCCCCGCGGGAACACCGGATTTCTTACTCTTAATGTTTTGGGGGAGGTTGCAGCTTCCCAATCCTCGCCAAAGTAACAACCTGTGAAAAATCAGCGTGCTTAATGGAAAGAGTAATTTTAGTGGTAATTTTACCCGCATAGTTTCAGCTCTCTGAGCCCACATCTGGGCTGTAAAGTTATAACTTAACACACCTTCAAACCCCAGTAAGTAGCGGCGCTTATTTTTATGGCTGCATTAATATTCCCGTGATTTATGAGCTCATTCCTCAGCTCCGTTTGGGTCTGTGCTGCTCGAGGAACAATAATGATGATCACTAATCTTTTTGGGGTGAGGACTGCAAGATAGCTCTCACTTGGCAGGATGGGAGTTTAATGACTGCGAGCACATAATTAAAGCGGGGAAGATCGAACGCTTTCATATCACTCGGCAGAGCCCAGCGAGGCGCTGGCAGGATGGACCGCAGAGAGAAGGAGAAATAAATCTTCGTTTGGATGGCTATGTTGCGAGTTTTTAGTGCTATAAGTGTTTGCAGGGAGCCTGGCCGGGCACCAGTTTTGAGATGAGCTCGCATATGGTTGTGGTAAATTTGGAGAAATGGAGTGGGGAAGGTTTTTGGTGCGGGGAAGCAGCCGCTGGGCTGGGAAGAAGCCGCATCCTTTGGAGCGAGGCAAAAATCAGGAGATGTTTTGCTTTAACTCTGCATAGAGTAAGTGTGGTTTTAATCACACGCACACACAACTATTTCCCTTTGCTTCCTCTCCTCTCTGCGTCTTATTTTGTCTTCTCACAAGACCTTGCTGTACCGAGGGATTTCTTCCCCGGGAAAGCCAGACAGAGCTAAATGTTTAAAGCTGGCATATGCTGGAGTGGAGGGAAAGAGAAGTTGGACAGAAATTCAGGTTTTTCCAATGAATATCTCAGAAGTGGTGTAAACATTTTTAAAATATTTGAACTTGCTAGGAAACCAAAATTACACCAATGGCTTCTCAAGCCAAGATATTTGGCCCGAAGGCACCTGTAGGTCATTGCTTGTCTTGAGTAAATGTGGAAAAAAATTTCCCTTGGAAATATCACTCCAGAATTATTTTGTTCTTTCTTAGTAGCTCAGTCCCGTAGTGATTTCCCTGCTCTGACAGGAGCATCTCCTCATGCGCGATGAGTAGTTTGTTTTAAGTTACTGACTGAAATAATTTATTCTTACTGGATTGTTTTATTTAATTTAAATTTGAAATGGCCCAAAGCTTTTTTTTTTTTTTTTTTTTTTGAGTAGTAGTGAAAAGAAAATGTTCTGCAAAAGCATCTGCTACACAATTCCTTGAGTTACTACAGCTTTAGCTAATTCTAAGATGATTAAACACCTTTTCTAGGCTGCAGCATAAATGACTTAATGGCTAATCCAAGCATGATGGGATGTTTTCTCTTCAAGCAAAACATGATTTTAATTTTTTTTGGCACTCAGTGCTGCTTGAAGGAAACCTAAATAGAAAGAAGAGGTGATGCTGGTGTGTCTGCCACCAGTTTGGGGTGCGTTCCCTTTGGGAGCCTGGGACTGTCTCTCTGTGCTATGGGAATATAGGTGAGGACAGATGTTAAAAACTGAATTAAATCTGAGACGTTTGGGGTGATATTTTGAAATCCATTGAAAAACTTGGAGGAGCTGTGATAGTGTGGGGCCAGATCTTGCCCTTGCCTGTGGAGCTTGAGGAAAACAACATTTGTGGGCTGAGTTGCTGAGAAGGTGTTTAAGGGCTGGAACCCCCTCGGTGTGAGGGGAGCAGGTTTGGGCTCACAAGCAACACTTGGGGTGCGTTTGCATCTTGTATGGTGGGGATGGGGCTGGGGGCTCCCCTGGGCTCTCCAGTGTCACGGTTCTGCTCCTCTGGGGACATCTCGGGGGCGTAGCAGAATCTTTGCATGGGATTGTTCCCTTTTTGGTTGCCAGAGCTGGTTTGGTTCCCACACAGAGGTTCCGGCGGTGCTGTCTGCCTCACGTCAGAGTTTGGCACAGCCTCAGGGATTCTGGGGCTGTGGGGAATGGGGCAGGAGAAATGGGGGACAACGACTTTGGGGAGCATGGCAGTACTGGAGAGGAGCCTGGTTTGCATAAAAGGGAGTTTGAGGGAATTCAGCGTTCAGGGAATTGATGTGGAGAGCTCTGAGTCTCATGCAGCTCATCCAAAGAAGTCTCCCCATCTCCATCTGCCAAAACTTTGCGGCAACATCAGCTCAATGTGATGCTTTTCCCATCTTGTGTTTCCTTGTGTGATCTGGGATCCCAGTCCCTCTTTTCCATCTCATCTTCCTGCTTCTTCCAAGAGCTAAAGGAAGACTTAGACAGGAATGGTGCTGGGCCAAGGCTCCCACCACCCGGTGTGTCCATTGGGATTGCTCTCTGGAAGTGGCACACGCTGGATTTTGTAGGAATTGTAAAGAATTTCCTGTTTTCTTACAGTTTGGACCAGAAATATTAAAAAGTACTATGGGATGTCTAGTGAGTGGCCAGGCTGGAGCCTTGCAGCTGGAGGGACATGAGGAGCTGGAATCCCCACCAAGCATCCTCTGGCCCTGCAGAACCATCCCAGAGGTCTGAGTCTCTCAGAGGCCAAATTTAGCTTTTCATTGTCATTCTCCCTTCCCATCCAGTGCAGCACATGCAGGTTGGCATGAGGGGGGAGGAACTTCCCGTGGGGTTCCTCATCTCTCTATGCTTCTGCTGGGCTGTCCCAGCTCGGGAGCATCTCCGTGTGCCCAGGGAAGGTGGACAGGAGCAGAGAGCTTCTCCCTGGGATGTGGGGCTTCCCTCCTCCCCTTCCCCAACCCCATTCATAGGAGCTAATAACGCTCTTGAAAGGCATCCAGGATTTCTTGAGCCAGACTTTGTTATCTCGAAACCTCGCAACCCCGACGCCTTTGAGCGACAGGGAAAGGACGCGGCTGCGGCGCTGCTCTTTTGACTTTTGCCGGGAGTGTTATTGGCAGTTGAAAAGTAGAGCTAAGTAGGTGCCTTGAGGGGGTTTTGTGTGTGTTGTGATTGTACAGACAGATCAAGACACTCTATAGCGCGAGCTGCTGAATAAAATCAGCTCCGCTGGAGACACCAGGCTGCGTTTTGGCACAGCGCTTGTGTCCCCTTGCAGGGCAAGCTTTTCACAGGCGCATCTAAGAAGCGCATAGGTGGGAAGAGACAAAGGAATCTCGCCGGAGTCGGATGGCGATGCACGGAGACCTGCTCCAGGACGTTATCTTTATTCATTGACACCGCTAATCTCTTCTCCTGATGGACTCGGTTTCAGCGCTCGGCGCCTCAGAGCGGCCCTTGTTTTTCCCCGTGCACTTGCAGACACTCAGCCCTGCAGCTCCTCGCCTTTATTACTTTGCAATCTCTTCTCTTTTTTTTCTTTTCCATTCACAAGCGAGACCCTTCTGTTTCAGCTTCCCGGATCCTTACACCCGTGTTTGGGAAATGAAACCTCAAGTACAAAGAAAACATGAGGGAAACCTGAGAAAAAGCTGGTTTTAACTAAGAATAAGATACATTAAGACTTTTACTTAAGGTGTAGTATTTTAGGTTGGCTTTTATGCAATGTTTTAGTCCCAGTCCTACATTTAGGACCAGGCTTAAGCGCTGGGTGGCCCCGTGGCAGTCGGATGGGCCTCCCTGATGATGTGCCCCAGTTTTCTGCTCCCTGAGACACATCCCATGCTGCCCGGGCTTGGGGAGCAATCCATAATATGTGCAAAGTTTGGGTTTCTGCAAACTGCTTTCACGTGGGATTAAAAATAGCTTTTACTGCCACGATGAGGAATTAACATTTGAAACCATTTAAAGAGCTCCCAGACAGGGATTGCTGCAGGCAGGAGAAGAGAGAGGGGCTGTGCCTGTCCTGTTTTGGGGGTCAGTGACGGACTGAGGAGCGTGACTCAACTCTCCTGCCCCCCCATTTTCATGCTGTTATTCCCTTATTTCCACGCAACTGAGATTTGTTCCCGACCCCAGGAAATGCTTCTTGCTGATCCAAGCAGGTTTGGGAGCCTGAATTTGAGCCTTGCTCAGCCTCCGGACAAAATGAAGTTGGTTTCTTCCTCATGCTGTTCCTCAGGCAGTGTCAGGCTCAAGTGATTGGAGCTGTGTGTTAATGTTGGCTGGGATTTTGGGGATAAAAGCTGTGACTTGTAGGGTGGAACGAGCCATGCTCTTCCCGGCTGAGGAATGCTTTCCCTGTCTCTGTCTCTGTTAGATAAATGGGGGGATTATATCCAGGCTGGGCAGGAGTAACCTGAGTTCCTAAAGGATTTCAGATCTGCCAGTGCTGCTATCCCAGACTGCTTAAATACACCCAGAAATCGTGGGGCTAGTTAAAAAAAAAATATTATTATTATTATTATTATTATAGAAATTATTACCTTTGGAAAAGGCTTCTTCATTCCTGTCCTTTCTCTTGTGGTCACCTGTTTCTCTGTTGTAACCTCGGGGGCTAGAAAGTGAAATAATGAAACATGGCCTTTTTTTTTTAATCCATGTAACTCCAGACAAGTTTTGAAAATATGTCAAATATTGCCAAAAAATTCACAAAGAGCCGGGAAAGCTGCAAGGCTTCTGTTAGTAAAATTATTGAAATCTTGGAGAAATAATCATGGCAGTGTAATGGAAAGTATGGGAGTTTCTTCTTAAAGGTATTATGTGGGATTTTCCCCCTCGATTATTTTTAGTGACAGAAGGTGGAAAAGGCCGGTGGATTTAGACAGTGCTTTCATGCAAGGAGAGACAATTACTTAAGAGGGTTCAAAGCTTATTTATAAAACAGTAATTACCTTCCCCTGGGATGGAGACAGGCAGCTTGCAGTGGCGGGGAGGGGGTTACAGCACTTAATTGGCAAAGATGCTTAAAAGCTTCTTCCTGACCTTTTCAAAAACTTTCTGCTGCAACAGGCTTGGGCAGAGATTGAAAATCTGCCCAAGGAAAGGCCAGGTTTAATACCAAGACTTAGCTCTAAATGGCTTTTCAAAGGGCTGTGGAAATCCTCCTGCTTAGGGAGCTGGCGGTGTCGGAGGGAGGGATGGATGGATGGATGGATGGGTGGATGGATGGATGGATGGATGGATGGACGGATGGATGGATGGATTCTCTATGTCTGCAGGACAAGGCTCCAGGCATGGTGTGAGACCTGAGCCTGGCAGCTCCTTTCCCCACATCCTGGCTCTTGGGATGGCCAAAATATTAAAGTGAGGAGCAGAGGGATGTTCTGAGAGGCTTCTGTGGGACTTGGTTGGAAGCCTGGTCTGTGGGGTGGAGGCAGCCAGGGTTGGTCCATGCTGGGCATTATCAGGGCAGCAGTTCAAGATGAGTCTTTCCTTGCGAGAGGATGCACAGGCTGTGGAAATTCATGGAATCATGGAATGGTTTGTGTTGTAAGAGACCTCAAAGATTCATTCCACCCCCTTCCATTGGCAGGGACACCTCCCACTAACCCAGGTTGCTCCAAGCCCCATCCAGCCTGCCCTTGGACACTTCCAGGGATGGGGCAGCCACAGCTGCTCTGCACAACCTATGCCAGGGACTTCCCAAATTCTCCCCATGTGAAGCACAGTCCAAACCCCCAAATCACACCATGACAAACACGTGGTGGTTGCAGCCTCGAGCCTTCCCCATGGCAGGGTTGAGGTCTCACCTCAGTTGTTCTGGTGAGGTTTTACACACTCACCTTTTGCGGTGATGGTCCCGAGTGGAAAATTTGCAGCAGCTCCTTGGATTTTGCCTTCTTCTCCCTCTGCTTGGACAGCTCGGAGATCACAGGAATCTTCACAATTATTCATGCATCCCTTAAGTGAGTCACTCTTGAGCTGAAGACTCATTTGAAATGCAAATAGAGATGTGTCAGGCAGGGCACTGGGAAGGTGACCAGGGCACAGGGGCAGCTGTGCCCCCTGAGTGTGATCCTGCAGATCATCCCAGGGCTTGGGGGTCAGTGTCCAGCTCCATGTGATTCCAGGGCTTGTGGAAAGCATGGATGAGCCAGGGTTTGTGTGGCTGAGATGGTCCAGAGTCATGGACCAAAAAGAGCATCCCAGTTACACCACCTGCTGCTGGTGACATGGACTGCCCTGACCTGGAGCATGTGGAGTGCTGGTCCCAGACTAAAATATGGGGGGAAAGGGCTGTAATTCAGAGAACATTCACTATTTGGGCTGTTAAAGCAGCAGCATGGAATGTTTTAGAAAGCCCAGAAGAACAGCAGCACTTTGGGAGCTGGGCTCCTCCTGGGAGTGATTTAGGTGTGCTCCACCCAGGAAACTCCACAACAGGCAGGGACACAAGGGGAATAAAATTCCTCTCTCCCCGTCCGGCAGCTCCACAGTGAGGGAGTGGCAGGAGCATCCCAAGCCGCCAGGACTGCTCTGCAACTTAGCACACAAAATTGATTAGGCAGGAGAGAATTACATTAGTATAGTCACTTGTCACTGAGGTCTTATTAGGAATCTCCACTCATTAGTGTGGAGAGAATAAGGATGTGACCTTGTTAACGTCCTTGGGTAGGGAAAGGCTGACTGACCACTTTGCTAGCGATTTATCACTTAGCCCCTGAACTGTGCGTGCGTGGCATGGCCCTGGGCACACCTGACCCTGGGCACAGCTGGAGGGCTCTCTGTAGCTGGAATGAAGAATTGGCATTTCTCCCCTGCCCCATCCGCACCCTTCAGCCTGATTCAGCTGGGAATTCGCAGCCGTGTTGTGAGAATAAAAACCAAATAAATAAAAGGATGCATCGGTGATTGATGGGAAGGGCCAAGGAAAGTGACAGATCCCGTCCCCGGAGGTCACATCCCGGCGCTGCTCGGCGGGGGGCTGCCGGAGCCTCCTGCGTTGTGCAATTTCCCAGCTGCTCCAGAGCTGCTGCATCCCAAACCCTGGGGCTGGGGGGAGCTGCTGCCTGCCGCCCTCTGCTCCCCACAGCAGCACCCGGCCTGGGGCAGGATGGACCTGCTGTGGATGCAGGTCCTGGGGTCATTCTGGGGCTCCTCATGACAAGGAGGACATTGAGGGGCTGGAGCATGTCCGGAGAAGGGAACAGGGCTGGGGAAGGGGATGGAGCCCCAGGAGCAGCTGAGGGAGCTGGGAAAGGGCTCAGCCTGGAGAAAAGGAGGCTCAGTGGGAACCTTCTGGTTCTGCACAGAGACAGGATGAGAGGGGACAGCCTCAAGCTGTGTCAGGGGAGGTTCAGGTTGAATACTAGGGAAAATTTCTTCCCCAAAAGGATTGTCCAGCCCTGGCACAGCTGCTCACGGCAATGGTGGAGTCCCCATCCCTGAAGGGATTTAAAAGCCATGTGGATGTGGCACCTGGGGACATGGGTTAGTGGTGGCTTTGGCAGTGCTGGGGGAATGGTTGGACTGGATGATCTTAGAGGGCTTTTCCAATCATAATGATTACACAGTTCCTTCTGTGTGTGAAATTAAGCCCCCATCAGGGCAGGATCCAAAAATGCCTCTGCCATCTCCACAGCCCTACATAAGATTATTTAATTTATTTTTATATTCGCCTCTCTGGAGGCTCCTGTAGGTCTGATTGTGCCCCGAATGGTTTCCCTGTCTCCACCTGCCAGCTGCCTCATCCCGCTGTCCCCACCCCGCCTGCGCCGCCGAGCTCCCCAGTAATTCCAAGTGACACCCCCCGCTCTCCACGGACACCCTTCCAGGGAGGAAATGTCGATAAAGTGGAAGCGAAAGAAATCCTCCAATTACCGGGAGCGCGGAGGGGCTCGATAAGTGCCATTGATCAGGTGCCTGTCAGCGCGATCGCTCTTCGCTGCCACTGTCAATACTGGAGCCGGGGAGGGGGGGGACGCTGCTGTCTCCGCAGTCCCCGGCGTGCCGGACCCTCTCCAGCGCTGCCGCTGGCTTTTCCCAGCCCTTCGGAGCTGCCCAGTAGCTCCATCTCTGCAAGCGCCAGCGCGGCGGGACGCGCAACCGGAGGGACGGGGGGCTTATTCTTCTCCCAGAGCCATCGGCCGCTTCCTCCGGCGGCGTTTCTGGTTCCCAAAGTCATCTTCCGAAGCCACACAAGCCTGAGAAAAATTTCGAGGGGCCGCTGCCAAGTACTTTCAGCTGAGAATTTAGGTTTTGTTGAGGGAAGGCATCGTTTGTCTGCATGAAAAGCCGGTTTTCGGAGGAGGGCCGGGCGGAACGTTCCCCCGCGGTGTCGGAGCCCCAAGCGTGACAACCTGCATCCGCTCCGCTGCCACCCGCGCGGGCGGAGCCGCCGCCGGAGCCTCTCCTGCACAAAGGAGCCGGCGGGCAGGGCTGGGCTGCTGCCAGCAGGACAAGGGAGACCGGCGTTCCCCCAGGGCCCGATCCCGCTCCGTGTGCTGCCGCTGGAGCGGCGTCCGGGTGGCATGCGAGGGGCTGGGGGTGGTGATGGGAGCGTCCCAGCGCCCTGATCCATGGAAGGGACCCTGTGCGGGAGTGGAATTTAACCTGCTGTGGTCAGGCACCATCCTGCCCTGGCCTCCTGGGTTTTTCTGGGATCCTGGCTGGCTCCTGTGGCTGAATTGATGCCTTGGTTTTTATTTGAAGCTGGTGTGAACACGAAGGTTTGCAGGAAGGATGAACGGGCTGTGTCCCTTTGAGTTCAGAGCTCATTTTGGATGGCATAGGATGGATGGGAGCATGGCGGGGTTTGGTTCTGCTGCATTTCCATCCTGGTGTCACCCCTGGCAGACGGCTCCAGGTCACTCATGTCCCCCAGGGCTGCACTTGCGTCTCTCTGGGTGTTTGCACCATATCCTTCACTTTCTCCCAGTCGGTGATGAAGGTGTCCCCTGTACCCCCCAGACCCCATGGCTGGTTTAGGGAACCACTAGAGACAATCACACCAACCTTCCCCAGCCCCTGAGGTGCAATGGCAGTGGAGACATTGCTTGTGCTGAGCTCAGAGCTCACAGAGTGACAGAATATCCCAGTCTGGGAGGGACCCATGGATCCAGCCTACCCTTGGTGATGAGTCCAGCCCAGAGGGGAGTAGAGGCAGCCTCAGAGCCCCCTAGCCCAGGGAGGGGATGGGGCTGTGAGCTCGCTGTGGCCCCAGCAGGTCACCCTCATTAGCCTGAGTGTGACATGCCAGTTAATTACCCGCTGTGCCATCAGAAGGGATGTGTGGGGCCAGCGTCACTCAGCTACCGTGTCCTCTCCCTGTTTGATCCCTGTCTCGTTACAAGGCAGATAATGAGGGACAGCCTTGTTCAGTTCTGATCTTGGTGTGAATATTAAAATTTCATATTTCTCTGCTTTGAGGAGTATCGGGAAGCATGTGAGGGTGTCCTGCATCCACAGGGCTGAGAGGGATCACACCCAGGTCTCTGTCATGTTAAAGGCTCATAAAACTTGAATTACTGAACAGGAATTGTGAAAGGGAGATTCCTTTCAACATTAATCACTCTGGTGGTGCAAGACCTTTTCTAAACATTCTTCTTCTAGGCCAAATAAATTTCTTCTTTATTTAAAGGCTTAAAGGTTTAGTGACCAGCTCACTCCAGTTGTGTCCAGCTGTGTGAGCCTCATGTCAGTGTCATAGCCCAACAAGTTGCTGGAAGTGTCAACACACACCTTGTTGTTGGGGGTTTCTGGTTTCAGGACACTGAGGGCTGATGACTTCCACCCTCAGCTGCGCGCGCGTGCGTGTGTGCGTGCGTGTGTGTGTGTGTGTGTGTGTGTGTGATGACCCAAAAACAACTCCCAAACCCCACTTCTGCTGAGTGAGGTTGGAGCTGAGTTGATGGGTGAAGAGGAGGGGTGAGCAGTGCCCTTTGAAAAAAAATCTGGCTGTGAAACCCCCCAAGCTCAGCTGGGAAGCTTTCAGGGACAGATCCTGCTCTCTGCACGCAGCTGAACATAAATGAAAGCATGATCTGTGTGGAGGATGGGGCAGGAACTCCTCTGATTTTGTTAGGAATCCCCAGAGATTTGATGACTTTCGATTCATGGAGTCTTGGCACAGGGAGATTTTCAGTTCTTGCTTGAAGCCAGTGTGTCCTGAAGACAAGAAAACTGTCCCAGGACCCAGGAGAACCACAGCCCATGTCACCGTGCACAGCTGTGTTTGAACTGGAACTGGGCTGGAGGTGGTTCATGTTCTTCTCACCTGCAGCAAAACCTCAGCAGCAGAGGTTATGAAACCATTTGGAGAAGTAACCATCTCCCAAACCACCTCCCAAGCCATAAAAGTCCCCAAACTGTGCCAGCAGCCGGTGAAGGATGGTGGCTCCCCGTGGTTTGAAGATCTCAGCAGATCAGAGGAAAGCAGCTGGGAGCAGCAGGAGGTAGAAGGTGCTGGGGCAGGGGCTGGGTGTTCCCCCCACAACCGGGAAGCTGGGTGACCTCATCCCACCATGACCACAATGAGGCACCACGTGTGCTATCAGCTCCCCCAGTCACTGTGCAGGATGTAGAGGAACAACTTTAAAGAACAAGGAAAACTGTTGCCACTTCAAAACTCGGCTCAGAATTGATGCCAGGCCTCCAACAGACTGATGCTCCTTTCTTCTCCCGTTAATTAATTCCTTTGCCTCCAGTGAATTTCCATCTTTTATTTGTGCAGCAATCAAAGGCTGCGAGCAGCAAGGCTCGCATTAGGAACAGACTCATCCAACCTTTTTTTAATCTTCCTGTATCAGTCCCTCGCCTTCCCCTTGTGCTGCCACACTGCAGCTGAAGCACAGATGCCAAGAGATGACTTTGCTGGAGAAGGGGCATGCAGACCCCCAGAGTTTGCTCCCAGCAGGTCTCCTTTGCTGCAGAGAGGAGGAGGAGGAATCCAGACAAGTTTTGCTCAGAGATGCAAATGGGCAATTACTGGGTCACCTGAGAAGTACCTGGTTATTTATGGTGTTATTAAAAGGTGATGGTAAAAGTAGAGAAGATTTGTAGCATCTGCATGGAAACCCTGTCCCTGACCCTCGCACCCCAGATACCAACAGATTAAATATCCAAGGAGGCCTTGAAGCCTGGGGATCGCTTTGAGGGAGAGCCCTGCACAACTGGTAATGCTTGGCCTGATGCTTAAGCCCCTGGACCACGTGGAATGAAATGTAATTCCCTTCTTGCCCTGCTGTGGACCGGGAGAGGCTGTTCCTGAGGGAAGGACGCTCATGGCCAGAGCCTCGTGGAAGAGGAAGATGCAGCCAAAGTGGGTGTGAAGGTGAAGATGTGCCTTGCTGGGGCCTGTGGGGAGCAGGGTCCTACTGAGGGAACAGAAGTCATCTCCAGTGGGGAAGGAGCCAGGGCTGGAAACTTCCTGCTTGGTGGAAGCTCAGCCTGATCCCAAAGAGCAGCTCTGGAAGAGCTTCAGGACTTGTGGGTCTTTTCCCATGTCCAGCACGGCAGTGACAGCTCTGGCTGCCCTTGGACAGACTGTTGGTTCTCCTCCCCTTGCCCTTGGAAGTCTGGGGAGGTCCAGTGCGATGCTGTTGGCTCAGGTGGTGGGACCCTGCATTGCTGGAGCAGTGCAACATTCCCGTTTCTCCCTTTCTATCCCGGTATTTGCAGTTCTGGCTTTTGGTCCTCCTTTGCTCATTAGAGGGAACAAATCCTAGCTGAAACTGGAAGGTGGGAAGAGTGGGCCGATGGGAGGTAGTGTGAGGTTCCACACCTCGACTGGGATAGCCTGGATGTGCTATCCCATGTGTTACCCCACGTTATCCCATGTGTCAGTGTCCAGCAGAGCCTTTATGGTGTCAGGCTTAAAAGTGTGGAATTTGAGGGCATACCTCCTTTTGGAGACTCTAGTCATCCATGGCTTCCCAGTTGGAGGAGACCTCCCCTCCCAGCCCCTTCCTGGCAGGATTCAATAGGATCCTCCTGGCTTTGGTGGAACAATGAGGCTTTGCAGCAGCGGGGTTCCAACTTGGAGTTACATCTCACTCTGCCTTGTTTTGGGCAAACAGGCACTTTTAGGGAGAAATCTGCTGGTGGAAGCAGCTCTGAGGGCCAGACTCACTTGCTGGAAGCCGAACTCACAGCCTCTGCTCGGAGCCGAGCTGGGAATGAGCAGAGAGTGGAGGGTGCACATGTTTTCAAGGAAGAGGGGAGAGCTGGCAGGGGTAGGGATAAAAGCAACATATGTCTGATTGAGTAAGTGGAGAAATGCAGGCCAGATGGCTGCAGAGACTCAGAACTGGGGAATAATTTCCAAAGTCTTTGCTCTCCGGAGCAAGATTAGGGCACTTGCAATCTCTTCCTCTCGGCTCAATTTGCCTCCCTGTTGGCTTTGGGCAGAGCCCTTAATGCTGTTTGTGACCTCCAGGGATTCGGGGAGTTTTTATCCAGGTGCAACATTTGTCGAGCATCACTCAGGGAGCAGCGGATGATTTGTAAGGATGAGCCCTCCATCCCAGCGAAGTGGGGATCTGGAAGCGTCCCCATCCTGTGTTGTTACAGGGTCTGAAACTCAGATAGGTCCTGGGGCAGGCCAGTCATGAATTTATGGAATCCCAGACTGGTTTGGTTGGAAGGGATGTTAAAGCCCATCCAGTTCCATGGGTAGGGACATCTTCCACTATCCCAAGGTGCTCCAAGCCCCATCCAACCTGGCCTTGGACACTCCCAGGGATCCAGAAGCAGCCACAGCTTCTCTGGGAATTCCATCCCAGCCCCGCACTATCCTCACAGGGAACAATTCCTTCCCAATGTCCCATCTATCTCTGCCCTCTGGCAGTGGGAAGCCATTGCCCCTTGTCCTGTCCCTCCATCCCTTGTCCCCAGTCCTTCTCCAGCTCCTTTGGAGTCCCTTCAGGCACTGGAAGGGGCTCTGAGGTCTCCCTGGAGCCTTCCTTTCGCCAGGCTGAAAGAGGACATTTGTGGTTTATGGGAAATTAAAAATTATAATTTTTAGGTGATCTTTATGTAAAAAAACCCAACCAAAAGTACCTGGCACCCGCTGAGGGGAAAGGCATGGTAGGAGTAGAAATTGGAGTTCCATCAGCTGGAAATCCTAAATAATCAAAGAACCCAGGCTGCAGGTTTGGAAGTTGCTTTCTTTCCTTGTACAAAGAGAGGGAGAAAAAATAAGCTTGTATATAAACCCTGTCGCAAGGAAATGAATTGCAAATAAGAAAAACAAATTTGAGTTAATTCCCCTTTTCCAAGCACGGCTCCATTCACTGTTTTGGGAGTCAAGGGATTTAGGGATCTGGAGATAGCATCAGTGTTTTTGGGTAACAAGTACAAACTGTAGCGGCTTTTAAGGCTTCAGAAGCTGCTTCTGATTAGGATCTTTTCTTTTCTTTTGACAACTTTTTTTTTCTTTTCAGGAAAAAAAAGTGGGGGAGGAAAGGGCTTTTTGTAACACAGTTGGGTTAGAGATGAGGGAAAATCTGTTTGAAATATGCAGGGACCTGAAAGCAAATCTTGAGCGAATAATAAGTTTAACTGACCTTAAAATATCCCATTGCCATGAGGGATTTGAGAGTAATACTTCAAATGGATTTTTGATGAGGCTCTGCAGGCTGTGGGGAATTGAATATTTTTACCCGACATGTTTTCTGATCTAAATTTGCACAATAACTGGGACAAAACTATTTGGGAATGCCTAAAGAAGGTTTGGTGTTGTATTGTTTCACTTTAAAGCAACTGCTATGCAGGGAAAGACCAATTTACTGCAAGGTCACTTTTGAGAACTACCTTTATTCCCCAACATTCAATTGAATCCTGGAGCAGAATTTCTCCTGGCTGCCTGTGTGTCATCCTCAGCATTCCACGGAGGATATGGTGGAGCATTATCCCAGTGCCCACTGGCACAGTGTGTGTCCCGAGCCTGGCACCAGCCTGGGGGCTCTGCTGGCACCCTGCTATGGTGTCACTGTCCCCAGGATCCCTGGGATTCCCAGGATCCCTGCAGAAAGCCCATGCTGGTGGGCAAACACCTGTGGGAAAAGCCCCAAACCCCAGGGCAGTCCATCCCTGTGGTCACTTCTCCCTCAAATAGAAGCAAGCAGCACTTGCTGGGCTGTCCTACTGCCTGTCCATCTGTCCATCCAAGGGGACAGTTCCATCCTAAAGGACCGAGGGATGTCCTGTGTCCCCAGGGGTGTGAGGCTCTGCCAAGAGCTCTGTTCCTTTCCTCTATCCTGGAGCACAAAGTGGCATTGTATCAATCTCTTGTTCCAGGTGATAAGTCTTAAGTTGTGCCAGGGAAGGTTTAGGCGGGATATTAAGGAAAATTTTTTCATAGAAAGTGCTGGCCAGGCCTGGCACAGCTGCCCGGGGCAGGGGTGGGGACACCATCCCTGGAGGAATTGAAAATCCCTGTGGATGTGGCACTTGGGACATGCAGCAGTGGTGGCCCCGGCAGTGGTGGGGAAAGCTGGGATCGATTTTGGAGGGCTTTTCTGACCTAAACAATCCTGTGATTCTGCTTGATCCCCTCTGATCTCGAGGCTTTCCTGGATCAGTCCCTTCAGAGCCACGTCACACCCGAGGGCAGCTCCCCAACTTCCAGCCTCCCTTCCCTTTGCTGCCCCCCAGCCCTGGAACGGGGGGAGCGGAGCCCAATCCAGGCCCAAAGCTGGGGGATCAGGGGAATAATCCCAGCAGGTGCCTTCTCCCCATCCCCAGGGATGAAGACAGGGACATTGGTGGGAGATGTCCCACAGGTGGGGGGGCTGTGCTGGCTGCCACCAGCAGAGGGGGGGCTTTGGGAATGCTCCTGTCAGCCCCCAACATCCCCCCCTGCGGGAGTCCAGCAGCAAACAAGCTCCCAGTGTCCTCCCTGCTTTTCTTGAGCAGCCGGAGGTCCCGGCGTGGCGCCGTGGCAGGAACGCCTCTTGGCCTCCTGCCGCTCCCAGAGCTCCAAATAGCCCAGATTTTCCCTCCCTTGCATTCAAAAAGGGGAAAAAAGGGAAAATTGTGGTCCTGCAGCAGCTGCCGGGGCCATGGGCTGGGAATATCCTTCCTCCTCACATCCCAGGGACACAGAGCACATGAGGGTCCTGTTTGGGCACTGCCTTGGCTTCCTATGGAGTGGGCGATTCCACAGAACCACGGGATCATCACCTTGTTCCTGGCTGGACTGGGGCTGGAACCAATGAATCATGGACTCATGGAATGGGTTGGGTTGGGTTGGACGAGACCTTAAAGCCCATCCAGTGCCACCCTCTGCCATGGGCAGGGACACATCCCACGATCCCAGGCTGCTCCAAGCCCTTTCCAATCTGGCCTTGGGCAATTCCAAGGATCCAGGGGCAGCCACAGGAAGCTGTTGCTCTCCATGGCTGCTGCCTAGGGATGTTTTTAGGCTGGGTGTTATCCCAGGCTGGCCAGGGATGCTGGGATCGATGATTCTGTCAGACCACAGACTCCCATCCATCATCCCTCTGTTCATTCATCAGCACCAGAGCCTGAAGTTTCCAGTTAAGGATGGAGATGCTGTGGGAGATGAGGAATGGATTCAGCCTCTTGGCTGCTGGAATTGCTGGAATTTTGGTTTACCAAACCACTCCCAGTGCTGTAGAAGTAGAGAAGTTATGTGTCCATGGCCCTGTGCTGGGCTCAGGGGGAATGAGGGGGAATGAGGAGCACATGGAAATATGGATTTGCCCGATCCCAGGGTGCTTTCCTCATTTGAAGAGCTCACATTGTGAGGCTGGGATGTGCTGGATACTTCCTCATTGTTTTCCCTATGGAAAAGGCAGAGTGGGGACAAACCAGCAGAGACCCTGGAGACTGGTGCTTCCCTGGGGCTGGGTCAGGATGTGGGATGGGTGTCCCATGCCCAAGAACTGGCAGAGTCTGGCCCCTGGCTCCAGGGAGAACTCTGCTGCTTGGGCTCAGGCTCTGCCCAGTGTGGGGACAGGGACACCCCAAGGGGGTCTGCCTGGGGCTGCATTTCAGGAAGGGCACTGAGGTCTTTCCAGCTTTGCCAGAGGTGATGTAGGTGCAAAGGGTGTATTTCTCTTCCCTTCACAATGCTTCCTGCACAGACTCCTGGTACTGAGTGGGAACTGGGGAGCCTGAAGCCCAACTGGTGTGACTGGTGTGGACTGGACTGGTGTGAATTTGCCTTCCCCTGAGCTGTGGGCAGGGGTTGGGGTCCTGGCCACCACCCAGCTGCAGCTTTCCATGGAAATGTGCACACTTCCTATTTTTGATCCTTATCCTCCATCAAACCCAGCTGGAATGGGCCAGTGGGATCTGACGGGGCTGGGGAAGATGGGCAGACAGCTGGACAGACTGACAGAGTGTGTGATTGCTCAAGCAACATTTCCTTAGAAAACCAGGCTAAAAATAAGCAAAATCCAGTTCTTTCCCAAAAGCAGCTCCAGTTGCCACAAACTGAAGCTTTTCCAGTGAAAAAAAAATTTTGTTAGAGAATTCCCAGTTGTTCCTGCTGGAGGGGGGGAGGAAGGAAGCAGTGACAGGATGGATGGAAACCCCCATCTCCATCACCTAGGGCTTCCCCAGAGATCTGGGAACTGCCCATGGCTCAGGAGGCTGGAGAAACCTCAGTGTCATGGACTGCCAGAGTGATTTGGGTTGGAAGGGACCTTGAAGCCCATCCAGTGCCAGCCCCTGTCATGGGCAGGGACACCTCCCACTATCCCAGGTTGCTCCAAGCCCTGTCCAACCTCTCCTGGGACATTCCTGAACCTTCCCAATGTCTCCACAGCCCTTTATTCCATGGCTGGAGGAACAGCTTTCTTTTTTGCAGCAAAGTGCATAATCCACCCCCAGCTCTCCTCACTGGGGCATTTCCTTCTCGTGGGGACCAGCTGCTCCACAGTGTGAGAGGCAGGGGGCTGCCAGCAGCATCCCCAGCATTTCCAAGCCTCATTGTCCAGGATTTCTGAGGCTTCTCCCTTATCTGTGGAGGAGCAGTTGCGGGGTCCCATGTGAGGGGGCTGCAGGCTGGGCAGGGGAGCCCTGTGCACACATGTGGAAGCGGCTGAGCAGGTTGGTGGAGACAAGAACCATTTGGCAGCTGCTCCATGTTGGGGCTCCTCTCCCAGTTCCCTTCTCCTGGCTCCTGCCACTGGATGGGATGGCACAGAGAAGTTTGGGAATGGTGGCTCCCATCCCTGCCATGCTCCAGGCGAATCTCCTCACCAGGAAACGAGGCTTTTTCTGATAATATTTTTAAAAAGAGCTAAACTTGTTTCCCATCTTCCCCCAGGCTGGGTTACAAATTTGACACAGATGGGGAATCTTTGTTGTTTCTGTGGAAAACTGGATGCATTTTCCATCCCAACAAGAGCAGCATGACAGCATCAGACCTGAAACAGACACCAAAAAACCCCAGTTTTGGGTTTGTGGAGGAGCGGGGACAGATGAGCTCCTCCAGTCCAGAGCCATCCCAAGCTGGGACACATGTGGGATGTGTTTGTGGAGAGCCAGAGCTCTGGGGGTACACAACAGCCAAGTGTGGAGATGGTGACCAGTACAGGAGGATTTAGACTGGAATTTTCCCTGTGAGCCCCAAAAGCCGAGGAGGAGGCTCTGAGCTGTGGCACTGGGATGGAGGGATTTGACTGATGGGGAGGGGGGACAAGGGGGTGGTTTGTTCTCACCTTGGGGCTTTTGGGGACCCAAAACGTCTCTTCTTTAAGGTGCAGTTATGGCTCCTTGCTCCTGCTTAGCCTGGAAAGGTGGCAGTGAGGAGAACTGGGCAATCCCGGCTCCATCCCTGGATCCCTGCAGGTGATTCTCTCAAGGGGTTGGGGCGAACTGTCACCTTTGGGGGGATGAACCTGGGGCCAAGCTGGGGCTCTGCAGATCTGCTGCCAGTTCCAGGCCATCAGGCCCCTGCCAGGGCCAGGCAGCAGCAGCCTCTCCATCACCTGCCTGAGCTGTCAAAGGCATTACAGCAACATTGGGAAAATGAGAATGCCTGGATCCTCTGTGCCTGGGGAGCAGGGCTCTGCCACTGCTGCCTGAGCCACATTTCAGCCCCTCCTGCCCGGGTGCAGCTGTGGCATGGCTGCGCCCCATCCCCATCCTGTCCTGCCCTGTCCCACACCTGAGTGCTCACCAGAGCCTGTGGGACATCTGTTCCCTTCCCTGAATCCCCAGAGCCCCAGCGAGGGTCCCTGTGCCCAGCCAAGAGCTGGGGCTGCAGATGACGCCACTTGTCTGCCAGCCCTGGAAGCTGGCCTGGGCACCCACAGGGGTTTGTCTGAACTTAGGTAATTGCTCCAATATGGAGCTTTCCCTCCCTCAGGCCTAACCCCACAGCTTCAGCATCGCTTTGGGATGTTCCTGGAGCTGCTGCTGGTCACACAGAGCTGGGCTGCTCCAGCACCACCTGGTGAGGGCACTGCTGCCTCTATCCCCTCTCCTGTCCCTCCAGGGCTCCTCTTGCTCAGCCACCATTCCTGGGTGTTCAGCTCTGCAGGGTTTTGGCGCTGGGGGGCACAGGAGATGCTCCTGTGGAATGGAGGGAGTGAGAACTGAGGTTCAGTTCTCCAGAGGGGTGGTGGTGAGTGGGATCCCCTTCATGGGGGGATTGAGGTGCACAGTCACTGGTGATCTCGATGTTCCCAAATTCCTTTGTGGATCTGGCCAAAAGAGCTTAAAACTGTCCCTGGAACTGGTGCTGCTGGATCCCCACGGCTCTGCTGCCAGCCTCAGCCCTGGCTGCAGTTCACAAGCAAGGATTGATTTGTGTTTGCTGAGGTAGAAATGAGGAAGATTTGGAAGCGTTCAGAACAACTTGTGGTTGGTTTGAAGCTGAAGTTTTGAGCAGGATTTCAAGCAGGGCTCGGTGCTTGTTCAGCACTGGGAAAGTGTTTTTGCAGAAGCCTCCATCAGATGAAGGCATTGGACTCACCATGTGTTGGATCAGCACAGGGAGCTGGAGGAGTTGCTCTGAGGGGAGGGCTGGGCTCCCCCTTCACATCTCTGATTTTTTAGCATCTGATGCAGCCATGATTAATTCCTTTCCAACATTTGAACTTTGGTGATGCCAGTGGGACCTAGTGGCCCTGGCAAGTGGCATCCAAGCCCAGGAAGCACAAAGTGCTCATTTTTGTCCATTTGAAAGAGGAGAAACTGGATAAACGGCTTGAAAATGTTGGAAGGAGTTAGGAACCATGAGGCTGGGGGGATCTTTTCTATTCCCTGGAAGCTGTTGGGGAGTCCCTTCCTCCTCCCCCTGGCTGTGCAGGAGGAGGGTAAAGAGCAGGAGGAAGAGCTCTCTGGAGGGGACAGCCAGCCCTGCCCATGGTGGCCTTGAACCATCTGGAGAGCCCGGCAGCCCCTTCCCCGCGGCTCTGCGAGGATCCGGGCTTGGCGGCGGGGCCAGCCCATACAGAGATCAAGTAAACACAAATACCCTGAAATTATTCACGGCTCTGGGGACTTGTCTGATGCCTCGTCAGCAGCTGCTGATCAAATCAGGGCATCTGTCAATTGGCCGGCAGCGGGAGGGGCTAGCTCTGGCAGACGTGTGGATTCCTCCTGCCTTCCTTCCTCCTTGCCGGGCTCCCGCTGCTCCTGCACCTGCGACAGGGCTGGGACTGGGATGGCAGGATGGGCAGGAATTCTGGGGGTGCTCCTCACCTGCAGCCCGGGATCAGGGCAAGGAAGGATCCCAGGGACCCAGCACCGCAGAGGGGGATGTGGGTCCTGCCACCTGCTCTGTGCCCTAGTTAATTAGCCCGGGCTAATTAGCTGAGAGCTTGTGGCTCAGGGAGCACTGCCCGTGGGTTGGGACTGCCTGCAGCCACCATCCCGTGGGATGTGCCAGTGAGGGGATGGATGCACTTGGAATGGTAGTGACAGGACAAGAGGGAATGGCTTCACAAGGACAGGCAGGGAGAGATGGGATATTGGGAAGGAATTGTTCCCTGTGAGGGTGGGGAGGCCCTGGCACAGGGTGCCCAGAGCAGCTGTGACTGCCCCTGGATCCCTGAAAGTGTCCAAGGTCAGGCTGGACAGAGCTTGGAGCAGCCTGGGATAGTGGAAGGTGACCCTGCCCATGGCAGGGGGAAATTGGGTGAATCTGAAGGTCCCTTCCTTTTCCTTTTGCTCAACCAAGCATCAGGAAGGGGAAGAATTCATATTTGTGCTGTCCATGTAACTTTAAACCTGTAAAAACCCGTGATTTTTGTGATCTTTCTATGCCTGCCCTGTGCTCTCCTCCATCAAGGTGGGAAATCAGGCAGTTCCAGCCCACTGCTGTGAGGGAATAAATTAGTGAGAACTAATGAGTGTAATTTTTTTATTTGTAATTGAAAACAAGGACTTCAGGCATACTTAGAGTGGTCACAGGGATCTTTTTTTCTGATTTTTTTTTTTTTTTTTTAAAACACCATGCAAGCACACTGTGAACAATTTGTACTGTTCACTCAAGTTCNACACCTTGGGATAGTCGGGGTTAGTGGGATCCCCTTCCCTTCCCGGCAGCTCTAAGAGCAATTTTTCCTTATTTGTTGGCACTCCCGAGGATCCCAGTTACCAAGGGGATAAAATCTGTCCTCAGTGTCTCTATTCCAGGTTTAGAGGAGGGTCGTTTGTGTTTTCCCCTTGCTCAGACAGCAGGTCAGGTCATAAAGCACCACATCCACGGTGGGGGGAGAGGGTGTTTAAAGGCTGCCTGTGCTGAAAGGTGCAGTAATCCGCCGGATTACTTTCCGGGGGAGCTGCAGGAAAATTTACTGCCTTGGAAAGGGATTATCCCAGCGCTGCTGCCAGAAGATTTCTTCCCTTTCTTTCCTAAGAGGAAGGAAGCTTTTCATTGAATTCCTGCTGCTCGAGCCTGCGGGAGCTGGTCCCCCCAGCCACCGCAGCTCTCACAGCTCGGAAGGGAAGAATTCATCCCGACGATGCTGGTTTTTATCCCAATCTCCACTCTTAGGTGGGAGAGGGAAACTGGAGCCTGGGTTAGAATTTGGATGGAGTTTGCAGCGCCTTCACTGCACAGAAGGTGCTGAGCTGCCGGAGGGGTCGAGTTGGCTCCAGAGGGATGAACGGGAGGAGGAATGAACAGGAGGAAAGAGAAATCCTCCCCTCCACCCCCAGCAGCATCTCACCAAGCTCCAGCTGCAGGAACAGGCTTTGCACTGGGAGCCACGAGGACTCCAGCCCCGAGCATCCCCTCCTGCCAATAGGGACCAAACCCAAGTGCTCCATCCCACATTCCAAGCAGAGAATGGAGCTGGAGCAGCTTCCCAGGCTGGAGCTCAGGGCCACTCCTGCCCCGAGTTCCCAAGTCCTTCAGTAGTGCCTCCCCCCACCCCCGGGGTCCGGGACTTGGCCGGGGCATTCGGAGGGGGTTGGTTTTGTTTGATTTCCTTCCCCTGGAAGGCTGGGGGCTGGGACAGCCAAGCCCTTTAATTGTGTGCAATGAAGGCTGACCGTGCCGAGGCACAGCCTTTAAAAGGGGTACTGAACCTTTAATTCCTGAATAAATCATCTCCAGTCTGTTGCTCCTTCATCTGCAAGCTGTTTGAGCAGAATACACAGGCACTGCTGGGAAGGGTCATTTGGAGATCAGAGCCCTCGATTGACCCGGGTCACAGGCAAGACACCTGCCACAGGCTGTCCCCTGCCCCGGGGCCGGGCAATCAAAGGGACGCTGGGGAGCCGGCCAGGACAGGAGGTTTCTAATTACTGCCATGCAGAGGGGCTTCATTCCAGAGGGATGGAGAGCTGGGAGTGCCACTGGCATCCCTGTTCCTACTGAAAACCAGCCCCAGGCCAGAGTCCCAGCATGGCTGGGCACATACCAGCCCCCATTTTCTGAAGGGTTTTTGGACATTCATGGAGCTGTTCCGTTCCCCACCTGTTTTCAACCAAGCACTGGCTTTAGCTGCCTTTTCCCTAACTGGTATTCAAATTCCATCAGGGAGGAGGAGTCCCTGGGTGCTCTTTTTGGACTCCATCAGGGAGAGATCCAGTGGTGCTGGCTGTGAGGGGTCCCTGGCAGTGTCACGGGGGAGGAGTTCGGCTGGCATTCTTGGGATGACCCCATATATTGTAGCTGCTCCACAGTGGAGAAGGGTGAGGAGAGGCCATCTCCAAACCCCGTTAAGAGACCAAACAGCCTCTTCTCCAGTGCAGGGAGGGAGCTGCACCCTGATTAAGGCTGATTCCTGCTCTCCATAATCCCATGCACCCACTAGGGCCCTTTTGCCCTAACGACCCCACTGGAATAACCATGTAAGGAAAACACTCTCCAGGGCCTGGAGCTGCCCATAATTGCAACGTCTGGCCATCCACATGGGCAGGATGGCGATGGAAATGCTGGACTGGGGAGGTGTGGGAGGTGGAGCGGGTGTGGGGACTGCGGGGTTGGAGGAGACATGGCCTTTTCCTCACCCGCCTACCAGGAAACTTGAAATACCAAGGGATCTGGGAGACTTTATAGATGGGAAAAGCAGCCGTGTTTCCCAGGCGGGCCCGGTTCTTGTGGGGGTTAATAACTGGCTGTCGGGTGACTGCTGAAAGCAGCCACGCCATGCAAATATTGGCTCCAGCTTCTCCCCTTTCCCTCACTCCACATCTCCCATATTTTGATGCCACGTCAATCACGAACCTTTCCGGCTCCTGGCCTTTCCCAGAGCCCCCACAGACCCCACTGCTGCCTCCCCCTTGCTCTGCAGGCCCACGGATGGGGGAATCCCTCGGGAAGGGTTTAGGGGCTCAGACCCTCCAGGGACCAGCTGTGCCTCAATCAATCGCATTTTCATCCTCTGAGCCTCTTTCTCCACCTGAATCCCAGCCCAGGGACCCCAAACCCTGTGGTCTGGCGGTGGGAGAGCGCTGGAGTCTTTTGTGTGGGCTGGAGACCCCCCCAGTCGCGGTCCTGGGCTGTTGCTCACTGGCGCGAGGGGCTGCCGTGGGGAATCGGGAGCTTCTGGGGGGAGGAGCCCCTGGGGACGCTCCAGCTGGGAGCACGAGCCGCCGAACCTCTTCGCTGTTTCATGTATCAAACTGTAATTAGGAGCAAAGGGCAGAGGGGTGCAAAGGAGCATTAATAAATTATCTGCCTGCTTGTTAATTGACGCGTCTCAGTCAGCCCGTGGTGGAGCCTAGGGCTTGGCTTCCCTTCCAGGCGCATCACAGTCTTGTTACTGCCATCATTAGCATATTCAGGTCTCCCTGCTTAAAGCCAATTAGCTCCCGGCCAGGCCTGATTGGGAAGCCGCGGCCTCATTTGCACATTTTTGAATTGGTGAAAGAATCAAAAATAATGGAGGCAGCTCGGGGATGGGGAGTGCTGAGGGGGGGCTCTGCCGGGTGGAGGCCACTGGCAGGACCTGCTGGGGAAGGAGAGGGGGAATTGCACAGTAATTATGAGTAAAAAGGAACATGGGCTAATTTGGTCCCGGGCGGTTTGGGGAGTTCATCCTTCCCGGTTCATCCTTCCCAGCTCAGCCGTCCGTGCTCTGCGCTGATTCAACAGATGCCTGGTGATTCCTCCGGGAAGAAGAGGTCGTGGAGAGGCCTGGGATGGGGGTAAGCTCGGCTGCCCACCCCTTTTTGGGGAAGAGGGTGTCTGCCACCTCCCCCAGCAGCGGGAGCTCCTTGGCAGAGCCGGGAGCAGGGATACGGGGCTGCATCTGCCCCTCCCCACATCCCGTCCCCTTCCCTGACTTCTTCCACCTTTTCCCCCAGCAAAGGTGCTGCTATTTGAGCTGCCTGGAAGGAAAAGGCCACTATGTCCCGAGTTTCCAGAGCTGGTTCCAGTTTAACAACCTGAGAGCCGCGGTGGGGCCACAAAGGCAGCCTTGTCCCGAGCTGAGATAAGCTCGAGGGACGATTCATATGCAGATCTGGGTGGTACCGGGTTGCTGCCGCTAGAGGATAAATCTGTCCCGAGCCTCGGCCCCCTCTCCCGGTTCCAAACTATTTTACATTTACACAAAAACGGTTCTGTCCCCCAGTGAGCCCCATCCCGGCTGCCTGTCACCTTGCCCGCGGGGGGGTGTCCCCTGAAGCCGCGGGGTGTCCCCTGCCCGGGCTGGGGCGGGTGAGCGGAGCCGTCCCCACGCTAAGCTGCGCTGGTTTTGTCCCCAGCGTCCCATGGCCCATCTCAGTGCCTTCAAAGAGTCACTTTCTTTGCCCTGCAGAAAGCTCTCAACCATGTCCCCCCTCCAGCAGAAATCCCTTCCTTTCACTCCTTTTGTCCGGGCCTTTTTGTCAGGGCTCATTTTGTAAAAATAGTGATGGAGACGGTTCCCCCTCCCCCTTTTTCTCCTTTTGGTGATAACATAGAACATGCAAGCCCTGACCCGATGGCACCCATCACTTCCACCTGTGCTTGAGCTGAGGTTTTGGGATCTCCCATCTTACTCCCAGCACTGGCTGGTCCTGTATCCATGCAAAAGCTTCTGTCTGGCCTTTC
>VZRN01000275.1:375039-397820 GCA_013397935.1 Dasyornis broadbenti
CAGAGCCTGTCCTGCTCTCCAGTTTTGGGCTGGGATGGAGTTAATTTTCTTCCTGGAGACGCCGTGGGTGATAACTCAGAGATGCTTTGGGCTGGAGATTTTTTTAGCTACTGAGAGTGCATCCCCTGATCTCTCAGACCGGTGCTGGGAGGACTTTTGCTCCAAAAATCGTCAGGAATCATGAACCAATTAACTCTGGAAAGTTATGTTGGCCCAGATTTTGATGTCTGCTTTGATTCCCTGTCTGCTGTAACTGTTAATCACTATTTAATGCTGCTTTCTGCATTTTTATCATTTCATCTGCTGTAATTTATTGTGCGTTACCTTAACAAAGGAAGCATTTTCACATGCTGAATATTCCACGTAGGAAATCCCAACTCTGATGCCTCTCAAGTGCCAGCTGTTTTATTAATTAAAAATGAAAAGTTATCAGCTTAATAGAGAGGTAAAGGAGTTTTATCCTTCCTCCTGGGCACAGTTTCCTCTTGAAATCTCAATTTCTTCCAAGGCTCCCCCACTGCAGTGTCTTGTACCTGCAGGCACTGCTTGGCATTCCCACGGTGCTCTCTTAAGGTCAATAAGAATTAACTGTAAATTTAATTAAAGTTCCTAATGTTTGTGCTAAAGTGGAGCATAATAACTCCTGCTCTACTCTTTGCTAGTTTAAGCCGGATCTGGAGGGAGCTGGGTGTTATCAATAATTAACCACGGTAATTTAGGGGAAGTATTAGGGAGTTAATGAAAATGTGAACTGCGTAATTATCAGGCAAGTAGCTGGCAGTACTTGGGCTGCTGGGGAAGAGGAGGTGTTGCACAATTAATGCTTGGAGGCTGCTGGTCCCAACAGGATCCTGGGAGGTCCCTGGGATGGGGCAGTTCAGAGACTGAAGGTCCCTGCATCCAAGCACTGGAATGGGAGCCACTGCCCCAGCTGGGAGCTGGGAGTCCCTGCCCCAACATGGGCTTTTATTAAAGCTTCGGTTAATTACACTGTGATTAAGACATGGATGGTGTGGTTGGCAGTAATTCAATAAGGTGCAGCTCCCCTGTGCTGAGGAGCCCTGCGATGGGTGCAGGGAAGGTGCTGGGACTGCTGGTGTGGGTGAGTGGGGTCCTGGGGGGCTCTGGGGGTCTCTCTGCCCCACAGACCCCTTAGGGATGGCTCTGGCTCTGTGGAACTCACACTGACCCTCGATGTCCCTCTGCAGGAAAGAAGAGGGGGATAAGAGAGGTTTTCCAGAGGGCTTGTGCCTGCCCTGTCCCTGGAAGTGTCCCAGGCCAGGCTGTGGTTTAACGTGGACTCTCCAGGGTCTCCCATCACCTCATCCCAAATGTTTGCTGTCAATAACAAACAATTTATTAATAATGAACACTTTATTGCCCACTGAGGAGAGGGATTGGTTTAGGCCCTCAGCCCAAGTTTGCTGAGAAGGTTGAGGCTGGGTGAGGATGAGGAAGGAGCTGTTCTGCTGCACAGAAATCCCAGTGGCATCCAGGGAAACACTGCAGGGGTGCCACAGCAAGTTGCCAGGGGAAGCTGGTGAAGCAGCCTGGAAAACCCTGTGGCACTTCCTGAATGGAATTAAAGTTAAGGATGCTTGGCTGGCCAGGAAGCCCCAGCAGGCGGGTGGAGTTGTGCTCCCAGAGTATCCAGAGCTGTGCCATTGGGTTTTCCTTGGCTCTGAACAAGCACAGGGAGGGGACAGGCACGGGTGTAAGGCTCTAATCCTGGTTTGAGAAGGTGCTTCCCAGCAGGAGCTCTGTCAGTCAGCCTCTCTGGCAAGTGCTGTTATTTGGGGTGGGAGACAGAAAGTGCAGGAAATTATGGGAAAAGCACCCGTGGCTGCGCTGAGATGCTTGTATCCTTGAAGGGGATCCTTCTGGTGCCAAATGGAGGGGCCGTGCTGTCAGGTGAGGACACTGGGGACAAGAAGTGGCTCTAAAAATGCTGGCACTGTGCAAAAATTAAAATAAAAGAGGGGGAAAGCCACCAGAGGCTTCTGCCTCTTGTTTGGGGGAGGGAGCTGTGGGCGGCCCAGTGTTGCTTGCAAATGCTTTTAATCAAGTGTTCTTTCCTGGATCCAGGGGAAAAATCCCAGAAACCTCAAGCTTTTCCCATTACATAAGGACCAGATGCTGCTGGGCAGAGCCCTGACTTCCCCCCACCACAGCCCTATCCCTGTCCCCAGCTGCCGTGGGGACCCGGCTCCCTGCCAGGCACAACCTCTGAGCAGTGGGAAGGGGATCCCAGAGCAGCTGTGGCTGCCCCTGGATCCCTGGCAGTGTCCAAGGCCAAGTTGGACAGGGCTTGGAGCAACCTGGGATAGTGGAAGGTGTCGGAGATGGAACTGGATGGTCTGTAAGGTTGCATCCCAAACCATTCCAGGGTTCTGTGATTCTTCTTGGAGCTGGAAGAGGAGGATGTGGAGGGCAGTGGGGCAGGTGCCTGTGCTGGTGGCAGGGAGGACCCGTTCTGTCACACAGGGTGATGTGGCTGGGTAATTTCTGCAGCAATTAACGTGTCATTAAAGTGCACGAGGGAACAATCAGAGCAGTGAATTTTACCCAGCACAATGGCTGGGCCCTCAGGGTTTTTCTGCCTTTCTTTTGAAAAGGAAACAGTCTTTTTCTGGTTTTAACTGCTCCCTGTCTGGAGGCAGAGGAGGAGGGAGCCTTGGTGGGCATCTGCACTCCCAGCTGCTGCATGGGCATCACCCCCATGATGGGATTTTCCTCTGCAATCCCACGGGGTAAATTGGAACCTCCAGGACTCAAAATCTGACTGGAGGCCAGGATAAAAAAAAAAAGCCCCATACCAAAACTGAACCTGGGGTGGAGGAGAAAAGAGCAGGAGGGATTTCCGGGGCTTGGAAGTGGCTGTGGGAGAATTCCAAGGGGACCAACAGCCTTCTGGTGCCCTGTGGATGCTGCTGGTGGGGCACAGTGACAGAGAGTTCCTTCCCAGGGACAGTCTCTGGAGGGGACGAAGAGAATGCTGAGATGAGCAGAGAGGCTGAAGCATGGGGGCTCCTAGGGAAGGATTCTGAAGGTGAGGAGGTCACCAGTGGGGTGTCACAAGGTGGGGCAGGAGGGAGAGGAGAGAGGTGGTTGTGCTTGGGAAGCCCCTGAGCATTTCTGGCTGGGTTTTGGGGCTTGTCCCCACCCATCGAGGAACCAGGTCGGAGCAGTTGAGCCCTGACCGTGTCCCTCTCTCCCACAGGAGCCTGATGCCACGGACGCTGGAGGGCCAGATCACCATGGAGAAGACCCCCAGCTACTTTGTCACCAAGGAGGCCCCGCGGCGCATCTACAACATGTCCCGGGACACCAAGCTGATTGTGGTTGTGCGCAACCCTGTCACCCGTGCCATCTCAGACTACACACAGACCCTCTCCAAAAACCCCTCCATCCCCAGCTTCCAGGCCCTGGCCTTCAAAAACCTCAGCACGGGCCTGATCGACACGAGCTGGAGTGCAGTAAGGATTGGGATCTATGCCAAGCACCTGGATAACTGGCTGCAGTACTTTCCACTCTCCAAATTCCTCTTCGTCAGTGGGGAGAGGCTTGTCAGTGACCCTGCTGGGGAGATGGGCCGTGTCCAGGACTTCCTGGGTCTCCAGAGGGTGGTGACAGACAAACATTTCTATTTTAATGAGACGAAGGGCTTTCCCTGCCTGAAGAAGCCGGAGGGGGGAAGCAAACCTCGCTGCCTGGGGAAATCCAAAGGGCGGCCACACCCCAAAATCGACGGGCAGGTGGTGCAGCGCCTGCGGGAGTTTTATAGGCCCTTCAACATGAAGTTTTATCAGATGACAGGGCAGGATTTTGGGTGGGACTGAGCATCCACGGGGTACACTGCTGGGCTGGCACCTGGGCTGCCAGGACCGTGGGCCAGAGATGCCCAGGGCCACTCCTCTAGCACCCTCCTCCCTTTGTTCTAATTTATATCGGACCTTTTCTGGCAAGAAATGGACTTTTCTGGAGTAGAGAGAAATATTTAAGAAATAAAACCACAGATGTGCCCTCTCCCTTCCCTGACCAGATTAAATATTCTTCCATATAAATCTTGCTAATCTATATTAACTGGGAGCATTCTGGGTGGCAGGTGGGAGTGTTTGTGTGCATGGGGATGATGGATCTTCCATCAGCAATAAAACCTTTGGAAACCACTTGGCCTCTGGGTCAGGCAGCCAGTGGGGTTTTGCTGAATCAAGTTCTGGTGGTGACACAGTCACTGATGGCCAGGGGATGGTTGGGCAGTAAACCCCAGTCCTGGGAGATGTTTTGCAGATGGAAAAGAATCTGTAGGAATTTCTCAGTTGAGCAAAACAATGAACAGCAGCAGTTTTGAATAAATGTCAGGTCTGGGCTTAGGGGGAGGGAGTTGTGGATCACCTTTCCAGTGTTCCTTGAGTGACCACGCTGAGAGAGAAGGGCCTTTCTAACCCTTAAGATGAAAATTCCTGCTTCTCCCGAATTTACCCAAACTCTTCCCTTTCGGTTCAATAATCTCAATAGTTTTTCAAATCTGCAGCCATTGAGGGTCATCACGGGAGGCTGCAGAAATTACTTTAATCTGCACTAACTAGTTTGCCCTTAATTAAAGATGGGGAAAACATTTAATTAACCTCTAAGATCTTATTAGTGATTTGCATTTGTCTCTTTAATGAGCTAATTATGAGTTTTGAAAGGTCCTCAGGCCCTGCATTGTTTGCAAATATGCTTTGGCTGTGGTTTCTTCAGTCACGCAGCATCCCAAACCTGCATCCGAAAGCTGACCATGCTGCCGAGGTGCCTCCTCTCCTTGCTGCCACTGCCTGAGCACGACAAGGGAAGCAGGTACCATTTCTGGGATGTACAACCAGCCCCATCCCATTTTCTCCCAGCTCGGGGGTGGTTTCACACCCCTACCGGATGCTTTATCCCGTATAGCTCTCCCGGGTCCTGGCACGTCCCTTGTGTCCCTGGAGGTGATGTTTGTTTCCTGTCCCATGCTCTGGGCTGCAGGTGAGCTTGGACATATTCCTGTTCATTCCCGGGACACGTGCAGGGACCCGCTTCAGGTGATGTTGGAGTGAAATACAAACAACTGCCTGTTTCTGTGTGGAGAGGGGCCATCGTGGTGCCAGTCCCTCAGGGCTTTATGACCAGCATAAACTGGGATATTGCCAAGGAATAGTGAGAGGAGATGAAACCAGAACTGGTTGTATGCTGGTTGAAACCTCTGAGCCCTCGGAGTGATGCAGCTCTCCCTGGGATGGGCTCAGCATCTCGTGCCCAGTGCGGGGTGCCCCGGCCGTGTCCCCCCAGGTCTGTGACCCCCGGCCACCGCCCCGCCGGGGGTGGGATGTCGGAGCGGCTGGAGCCCCTTGTCAGCCTCGCTAGCAGCTCCGCATGATGGACTGCGCTCCGCTTGTTTAGGTTTTGTTTCCAGCCACGACATTCGACCAAATTATTCTCCACGAAGGGCTTTAAAGTTTCCCAAGTGCCTGTGAAAGCCTGGAAACGCTGATAGTGATCCTATTTCTCAGCTGAGTGACTGCATTCAGCCCCAGCCATATTGATATGCAAAACGTTAAGGGTCCCGGCTCTAAAGATGGTTTCTGTCTGCCCTGTGAAAGGGAACCATACTTTTTTAAAGCCCGGCCCTTTCTAAAGCCGCACAATACTATATAGACTATGCCATTTAAAGCATCTGAAGCGACCCAAAATGTATTGAAAGCTTGCTTTGCAGACTCATTAAGACTACTCAATAGGTTCTGGCAAATACCGTGCCAAGGCTGACCGCACGGATTAAGACTTTTGAAGTGTTACACAAACCCCCTGCTTAAACTAATTGCTGCCCCACAGCTTATGAGGTCAAGTATTTGTATTCATTGCCTCCGAGAGGAGCCACTTATGGCTCTGTCCAGGTGAAGTCTGCACTTCATTAGATCAAGACAATAAAAGCAGCTTTGGTAGGAAGGGGATGAAATCTCCCGGATCCTGCTCTGAGCCAAGCGCAGGCTGAAGTCCACCTCGGCGGAGTTTTGGGGTAGTTTGGTGTGCTTTCAAGAGCTCCAGTGGAGCGATGTGATTCCAAAAAAAGGGTTTCAGTGCAGGATGGTGACAGCACCCATGTCCCACTCGTTCTGTCCCTCCCAGCTTTGTGGAAGGTTCAGCTTGGGCAGAGATTCCTTGGAATTCCTTGAGCAGTTCTCCACTGTGACATTTCGTTCTCCAGGGTCATGAAATCCTGAAATAGTTTGGATTGAAAGGATTGAAGTCCATCCAGTCTGACCCCCTGCCATGGGCAGGGACACCTTCCACTATCCCCGGTCACTCCAAGCCTTGTCTAACCTGGCCTTGGACTCTTCCAGAGATCCGGGGGCAGCCACATCTTCTCTGGGATCCCCATCTCTAGAGGAATTGCTCTGAAACTCCCACAGAGATTCAGGGACAGGTGTCACTGCTGGATCTTTCTGCTCAGAACCTCTGGAAATAAAGTTATAATGAGAGGATGCTGAGCTGTGCTGATGTTTTCTGGGACAGAGGGAGTTTGGGCAGCTGCTTGCTCAGGGGATGATGGCAAAACACCCAGTGCTCATGGAGCTGGAAAAATGCCTCAGGAGCACCAGGTTAATTTGGGAAGTGCCAGAGCAAGAGGATGATTGAGATCCAGCTTTGCAGCCAAGTACGAAATGAAGTTTTCATCCCCATCTCAGTTAACCGAAGTTTCCATTTCTAACCCCAATTTTGTTTTGAAAATCCAGCTATCCAAAGTTTTGTGGTTCCTGTGCTTGGGGCCTCCCTCTCCATTCTACTCCATAAGCCAGGAAGAGCAGGACTGGAAAAGCTTTCCAAAATTTTTTATTTACTCCTTTTTCTGTAATACCAGATTTAGGAGGACAGAAGGGAAAGAACAAAAATAGGGAAGAATAAAAAAGCTCTAAAAGCAAGAAGTTAAAACTTCCCTGCTTTTGCGTGGGTCTGGAGACAAGGAGAGCAGCAGGGCTGATTTTCAGTTCCACATTTCATCTTGAGTGTTTATAACCAGTAACAGGGAAAGTCAGGGTCTTCCCTGAAAAGGCCCATCCATTCCCATTCCCGTTCCCGTTCCCTGCTGCCAGGGGTGTGGCCGCACCTGTCCCACCCCACAGTCTGCACGTGGGGCTGGTGCTGCCAGGGCTGTGGGGCACCTGTGAGTTATAAAAGCTGGGAGGAGGGCACTGGAACCTCTCCGCAGGATCTGCCCCAGCTGTGGAAGGTGCAGAGGCTGTCCTGGCTCAGGGAACAGGAGTTAGCACTTGCTGATCAGTGGGGGCTGCTGCCAGGGGTGTTGGGTATCCTTCCTGCTGTTTTTGGGGGCTGCAGGGCCAGGGTGGAGTTTGGAGATGGAGAAGTGAGGCTGTGTGCAGCCATCATGTGCAAATGCCAAATTTATGCTCTGATTAGAAACAGCAACATGTTGCCTTGCTTAATTAATTTATATCACTCAAAAGAATAAATTGATGCCTTTCTGGCAAGATTCCCCTGGCAGGAGGTGTGCCCCAGGTCCTAATTGTGTACCCTTCATTGGTATGGGGTAGAGGGGTACACATGGGATGGGACACTGCCACCACTGGACACATGGAATGTGGTCACATGGAGTGGGCAGGAGGAGCGGGATGGCGGAGCCTTTGGGGTTGACTCGTGGTTGGCTTGGGGATGCCACAGCTCCTTATGTGAGGGCTGGTATTGAGGAGAGAATGGAGCTGTAAGAGCTGATCCAGCCCCGTTTCTCCCAGTTTTCTGTGGCTGGGGAGTGGTGGTGCAGATGACTAAGCCCATGCTCCCACTGCCGGGCAGGATCAGGCTGGCACACCAGCTCTGCCTCAGCACTGCCACGCATGCTGGCAGCCATGCCTGGAAATCAACAGGGAGGAAATTTCCCCCTTTTTTTCCCTTTCACTCCAAGTCTAAACTTCCATTTGATGGCTGATTGCTAAAGACCCACCCCCGGCTGCCGCAGCACATTGCTGGCAGATGCCAGTGGGAAGGAAAGTGTGAGGGATGGAGGGCAGCGGGAGAGAGGCCAGGAAACTGGGAAATGCTCCTGGTGGGGATGGGAAAGGGGCTTGTGCAACAGCCAGCCTTTAATTAAGGGTCTTTAAAGAGCTTTCCCAGCTGGTTAACATTGCCTTGCCATATTGGAATGGTTTAGAAGCAATGCTCCTCGGGAATGGCTCCCTTCCTGTCAGCCCTGTGGGTGTGGGATGGGTCCTGGTCCCTCAGCCCTTTAGGAAAATGGAGCAGAGAAAAATGGGTCCTTGCCTTGGTGGAGAGGACAAGGAGCCCTCCACCCTCCCAAGGAAGAAGCTCATCAGGCATCACCAGGGGCTGGAGGGGACAATGTGTGTCACTCAGCACTCAAGTGTTGGATTGGGAATGCCTGATCCAGCTCTGGGGTGGATATCAGTGGCAGGAGCCAGTTCTGGGCTGCGGGGAGGTCTGAGGTCAAAGTTAGGGTGTTTTGCTCCCCCTTTTCCAGAAAAGCATCCCCTGACCATTGGAGGAGGAAGCATCCCTGCAGTTTGCTCTCCTGGTCCCTTCATCCACGTTGAGGGTGAGGGATGCACAGCTGAGCATCCTCCTCTTCCTCTGCGTGGCCTGGCCTCGCCACAGCATTCCCAGTTTGAGGTTCCCCACTCTGTCAGCTGCAAGGACATGGATAGTGCTGGGGCTCCCTCTGCTCCCACAGTCTGCTTTTATGTCTGCAAAAAATCATAATAAAAGCCAATATTGTAATATTGTAATATTAGAGAGGGCTGGGAGAGAAAGGCTCCTGCCTGGGGCCATGGCACAGCTGGCGTCCCAAGCATGGATCCACACTTCCATTTAGGAATGCACAGGGAAAATGGGGGAAAAATAAACGAAATCAATGTTTTCTAGGCTTGGCTGATGTGTGCTGTGCTCAGGCAGGGGAGGACAGGGAGGGGGAGCCAATGCTGAGCCTTCTGTTACCTATAGGAGAGGTATTGGGATCATTGTGAGTAAAGCCCAGTCATGAACCTGCTTGTGGAAGGTGTGATCCTTGGGATCCTGGTGCAGCCTGCCCAGGAATGGGCATCCCTCAGCACAGGGCACAACCAGGCAGCAATATCCAGGCACAGGCTCAAGTAACTGGTAGAAAACATTCCAAGTCTGGAGAGGCTTCGCAATAATTTCCACATTCCATAATTTTTCTCAAGAGGGAAAGAGAGGCAAGGGCAAGCCTGGAATAATTACCCACACAAGCAGCCATTGAAATGTTCTGTGCTGTGAGTACTGATCACTTGCTATACTTAACAAGACAATTTTGGCTCTCGGCACATAAAAGCAAGCAATGATTAAAGCTCTTGTTTGCAGGATCCAAACATGGATCATGGCATAAACCATGAGCCAAAGCACAAGAGTCTGTTGCTAGATCCAAGTCTGGACTTGGCAAGCAGCTCCTACATGGGGAGTGAGCCAAGATGGAGTGGCTGTGCACAGTGTCTGGGAGATTTGGGGTGCTGCTCCCCCCATTCTGCCAATTCCAGCTGTGTGGGGGGATGACTTGTGCTGCCAGCCCTGGAAGTGAGCTGGAAGATTTTGCAGGGAGTGGAAGGTGTTGCAGTTCTTTGGGGCTGGGAAGGAGCAGGTGCTGAGCTGGAAATGGGGCCAATGGGTATCTGCTTCTGTCTCCCTGTATTGCAAGAGGATATTTGGGAGGAGCCTGGGAAGGCAAAAGGCCCTGGTGTGTGCAGGCAGTGCTGCAAAGTGAGGGGCTTGGCTGGAGGCATAGCCGCTGGCACTTTATGCTGCCTGGATTTGGGGATTCCAGGCTGGGGATTCCAGGTTTCCAGGGTGTCTCAGACTCCAGCTAAACTGAAGGAGCTGTTCCCTGGTGAGAGGCCGTCGGGATGTCATGATTGCCCACGGGTAAAAGTGCTGAAAGAACATTTTGTGCTGTGCTGGGCACCACCCTGCTCAGAAATGCTGCCCCAAGATGAACTGGGACCTGCAGAGCCAGAGCTCGCAGCATCACTGGGGATGTTACTGCAGCATCTGTGGGCATCCCTGATTACGGACCTTCTCCCAGCCTGGCTTTGAGGCTGATGCAAGGTTATCCCCTCTGGGAAGTGATATTTGGGCAGCAAAGCTCTGAGACGTTGTCTGTGAGTTCCAGTCAGTCCCACATGTGCCACGTGGTGCTGAGGTTTCCCCTAAACCAGGCCCTGGGGTCCTGCAGGGATGGGCAGCCCTGGCACACACCAGGGAGGGTCTGCTGCAGCACAGCCCCTTCTGAGGGGCTTTATTTTACCCTGAGGGTCTTCATGCTGCTGATGTCAGTGGTGCAATGCCTTGGTGTGAGTGTCCCAGGATGGAATCTGAGTGTTGATGTCCCTTCCTGGCTCTGCACTGGGAGGGTTGGTGGTGGGATGAGCTTTGGCTGGAGTGGGCAGGCAGCTCCAGCATCGCTGGTGGCAGAGGGAGCTGGAAATGAATTTGAGCCAGGACATTGGCTTCTTGCTGGCATAAATCAACCCTGGCGTGATTGAGATCAGGTCAAGATCTGGTTCAGATCTTCCTCCTCTGCTTGTTAAGCTCCCGTCCTTGAGGATGGTGTGGGTTCACCTCGGATGGAAGATAGATGAGTCCCAGTGTAGCAGTACTAAATCTATGCAGCTTTGTGCTGGGCTTTCCAGGGCTCTCTTTGCTGCAGGACAGGGAAATCCTTGGGACTGCTGAGAGACCCAGTTCTGTATGGAAGCATCATGTAGAGTCCCCTCTGGCCTTTCCGCTGGAAAAAAAGCAAGAATTCAGAGGTTGAATAAATTCCACAGACATTACCTTTGCTAATTGAGCAACTGCTTGTACAGGGCTATTACTGCTGCCTTCTCCTCAACCATCAAACCAAAACAGGTCTTGCAAAGAGCTTTAATTTCAAGCAGTGACCTTCTGACTGTCCTGGAGCACTGAGGGAGCTGTGGGGATCCAGCTCCTGGTGTGGCTGTGTCCCTTGGATGCCTCCGCTCCAGCTTGGGTGCAGTTGAGCAGTTGCTTTCTGTTCAAATTCTGGCATTAACTGGGAGCATCCCATGGTGGGCACAGGGCTGCATCCCATGTCCCCAGGGATGTCCCTGCAGCATCAGCCATCCTGCAAGCCCACGGCACAGTTGCCACCAGGACGCACTTGGGAGCTGCATGTGGCTTTCTTGGCTTCATTTTAGATGGAAAAGCACATTTCTGGAGCAGATCTGGCAGCCCTGGCAGATGGGCAGCCTTCCTCCATGTGCCTTCTCTCTTGGATGAGTTGTGCTTGTTGGAATTATTTACTGCACTGATCGATAAACGCTCTGGGCAGTGGGCTGTATTTCATGAACACCACACTCTACATGTGCCTGCTGTTATATTTCAAGAGCATAAATAACAGTGGGGCAGCAGCAGAAATTAAAACCAAACACATAGAACTTAGAACGATTTACACCCAGAATTTTTCAACACAGAATGAAGGAAAAAAACACTCCTGGGCTGTGCCCTTCACTTAAACCTTGCTCCTGCCTTTCCTGGGGTGCTGGTGCCTGTGGCTGTGCTCCTGCCTCCAACTGAGGAGATATTGTCTGTTTCCTACCAGCACAGGAAGCCACCTGCTTCCCCCACATCTCCTCGTGTGTGGGGGTGCAGTCCCAGGCAGACTGTTGCAGCGTGCCATTCATGAGCCCCCTTGGCACATTCTGCCTGCCATTGGCAGTGCCACCCTGGTGTTTATTTTCCTAGCAAGGCAAGCATCCAGCAGCATGTGCTGCAGTCTCCAGCTTGTTTGTTTTCCTTTAAGATGCAATATAGACCTAATTATTTGAAAACAAACTCTCCTGAAGAGCGGGGTTATTCAGAGAAGGCAGCCAAGGCTCTGTTCCCTTCCCTCTGGTAGTGTTTAAGCATTTCCCCTGCATCAGTGATGCAGCCGTTCCTCATAAATCAGCGGAGGTAGGAGCACATTTGCTCCCCTGGCTTTGAAGAGGTGTCAGATCTCCGAACAGAGGCTTCTTGCTGGGTGATCCTCTGGGGCTGGTTCTCATTTCCTTGTAGGAGGTGGGTCTGGAGCCCATTTAGTGCATTTGGGAAGGCTGGCGAGTGGGAAGGGGAGGCAAACGAATTACTTCGCTTTGTTGACAAAAAAAAAGCCTTGACACCATGAGCACTGTGCCCCATTAACGTCCCACTGACACAACTGCTTACCAGGAGGACGCAGATATTGATTTGGCAGGAACTGCACATGCCATGGCAGGGCTGAGGCTGAATGGCTCCATAAGCTGAAACTGGGGCCCCTGCTAACCTGGGATTGAGTTTGGTCCTGCCTGGGATTACATCTGGTCCTGCCTGGGTTAAGGCCACATCCCTTGAGGTACTGCTGTGGCTTTCACCCCTCTGGTGTTGCTGCTGGCTTTGCCATATGCCCAGAGCTATCAGGTGATGGAACTGAGGGCTGCACTGGAGGCGCTGGGAGTAGCTGGTGGTGGTGAGGGATGTGGGATGGTCATGCTCCCCATCAACTCCTGCCTGTCCTTGGGCAGATAAATCTTCTAAGTGCTCAGCCTTTGGAGACTTCACAAAGTGTCAGCCACTGTTACAGAGCTCCTTCAGTAACTGTGCATTTTAACAGAAGAAAAACTGCCAAGGTGAGGCATCAAGTGCCCCAAAAATGGAGGTTTCCTGTTCAGTTCTGCCCCGTTTTTATGCCTTGAAGAGAAGGTGTTAATGCGCACCAGTGGAACAGGGCATCCATTGCTGTCCTGACTATGCTCATAGCCCTCCTAAATCTCTCCTGTGCCTCCATTATCTGGTAAGGCCTCAGAGATGTGTCCCTGCGCAAGTCCCAGCTCTGTGTTAGGGCCAGGTTGCTTGAAAATGAGGCATTTCCATCACCCCTGCCACAGCCACTGGACATGCCTGGCCTCTGAGGAGTTGGGCACTAATGTTGGACACCCTTTGGATATGCCTTGTGAGACAATTCCACCTGGGAATGACTTGGGTGCTGCCCTGGGGGAGCATTGCTGGCCGCAGCCAGAACTGCTGCAGTCATCCAGGCAGCAAGAAGCTCCCTGGAAGAACTTTAAGGAATTCATCTGGCAGGTTTTGAAAGGTAATTGTAACGGGAGGGCGGAGCCGGAACATTTCTGCTGCGCCGGGCCATTTGCAGCGAGGAGCTGGCAGCAGGCGAGCTGCTGAGTGAGGAGCCGGCGCTGCCATATGGAGTTCTGCTAACGAAAAGCTTCGCCGGGGCCAGGGCTTGGCAGCCCCGCTGCACAGAGCCCCTGTGCGGGAATAAATGTTACTCTTCGGCGTTATCGGTGCTGCAAGATCCAGCTGCAGGCAGGAAGCACTGCTTTTGGGTCCTGCTTCAGTAGGACACTGCACATGAGCTCAGGGAGCAGCACATGAGCAGCCCCAGTGACTGACTGCCCGACAGAAATCTTGTGCTTAAACTCGCTCTCTGCTGGGTCTGAGTTTCCATCTGACTTGAATTTTGTTTCCTGGATCGCCCTTGGCTTTCCCAGTGGAGGCAGCCTCCTGTGCTCCATCGAGTCTGGCTGAGACAGGAGGTTTGTGAAGGGGAAGTTGGGATTTGCTGAGGAAAGTGGCAATGGGGAAGATGAAACAGGCTGGCAGGGCTGTGGCTTATTTCTGGTGATAAGAGCAGGGAAGGGGGAGGAAGAAACTCACTGAATTTGGAGTACTGGGCATTTCAGAACGATAAAGCAAAAAAAAAAAAAAAAAAAAAAAAAAAAAAAAAAAAAAATCCCAACTAAAACTGATTTTCTTTAAGCATAAATAGTCTATGCAAGTTTGTAGTGTCAAGGTCCTCCAGAATCTGAGTGAGGAAAGCATGAGGTGCAGGAATGAGTCATTCCACTGCTGCTAGATGGGAGATGCATTGGAAGGGAATCAGAATTGAAGTCTGCAAGTCCTAAACCCATCCCTTGCATCCCAGCACAGTTCCCTGCTGCCTTTTTGAAACCATGAGTTTGTGGGTGCCCGTCCCTGGAAGTGTCCAAAGCCAAGTTAAATGGGACTTGGAGCAACCTGGGATAGTGGAAGGTGTCCCTGCCCGTGGCAGGAGGGTTGGAACTGGATGGGCCTTAAGATTCTCTCCAACCCAAACCATTCCATGATTTATCCATGAGATGGGATCCTGAGCTGGAGGGATTTTCACCTGCACGATGACAGCTGCTCCTCTGCTCCTGCCCTGTTCCTTAATCAAACTTGAGCTGCAGTGGAGCTCCATCAGGGACACATTTGGCCTCCAGCCTCCTCACATGCAAATGCCAATTCCCCCTTTGATTTCATAAACAGGGAGTTATGTGCATTAGGAAGCCCTGTGACTCAGGACAGCAATTATACGGGAGAGCTCCAGAGAGGAAACACTAATGGGCAGCAAGACAAGAGCAAATCCAAAAGAACAGAAGAAACCCTTGTTAGATCCGAAGTGCAGGGACAAGCCAGTGGGTCTGGAGGTAGTTAGAGCTGTACAGCATGCAGAAGTCTGTAATATTTTTTTCCAGGGATATATATTTCCGGGACAAGTTGTTAGATTGACCTCTAGTGTTCATTTTCTTAAGGGAGAATTTTGTGATCCTGTCCTGTTTTGATCAAGTCTCGTACCTTTGCACTTTGAACAGGCTTTGAGGGGTGGTTTTGTTTTTGTAATGGATAAACCCTCCAAATGTCAGTGTGGGTCTGCAGGAGTTTTCTAACGAGCTGCCTGACAGGCAGCCAGGAGGGCTATGGAAATGTTGACACGCGATTACATCAGAAGGGCTGGATGCAGTCCTGGCTCTCGGAGGCAGTGGGAGCCTTGCCACCACCATGCCGGAGCCAAATGCTCAGCCAGGAGATCAAAGGTGGATTTGTGCTGGAAAGTTTAGCTTGGATGGGCCCTTTGGATTTCACTGGTGCTCTCTTCCCTGAATTCTGTGGTGAGGGAAAAAATTTACTTACTCTAAGATCTCAGTTTTCTTTTACAGCATCCCTGTATGTCTTTGGGAATTATATTCCAAGTTTTCCCCCTTGTGAACTGCCCACGCAGGGATCAAGTTTTCGGCTTCATTGGAAACTGGAGCAACTGGAGATTGGAAGGGTTTTTTCCCAGTATTGTCACTGGGAGACGCTTATCCCGTGTGTCCTAATTGGTACTGCTCAGTATCATGTGTCTCAGATTGAAATCCAGATATAATTTGAGTTTGGATTTGAATGGCTGGAAGTGTCTGAATAGCAGCCAACAGTGCTAAATTTCTTCATTTCTTCCCCCCTCAATGCATTCTTCCTCTGTGTCAGGGAGCTGTCACTAAAACTATTTTTAATTGTTGTATATTTTAATTCATGATGTTTTGTTGGAAAATATTCATCACTTGTTTGCTCAGAGAGGGAGGAGGAAATTCTGGTCCTGGGGAAAGTGGTGAAAATCCAAGTCATTTCACTGAACTCACATTATTTTGGAATTATGTGCAGGAAAAGTTATTCTCTATAGCCTGAAGGCTCTAAAAAGAACTTTGAATTTCTGTAGTCTCAGGCCAGTTAAACAGCAGACTGTGGGCTTTAAATCTTGGTCAATCAAAGCCTGAGCTTCAAAAAAGCAAGAAAATTGAAGAAAAAAGCCTTATGTCAGTGTTTTCAAGCAGTGAATTCCTATATGGGCATCTCATTCTGCCTTTTTGGTACAAAAACTATACAGAAAGGTTATTTCTGGCATGTTTATTTGCTAATTATTTACTGAAAATAAACTAACTGCTTAGTGATGATGCAGAAGCTCTTAGGTTTCAGCTGTGGTGTTTATATTTTGCTGTGACTCTGCACTGGCACCTGAGGGGAGCTGATTTTGGTGGAGGGCTTGGTGCCGATGGCTCGTGTTCCTCTCCGGGTTGTGCTGTGCCTGTTGCGTGACATTCTTGCTCCACCACTGCTGCAGAAGGTATTCATTAGTGATGGAATCAGGAAGAATGAACAGGCACCCAGGCACTGCTCTGGAGGGAGAGGAGCAACACCGTGCTGGGCTCCAACCCTGTGGATGCCATTCCCTTCCTGCCCTTGGGCAAGGCCAGGTCTAGTTTGAAGCAGTTTCAGGTGAATTCTTCAGAGAGAACAGGGAGACTTTGTTTTCTTGAGACTAGCTGTTGTTGCCAAACACTGGCCTTCCTAGGCAGCTGGAAAGAGCAGCTACATAGCCCACATAGATTTACACCTTTAAAAAAGCCCTTTTTTTTGTCTTTACCAGCAATGGAGCTTTTCTTGCGCAGAGAGAGCTGTTGGCATCCCCAGCAGAGCCCTTGGCACGTGGTCGTGTTTGCTCACACCCATGTTGGGGTCTGAGCTTCCCACAGGCTCATGCTGCTGCCACATGCATACACCAGCCTCAGGTCTTGGCATTTTCCCTGGCGCAAAGAAGCCAGAATGAGCCCAGATTAGGTGGGAACTAGCCATGGATCATGTTAATTTTACAAGAAGGCTCTGGGTTGTTGCATTTTTCCATGCTGCAGTTGGTTGTGGTGCTGTTCAGAGTGAGGAAATCCCGCTGAAAGAGCACTGGGATGGTTCCAGTGCTGGGGACCAGGATGGGGGAGAACCATGGTGAAGTGAGAGCTGAACAAAGACTCACTGGGTGATGGAGAGAAATTTAGATTAAATATCCCTGGACACACTGAGCACCTGTTGGCTGCATCGGCACCTGCATTGCTGCTGCTGAAGATGTCCATCACTACCCCATCAGCGCTCCTGAGGCTCAGCCAGTTCAGGTATCAGCCAAAACTACTGAACACTGAGTACCTTTAATGATCTGTTGCTTTTAATGCATTCAGTCAGGCCAATTACATAAAATTACACGTCTGCCCTCTCTATTTTACGAGTTCTTTGGGTCCTAAGGATGTATAAATATTCAATGAGCCCTCTCAGTAAACGCTGCGGGCAGTGGAAAATGCACAGAGCAAATATTTTTATACTGCTCTGGTTATGGAAATGGTTTCTGAAATGTCCCTGCTAGTGCTGGACTTTCTTCGCCTGAATACCAAGTGTACTGATGGTCATGTAACAAATTGCTAAAGTGAATTACGAAATGCTATTTGCACTCCTTGACCATGCCATATCTATTCATGAAGGCCTAATTAATAGGGGCTGGGCAATTTGCAGCAGTGTGTGGGAAGGCTCTGCCAATCACAGGTTGAAGCAGCAGAGTGCTAAGTGCCGCTGAAGTGCTTGGAGCACTTGGAGCTTAGATTAGAGGGATCAAGCACTAGATCAGAAAAACACTGAATTAACACTGTTGCTCTCCCGCAGAGGCTGGTGCTGGAGAGGGGAGCAGGTTCTGAGTGGCACATGGACCTTAGGAAACTGCTTCTAGCCTTCCTCTCGTGTCTGTTTTCCCAGTTGTCAAAGGCAGATAACAATGCTGATTTCTTTTTGAGACCCCTTTGAGGTCAGCTGAGGAGGAAAGCTTGAGTAAAGCTGGATACAAGTTGACTGACATTTGTTTTTGCAGATGCTCTTCATGTTTGTATTAAAAATTCCTAACTGGGAGAATCAGCTGGCATTGTAAGTCAGTGGGATAAAGGCAGATTAGACATTTGTTTGTTATAAGCACCAAAAATGGTGTTATTTTTTCACAGTAACCACAGGAGTCCAAGCCCCTGACTGTCCCCTGAGGTGCCATGTGCTGTATGAATGGCAGAATTCACAGTGTCACCTGAGACAGGTACATCCATCAAATAAGTCCTTGGCTCAGGATGTGTAAGTCAGAAATTCAGCATCTAATCAGACATCTCAGAGGGGAAGAACCCCCGTCTCACGTTGTCCCCTGCCTTTGTGCATCCTGTCACGATGGCCCTGATAACGTCTTCCCAGCAGGAGCTATCCTGAGAAAGTAAAAAGCAGCTTTTTTTCCCAAATGTACATTGAAAATAGGAGTGGAAGCAGACCACAAAGCAAACCCACCCAGTGATTACGGGGAGCTGAGGAGAGGCACAACAGCACCCTTGTTCTGATGGCTTTGAAATGGAACAAAGGCCTGGAGGGGACACGCAGCATCGGCTTTCACCTGCCCTCTGTGCCTGCGGGAGTAAAGCAGCTCCACCTGGACAAAACCTCCTGGAAGTGGTGACCTGCCCATGCACAAGATCCCGGCCTGTTCTGCAAGGCTCCACTGCAGCACGTGCTTGTGTCCCACCAAAACCTTGCTGAGATACTGGAGCAGCTCAGCTCCTGCAAGCCCCTGGGCTGTGATCCTAATTTATCACCTTCTGCAGCAGTGGACACCCCACAGGTCTCATTTCAGGCTTTTTTTTTCCTGTTTTGCATTGCAGTCATGGCTGTAAGAATGAGACTTGTACCTTTGCCAGCATTTCCCAATCAGTGTCCAAGTTCTCCTTCCCATTCGATTAGGATTCCATCACCAGGCTCATTATCTTCTGCTTGTTCATTAGCTTGAGATAATGAAAACAACAGAACTGACCAAAAAAAAGTCATATTCTGTTTAGTGCAGATTCAAACCAATGAAACAAAGTTAGATTCATGGATCATACTGTATAAAATGTGACCTAAAAAAACCCCCCACCCAGGCTGTCAGTTCCCTGGCATCCCATTTGTCATCAGCATGGGATAATTATAGACTTTTGTGACACAATAAATACGAGAGCACAGGTGGTATCCATTTTCAGCTGTTTAATTGAAGAAATGAAAGATCCTGTAATACAGAGTCAACACAGAGAATTTGTCAGGCTACACTAAAAACTTCCAATTGCCGTGACCTTGAGGTTATAAAATTACTCATCAGGAGTAAAGTTTTTTATGATGCAGAAGTGAAGGGTATTGATTTTATAAAATATAATTTTATATTCGATATAAATGGAGAAAATGGCTCAAGCCACCCTTCTGCAGAGCCTGAAAATATAGGAGTATTGGGTACAAATCAATATAAATAATATCTTAAACCAGAAATTTTGATTAATTTATAAAGTATGGGCTGCAACTCTTTTCCCTTATAGCTAACAAAAAAATAAAAAGGAGAAAAAAAAAGTAGGCCCATGCTGGTGCTGAGGGAGGAGGGGGCACCAAGCCCTTTTCCCGCCACTGTGCTGACGCCATTTTGTCTCCTTCATGAACTGAGGGTCTGCGGGTCTGCGAGCGGCACTTGAGCGACTGAAGAGTCCAGGAGGAGGTTAAAGGGTCTGTAAGGGGCACCTGAGGGGAATTGCTGGGTGTGTGAGGAGGGCTCAGGGGTCCATGATGGGCTGGGGGGTTGTTGAGGAGCACCTGAGAAGGTTGAGGGGTGTGTGAGGTCCATGAGGAGGTTTAGGTGTACCTGAGGGGCTGAGGGGTCCCTGAGGGGGCTGAGTGGTCTCTGAAGGGTTGAGGGGTCCCTGAGGGGACTGAGGTGTCCCTGAGAGGGTTGAGGGGCCCCTGAATAGGGCATCTCAGCTCCAGTTATCAGAACCTGGAGCATTTAAAATCCTAAATGACCATTTTAATCTTCCTCCAAAACACATGTTCCCAGCACTGGTTCCTATGACCCGACCCAGCTGGTGTGAGGTTCAGCAGTTAACAATATTTAACTTCTTCTGAGGTGAGAGTATTACCCTGCCTTGGAGGGATACTGAGGTGACTTTCCTACAGAAGGAAACATAAATTCTTCCATGTAATGAGATGGGAACAAGTGTGAGGGCCCCATTGTTCAGTGGTTGCTGTAAGGCAAATTTGGGCTGTCTCTCTGTGAGAGTGTAGTTTGAAATGTTCTTTTAGAGAAATCACTTGGTTCTCAGATAACTGCCTATTTTTCTTTAAAATGTAGACTTATTTGTTCTCTGGTTCAACAGACTTTTATCCTAATGCCTGATGAAATGGTTAACAATTCTCACAGGAGTGTCCAAGTATAAAGACTGTGAAAGCCATTCAGGATTTTGTTATAAAGATTGAACAGGCATCCTCTGAAAAATACCATCAGTTCTCTCCTATTAAAGGTTATTAAGATTTGGACAATACAATGGTTCCTTTAACAATAAAAAAATAGAATCTGACAACTATTTGTTAAGTATCTAAATGTCTCTTAGATACCCATGAAATAATAAGAGGCATTCAGAGGGTCTAACAAAGCACCCATGGCTCTACTTTGGCATCTCTAGAGAGGACTTGGGTGCTCTCGGGGCTGGGCAGTAAACGCCATGTTGGCATCCTGAAAAGAACTGATTTCCACTAATCTTATTTTAATACCTCCAGAACTTTTCTATTTCGAGGAAGGAATAAACTCACATTTTTAAGTGGTTTAATATTAAGTCCAAAACCTCAATTAAAGGGGCTTTGCAACCCAACACTTTTCTTTCCTCACATATAAATTGCCTTTTATATAAGAGCTGCCGTATTAAATTCAGTTGGACTTCCCAGAGAGAAAGAGGGTAAATATTTTTCAAACCCTGCTGCTAATGGAGTCATTTAATGATGAATAATAAATAAAAATTACAGGCTTTTATTTGAGAAGCATAGGTAGAGCCATCACAGTAAAATTCATTACTTTCATCGCCAAATCCAAACAATAAAGAACTGTCTACTTCAGATGGCTTGAAATGCCTCTTATTGAAAACAGATGCTATTAGGTCAAAACATTTATGTTAAAAAATAACTTTTTATTCTCACTGTGAATGGTCTTAAGTGATTTGTTTGGATTTTCACAAAATCTAAATCAGTTTCCTCAAGTTTCAGATAAAGAATGGCTCATTCTCATTCAGCACGGGACTTTGTTGCACTTTCAGATCTGCATCCAAACCTTGCTCGTCCTGTAAGTCTCATAGCCATGGTCCTTTTGTTCCCAAATGAAATTGTATCTGACTGTCTTATATTACTGCAAAATTATGTAATTGATGTGTATTTAGGTACTAATAGCATTAGTGCAATTGTTGGGTAGAAAGGACCTTCCCTTCTTTGTGTGCAAAGCAGCAAAATGAAAATTGATGCTGTTGTTGTCCACAGCCTGTGGGTACCACAAGCACAGATATTGACCGGACAATTCAATGTATCAGAGGCCTCTTTGTAGCATTTTAAATGGATGCTGAATTAGTGAAGACATTATTAAAGACATTACAGAGTCAGCATTATGCAGCCACAATGCATCTGTGAGCTCACTAGTCTCTCACGGCACGCCATGAACGTAAGGCCTCATCCTGGAGTGCTCGGTCCCTCAGAGCCATGACACAGCCCTGGTTATTCACACTCCATTCTGGTTAAAGAGGCTTTGAACTGGGTAAAAATATCACAGTTCCATGGCAGGGTTGTTTCTGCTTATTTGGGATTAAAAGCAGGATTTCATAGAATCCTGGAATGGTTTGGACCGGAAGGGAGCTTAAAGCCCATCTAGTGCCACCCCCTGCCATGGGCAGGGACACCTTCCACTATCCCAGGTTATTCCAAGCCCCATCCAGCCTGGCCTTGGACACTTCCAGAGATTATGGGCAGCCACAGCTTCTCTGGGCACCCTCCCTCGTCTCTGGGCCTCCCCACCCTCACAGGGAACAATTTCTCCCCAGTATCCTAAACCCGTTCTCTTGCAATTTGAAGCCATTCCCCCTTGTCCTGTCACTCCAACCCCCATAAAGAGTTTCTCTCCATGTTTCTTGTCAGTTCCTTCGGACACTGGAAGGCCACAATTAGGTCACCCCAATGCTTTTTTCCAGGATGAGCAGTCCCAGTTTTTTCAGCCTTTCCAACCATCCTGGTGCCTTCTCTGGATTCACCCCAACAGCTCCAGGTCCTTCCTGTGCGGAGACCCCAGGGCTGGAGGCAGCTCTGCAGGTGGGGTCTCACCTGAGCAGAGAGGCAGAATCCCCCTTCCCCTGCTCCAGGGAAGTCCTGATGTTCCTGAAAAGAGTGAAAACATGGAGTTTTCCCATTCCCACAGCTTTTCACTTGGGATGGCACAATTTAACTATTTTTTTCTCATTTACTTTAAATGAATGAAAGAGAAATCACAGAAAAGGGATGATCTAGGAGGTTTTCTATACCCTCACAGCCATATTGATCCAAACTGATCTTCAGCAATGCTAATTTAACCTGTCATTCACAGTTCCTCTTAAGGAGTGATTCATTAACTCAGTTAAAAGCTTTCATTTTACAAACAAAACTAATCTTGAGTATTGCAGTTAGCAACACATGGTAATGAAAGTGTTTTTATAAAACAGTAATTCATGATAGAATGATCAGTGTGTATTGTGTTAGGACATTAAAACAACTGAGAATGCAAAGTATCAAAATGTCATGGTTTATTAGTTTGCTGTTTATTTTTAAAAGTGAAAGAGATTCAAGTTTAACAGTGAGACATTCAAGTGTAAACACTTGCAGTGTGTTCATGGTGTAGCTCATGAGTTGGTTGAGCAGCTTTAAGCAGTGCTCTGCCAAAACAGGCAGCATGGAGCTGGGGGGTGCTATGTTCCCCTCCTCTTTTTTGGGGAAATTAGTGCTTGGGCAGTTGCACAGTGAGCTGATCAAGGAAATGATCTCTGGAATTTTTTCTCCCTTCCTCACTCCAAAATAGTTTCCAGCCAGATCACTTCCTTCTGCCAGCTCCCTGTGCAGGCTTGGTGTTGGAGACACAGAAGTGAACACACTTGCCAGGGCAGATTTCTTTGGGAAACTGGATATTTACATCAGCCTAATTTCTGTGGGCAGTCATCCTAAATGTCAGTTCTTTTGTCTGGGGATGAGATACAGGGAATGTTGCACCGTGATTTAATAGAATTTTTTTTTTTTTTTTTTTTTTTTTTTTTTTT
>VZRN01000275.1:413152-428196 GCA_013397935.1 Dasyornis broadbenti
CTGTCCCGGCTGACCTTTGGCCAGCTGTTCCCTCTCCCTTCTGCTTTCCTGCCCCTTGAAATCTCCTCTCTGATCCAAGTACAGAGCATGGAAAGCAAAATGTCCTGTCCTTCTCAGGACAGCTGTGGAGCACCTGGAGCCTTGAGGGGCTCAGGGCTTTGTCCTGTGCTGGCCTTGCTCCTTTGTGTGAAGGAGGCAGCTTGGGCTGTCTTTCTGCCAGCTGGGGGACCTGCCATGCTCTGTCCCACCTGTCCCCCTCCCAGGGCTGAGCTTTGGCTGTTTTGGGGTACCCAGGTCCAGCACAGCTGCGAGCTAAATTGCTGCACACAGAGCACGAGCTGAGGGAGTCGAAGACGGTCACCCAGGTCGACATGAAGGTGGAAATCCTGCCAGCCCTCACTGACAACTACATGTACCTTCTCATCGACCAGGACACCAAGGAGGCTGCCATAGTTGACCCTGCGCAGCCCCAGAAGGTAACGCTCCCTTGGCTCTGGGATGGCATTCCAGGTGCAGCATCCAGGAGGGAATGAGTCACATGCTGACTCAGGCATGGGGGAAAGGCAGGAATTACTGGCTGTGCACCAGGACAGCCAGGGCTCACTCCAGGGGTTACTGTGTCCCTCACTTCCTCCAAGGGTTACTAACCTGCTTTTGGATTTTGGCCTTAATTTGCTGTAGGGCAGAAAAGAGGAAATGGGACTGAGGGCTTGGTCACAGCTGGCTGGATCAGAGATCTCGTGTCCGGCCCTCTAATTCCAACCTGGATAGGGATGAGCTTCCTGCAGAGCTGCTGGTGTGGCACTTGTGTCCAGGTGACACCAGGGGTGCTGTCAGCTCATTCCATTGGAAGTGTAACTCTCCTTCTGTGTCTCATCCTGCAGGTTTTGGATGCAGTCAAAAAGCATGGCGTGAAGCTGACCGCTGTCCTGACCACCCATCACCACTGGTAACTGCCCCGTCCTGGATCCCTCTCACAAATACTACTAGGAGCTGTTGCTCTTCTGGATCAAGGTGTTCTCTGAGCAGCAGCTGAGGTGTGAGGAGAAGGATCAGAGCTCATTCCTTTGGGCTTCCCCTGACCAGATGTATTGTGTAGACCATGAGCTCTGTGTGTCGGTGCCTTTCACCCTTAAAATACTGATTTTTCCAGGGACCCAATAACTGGGTGTGAAGGCAGCTGTGGGGTGTGGGAGGGAGCACATTTATGCTGAGGTGCCAGGACATGCCTATGAGGCATCCTACAGTCAGCACTTGTGGGAGGATCACCCCAGGTGCAAATCGGCTCTGCCAGGAGTGTAAAATGAGTATTTTGCTGTAGCAGTGCTGAACCTCGGCCACCTCGCCGTGGATCAGAGCGGAGCCACCTCTGTGGCTGGAGAGTGAAACTGTCAGCCCTGAGCTGGACAAACCAGCAGCACCAGCGAGTGCTGAGTTGTGGGATATCTGTGTGCCTGCTCCATGATGTTTTTGTGGGATGCTGGATTGCACATTTTCCACTTACCCCATTCCCTCCCTGCCCCAGTTACTTGAGAGGTTACTGTGAGCCCCTAAGGCTGCTGTTTCCCAACTGGTGATGAACTTGTCAGAGATTGTGCCCCTCCTCTCTCTGCCCTCATTACTAGAGAAACGATCTCTGCTTGTGTTGACATGGCCTGTCCTTGGATATGAGGAGTGTTGGATCCTGGGAGAGGGCTGGATCAGAAATAATCACCTGGAGGTTACCACTGCACTCTCAATGACCATAAATTTGTGTTTATTCCATCCCCAAATCCCGTTTTTTCACCTTGCAGGGACCATGCTGGAGGCAACGAGAAGCTGGTGAAGATGGAGCCAGGGCTGCGCGTGTACGGGGGGGATGGCAGGGTGGGGGCCCTGACACAGAGAGTGTCCCATCTGACAGCTCTCAAGGTAAAGGGAGGGACCTGCAGGACTCTGGGCATCCCCTCTTTTGTCACAGCTGCACAGGTGTGTTCCCACCTGAGCTGGGCAGCTGGTACCTTTGCACACCCCTTGGATGTGGTGGATGGTTTAAATGCAGCTTTCCCCCTTTCCCAGCCCTGGGAACTGTGACCCTTCTGCCTTGTTTTGATCCTTGTGTGAGGACAGCATTGAGACACATGGGACATGCTGGGTGTCCCTGTGCTCCTGGCCACCTGCCTTAGCTGGGGGGTCAGGGCAGATGTGTGACAGGACAGGGATTGTGCTCTGCCGGGAACATGGTGAGCACTGAACAAATCCAAGTGTTCCTGTGGCAATGATGGGGTGAGGACACTGCAGGCCAGCAACGCCAGCTGTCTGCGTGGCTTTTTCCTGGCTGGAAGCAGCAGGCCTGGCTGGGAGCAGGCTTTTTATTAACAGGAGAGCTGGCAGGTGACACAAACTGCTGTGAAAGGTGCAGGCAGGCGTGAATGGCACTGCTGGCCTTGGGTGCACCTTTGGAGGGGCAGCAGCAAAGGAGGGAGCGCAGGAGTACAGAGAAGGCGTGTTTAATCCTTTCCTTCTCCTCAACGGCGTCCACTTCTCCCCTTCAGCTTCATTTTTGTTTGGAGCTTTTTTCACACTTGATTAGCTTTGTTTAAGATTCTGTGTTGGTCTGGATCTGTTGGCTCTTGCTGCCAACCAGGCTTTGAGTCTCTCTGCATGGAAATGAAAGGATCTGGCAGTTCCCTTTGTCAGGACACCTGCTTGGAGGAAACAGCTCCCTCCCTAGTCCCTGCCATAGACCTCCCTCACTGGGCTCTCCCACGAGCAGAGCTGGTGCTTCCTGGCCAGACTGGGGCAAATTTAGGACCGCTAGAGCATTGTTGTGAGGTTGCAATTCTTTTCTAACCATGCAGTTGCCAGCAGACAGCAGCTTAAGCTTTAGTATTCTGCCTTCTTCCCAGGTGGGATCCCTAAATGTGAAATGCCTCAGTACGCCATGTCACACCTCTGGACACATCTGTTATTATGTGACTAAGCCAAATAGCTCCGAGCCACCTGCAGTTTTTACAGGTGAGGAGTTGGGAAGTTCCCTGGCAAAAATAGAAACTGCCCCTCTGCCTGGGTGCCTCTGCCTCTGGATGTGCATCCGTCCCCTCCTGCCAGGGCAGCTGCTTAACATCCACACCTTGTCCCCGCTTTCCAAGCAGGAATTGGAGGTGGAACTGGGAAACCCCTTTGGGTTGTAAAGCAGGGCTGGACACCCTGCAAGCACCACCAAGAACGAACCCTGGATGAGTCCTACATCCAGCATTTTTTCCTGGGAAAGAGAGCTGTTGGTTTCCTGTCTCAGGCCAAACTGACTGCTCCCAAACCCTGTTATTTTTCCATATATCTGTGTTCATGTCTGTAACAGCAGAGAGAGAAGAGAACAGGGCAGTCAGAGAGGGCTGGTGCTGCACTGCTGCTGGTCAGGGTCTGGATCCTGGTTTGGGGAGTGGGATTCCCGTTCCCTAAGGCTGTGCCTCATCCCTGTGTTCTCCAGAGCTCACACCAGCCTCTGCAGGAAAGAGAAAGAGGCTTAAAACAAGATTTTAGGGAGCACTGGGGAGAAAGCAGAGGCGACTCATCTTTGTTCAACTTCACAGCAAAGAAGAAGTGTTCCTTTGTCCCCTCTGGAAGTGACAAGAGGGAACAGGGGCTGCCCACAGCTAGGGAGGTGCTGGCAGGGTGTGCCTGGCCAGGCTCTGGAGTTTCCTGCCTCAGGAACCATGTTTGCCACATGTGTTAGTGTGGCACTGAGAGGCACAGCCTGGCTGTCCCCATGCTCCTGCTGCTGTGGTGAGGAAAATGGCAGAACTGAGTCCTCAGGCTGGGTGTGCAATGCCTGGGGTGGGCCTGATGCCATGTCACCCCTGCAGGTGACACCCTGTTCGTGGCCGGCTGTGGGAAGTTCTTCGAGGGCACCCCAGATGAGATGTACAAGGCACTGATTGAGATTTTGGGCAGCCTGGACCCCAAAACGGTACAAACTTCTTTTGTGTGAGTGCCCCAGTCCAAACCACTACACACATCAAAGAAACTCCCCAAGAGTGCTGTTAGTCAAAGAGAGACTCTCGTGTGTGGAAGGAATGAGTGTTTACAATGGGAACTCTTTGATGCTGGATAGCTGCAGTCCTTGGGGAAGGAAATGCCTGCCCCAAATGTTTGTGCTTTGTAGGGAAAGAGCAGGGGCTGATTATTAAAGGCTGCTGAGCTGGGACATGGGGCTCTTTCATCTGTTAAACTGGCAATTTGTCCTGCCTGATAAGTGCTGGCACTTACCCACCACTGTGGAGGATGTTGGGATGGTTTTGTTGTTCCTGCTGTGCCATAACAGTGCTGATGACACCTGGCACTCCCCATTGATGCTTTTGGAGTCCCCCAGTGTCACTCTTCCTTCCTCTTCCCAGAGAGTTTACTGTGGGCACGAGTACACCATCAACAATCTCAAGTTTGCTCGGCATGTGGAACCCAGTAACACCAGTATCCAGGAAAAGCTGGTGTGGGCCAAGGTGAGCTGTTCATTCTCTCCCTGGACTTGATGCTTTCCTGGAGACAAAGCCTTGCTGAAGAGATGGAGGAGAGGAGAAAATACTGGGGGGAAATAGAGGGAGTTAAGAGCCAGGAGCTGCAGGATGTTGTGTTCCAGGAGAACGGGGTTTGGCTGTGCCCAAAGAAGGAAGTTTGCTGTGTGGAGGAGATGTTCCCTCTCTGGAAACTCCCTGTTCTGTACAGGACATTCCTTGTTCCCCAGAATTCCTGGTGGAGCAGCACTGTCTCCCTCGTTCCAGGCCCAGTACGACAGTGGAGAGCCCACCATCCCCTCTACCATCGCCGAGGAGTTCACCTACAACCCCTTCATGAGAGTGAGGTAGGGAGCACTGAGGGCTGAGAATGGCCCCTGTGCTGGGGATGGGGTTGTGGGAAGGAGGAGGTGTCCAGAGAAGAGCTGTAAGTGAATTGCTCTCCTGCCTCCCTTGTTCCTGTTTGAATGCCTCTGAGACTCTCACTGCTGGCCTGGTAGAAGCTTGTTGGGTTTGAGGGTGGTGCTGAGCATCTCTCCCTGACTCAGGAGACAGAATAGGCTTTGTTGTGTCCTGTTCCTTCATCCAGCCAGGTTTGGCCCAGCAGAACATGCTGTTGGGGCACAAAAGTGTTAGCAATTTCCTCCTGCACCTGGGGGGAGGAGGCTCATCAAACCGGGGCTAATGAGCTGCTGCCAAAGCCCAGTCTTTTATCCTGAAGTGAGCCTTGAAACCTGATCCTGGTGACTCCACAGCTGGGATTTCATCCTGTCCCTGCTCTCCCTCCTGGCAGGGAGAAGACAGTTCAGGAACACGCCAGGGAGACTGACCCCATTCGGGCCATGGGGGCCATCAGGAAAGAGAAGGACAACTTCCGAGTCCCCAAGGACTGAGCACTGCCTGCATCACTTTAATGTCAATTCAAGTGTCAGTTACACCATTCAAATGTTTTAGGAGTCAAATCTTCTGTTGTGGTTGCGACAGTCTTATTTAGGTTTTTATTTTGTTTTAATTAAGGAAAAAAAAAAGCACTTTGCCCTTTTTGAGATGTTCTACAGCATATTTATCTTTTGATGAAGAATATTTATCCTCCTCTTGCTATCTCTCAAGTTGTCACGTGTCACCTGCAGATCATTGTGCAAGTGTTGGTGTGAGACTCTAGGTTGGGCTGGGAAGGATCAAACCTGGAGGTTTAGGCAGAAGCTCCTGCTATTTTTGTAGGAGCCTGATGTGGATGCAGAAGGTGGGACTGAGATGTCTTTGTCTGAAGCAGAGACCAAATGCAGGAGCTGAATGTTTCTTCCATGCTTCTTCTTCAAAATTCTGAGCGTCTCTTCTGGCTCCACTAAAAACAGTTCCAGAGACAGACCTGCTCTGCCAGTGAAATTACCTGCAGTAATTTGGGAGCTATACACGGTGGTCTGGCTCTGGGAATGGCTCGTGGGGCCATCCAGCTTCTCTCTTCTCCCTGGCATGGGCAGCAGGGACTTCCCCAGGCATTGCACTGCTTGCGCCCTTTCAGTCCCAAGCCTGTTTGCATGAACCTGCTCCCTGCTCTTCCCAGTGATCTGTGTGTCACCTGTGCCAGCACCACAAATGGAGCAGGGATTTGTCTGATGGCTCAGAATCCTGAGAAGCAGCCACTCCTGGTGAGTGACTGTCCCACTCACCTCACCTGTGCATTGAGACCCCTCCAGCACATCTGGGTATCTGTGAGTAACATGGCAGGTGAGCAGGGATTGGGGGTGGCACCAGGTCTTGTTTTGCTTTAAATTGCTGAATTTTATGTAGTTCAGAAAGAAAAGTGGTACCTAAACCTTTTCTGCCTCCTGGAATGCTGTGCTGCTACACCAGAGTGTGACTGTACTGATCGCTGGGACAGAGGGGAAATAAATAACGGCTGGAAACGGAGCACTTTGGGACAACAGGCATTCTTTAACTCACAAATTTATTAATTTATTGGTTTTGTAGTGGAGATTGAAGTCAACCAACTGGAAGTGTCTTTCTACCTAATCCTGGGGTGAGTGGGTAGCATTTTGGGGACCTCAGGGGCTTTAGTGAAAGTCTTGTGACAACTGTATTTTTGCAAAAGAAGAACAGAGCAGGTACAGCCCTGGTTTGCTGCCTATGAGCACCATTCCCTCCTCACCAGTGGCATTTGGGCCTCTCATGACAGGAAGAACATCGAGGAGCTGCAGCGTGTCCAGGGAAGGGACTGGGGCTGGGGAAGGGGCTGGAGCCCCAGGAGTGGCTGAGGGAGCTGGGAAAGGACTTAGCTTGGAGGAAAGGAGGCTCTGGCAGGACCTTCTGGCTCTGCACAACTCCTGACAGGAGGGGGCAGCCAGGGCGGGGCCGGGCTCTGCTCCCAGGAAATAGGGACAGGAGGAGAGGGAACGGCCTCAGGCTGTGCCAGGGGAGGCTCAGGCTGGATATTGGCAACATTTCTTCCTGGAAAGGGGTGTCCAGCCCTGGCACAGCAGGGCAGTGATGAAGTCCCCATCCCTGCAGGGATTTGATAGCCCTCTGGATGTGGCACCTGGGGACATGGGTGAGTGGTGGTGGCTTTGGCAGTGCCGGGGGAACAGTTGGACTCTATCTCAGAGGGCTTTTCCAACCTCAGCAATTCCATTTGGGGGTCCGAATTAGCCCTGTCCAAGGACTTGTGTCTGGCTGGGAAAGGTGCTGGAGCTCAGCTCTGCTCCTGCCCCACTGTGCCTCTGGTGCTTTCTGCACTCGGCGGTGGAAACGCCCCAGTGCCAGCAGCCCCCTCCCCTTGTACCCCGCTGGCAGCGAGAGCCCGGGCTCATTTTGGGGGCTGGGCTGGGGGGACCCCCTCTTTCTCCAGCCCGAAGGGTCTCAGGATGCGCCGTGGGACCGCACGGTGACACACTGGACATCCCCCCTTCCCCGGTGCCCCGCCGGAGCCGCAGCGCCCGGGCAGGGGCGCGGCCGTGGACTCTCCCCGCCCCACGCTGCGTGACCCGCCCGACACCCTCGGGCGGGGGCGGACCGAGCAGGGACCGCCCGGGGGTGGTGCTGGCAACACCAGGAGGTCCCGCACCCCACCCGGGTTAGCTGCGCGGGGCCGGGGCTACCCCCTCTCCGCAGGTCGCCGCCGTGTCCCGCGGGCGGCGCCGCAGCGGCACCATGAAGGTAAAGGTGATCTCCGTGCTGGAGGACAACTACATGTACCTGATCATCGAGGAGAGCACCCGCGACGCCGTGGCCGTGGACGCCGCCGTCTCCAAAAGGGTGAGCGGCCCCCCGGGTGGGTGGCGGGTCCCACATCTGTGTGTCCGTGCGCACCTGAAGCATCCCACCGGCAGGATGGGCCCCCTCATCCCGCAGGGAATGTGGGGTGCGGGCCCCTCTCCCCCCTGCCCTGGGCTCTGCAGGGATCCCGGTTTCCTTCAGCCGTTCCCTCCCAGCCCTCCCTGTGCCGCAGCTGGAGCCTTGCAGACCCCGCAGCGAGCGAGAATAACCCCAAACAGCCCTTTGGAGGAGGTCTCCCATGCCCGGTCCCGTTTTCCAAGAGCCGGGAAGGCAGTGGCCGAGGTCGCCGTGAGGCCCGCGTCTCTCGACCTGGTGTCCGCTTGTGCCACCCCACTCGGCGTGCAGACGCTGTCGCGGGTTTTAAGCGTTCGGTGCTGACTCGGACATTTCCTTCCTCTCGGAGTCGGGAGCTACCGAGGGTTTGTTCCTGGCCATGCATGTTAAGTTGGCATTCGGAGTCTCCTGGCAGCCGTGCCGCGTTTGCAGTTCTGTGTGGCCCTCACTGTGGCCAGGGTGGATGGCACAGCCACCATGTCCCTGCTGTGGCAGTGACCCTGTGCATTCCTCTGTGCCTTCACTAAGAAAGCACCGGCCATAAATGCCACCATTCCCATGGAATCAGCATGTTCCCATCCTTCTGCTCCACTCTGCACAACAGGGTCAAGCCTGTGTCCTACCCTCACTCTGTAGCTCCTCACCACATGGGTTTGGGGGGTTCCTCTGCACGGTGCCCCAGGGGACAGGCCCTGGCATGGTCACAGTGTGTGTGTCACCTCCTCTGCCCCCTCCCCACAACTCTGGGTCCCTTTCAGCTGCTGGAGATCATCAGGAAGGAGGACGTGGTGTTCAGGGCCATTCTCACCACCCACCACCACTGGTAGGTGTGGCCAGCTTGGGGGTGGCAGTGTCCCCACGGGGACGGTGCCCATTCCCAATCCCTTCTCTGCCCTCAGGGACCATGCCAGGGGCAACAAGGAGCTGGCCCAGCTCTTTCCCGGCCTGCAGGTGTTTGGGGCTGACGAGCGCATTGGGGCCCTCACACACAAGGTCACCCACGGCCAGGAGCTCATGGTGCGTGGCCGCGGGAGTGTGGGGACACTCCAGGGGTCCCGCCTGCTGAGGTGGGGTGATGGTGTGGTTCCCAGTGGGGTGGCACCATGGTCCCCAGTGGGGCTGGTGCTGCTGGGCCATGTTCAGCTCTTCATGCCCTGGGTGCTTGCAGATGTGGCCCTGTGGATTCAAGGCTGGGATGGAGGAGAAATCTCATCCCAATCCCAGCCTGTTTGGGGTTGTGCTGGAGGATCCCACTCTCTCCCGGGTCATTGGAGCAGACACACCTGGACTCACCTAAACCCCCATCAGCACCTCTGTGACCTGCTGGGCCCCAGACGGGGTGTGGGGAGGTCTGGAGGAGTCTATTTGTCCCCCTCGGTGGGACCCTGACCCTCTCTCCCTGCAGTTTGGGGCCATCAGGGTGCGGTGCCTCTTCACCCCCTGCCACACCTCGGGCCACATGTGCTACTTCATGTGGGAGGACGATTCCCCGGATGCTCCAGCTCTTTTCTCAGGTATCCCACCCTGGGGATGCTCCCCATGTGCTACCTGTTCCCCACACTCAACACTCCTGGGGTGAACTCAGCACCCCCTGGCACCCCAAGCCCCCTGGCACTGGGGCACCTCAGTGCCCAGCCCCCTTTCCCACAGGGGACACTCTGTTTGTGGGGGGCTGCGGGCAGTTCTTTGAGGGGACGGCCGAGCAGATGTACACCAACCTCACCCAAATCCTGGGGACTTTGCCCAAGGAGACGGTGAGTGTCCCACACCTCCCAGCCTGGGGAGGGGTCCTGGAGCCAGGAGGGGGCTCGAGGCAATGATCCTGGGGTCGGATGCGGCACTGGGAGCGGGTTTGATGCCGGGTGCCTCCTGCAGAAGGTTTTCTGTGGCCACGAGTGCACCGTCAGAAACCTCAAATTCGCCTTGAAAGTGGAGCCAGAGAATGAAGCAGTGAAGGAGAAGCTGGCATGGGCCAAAGTAAGTGGCTGTGCCCCCTGTACCGGGGTGGGGGCAGAGGGGTGCTGATGGCAGCAGGATTGGGATACCTCTGCTCCCTCGGCAGCAGCGCGATGACGAGGACGTGCCCACAGTGCCCTCCACGCTGCAGGAGGAGTTCCTGTACAACCCCTTCCTGCGGGTCACGTAAGCAGTGCCAGGGCCCTGCCCCCAAAATCCGCTCCCATTTCCCCTCCAGCATCATCCTTTTTCCCAAGGGCTTCATGAACTGCTGGGAAATCCAAGCCTGGGATGGGGGGTGCCTGGACTTGGGGTCACCCCAGATCCCCCATGTGCCCTAGCAGGGCTCAGCAGAGGATGGGACTCCCCCGCTGTCCATCCCAGTGGGGTGGGGATCCCACCCTGTCCCCATGGGCACAGCAGGGCTATCCCCTTGCAGGGAGGAGTCTGTGCAGAAGTTCACGGGCAAGACAGACCCTGTGGAGGTGCTGAAGGCGCTGCGCTCTGAGAGGGACAACTTCAAGAAGCCCAAGGAGAGGCCCAACCCCCAGGCCATGCTGGCCTTTGACTGGGGGCTCTTTGGGCCTTTCCTGGAGAAGAAGTGACATCCCTGCCATGCCAGGACTCCCTTCTGGCTGTGCCTGGCTTGGACTCTCTCCCAGCTGGGCACTGGTTTTTGTCTTTAACCTGCTTGTTTGAGGCTGCTGTGCTCTGCTCCCCCCCGGGCAGCGTGCCCAGCAGCCCAGCTGCCCAGCCCTGGGAGCTCCCTGTAGAGCAGGAGGAGTTCCCTGTGAAGCAGGAGCACACCTGGATACCTTTGGTGATCCCCCCTTGGTGCTGGGATGCAGCTGCTGCCATGGACAGGACATAGATTGGAGGAGGGGACACTCCCGATTTTGGGGTCAGTGCAGGAGCTGCAGCCCCATGGCCGTGGAAGGGAGCCAAGGAAGGGCAGGAATGCTCAGAGACTGTGGTGCTGTGCCCCATGGAGCACCAGGCTCCCCTGCCTGTGTTCCTGCCAGGCCTGGGGGCTGTATCCCATTCCCACGGTGTTGTGTGATGCAGTCACATGACTTTGGAGCTCCTGAGAGCCCTCCTGGCCCTGCCTGTTCTGCTCTAGCCACCCTCAGGGATGAGGTGTGGAGACTTGGATACCCACAGGAAGCTGGGAAGTGGCTGGTGGCACTGGTGTCACCAGTGCCCACCTGACTCCAGCCCTGTGCTAACAACCCTCATCACAGCAGAGTTTGGGTGAGGTTTTCCCACTTTTCCCTATTTTTCCAGCAGGTCACATAGGGATTTGTGTAGGGATTGTGACCCAATCGCTGTCTTCAGGAGCCCTTGGGAGCCCTTGGATCACATGGGGTGTCCAGGTGGAGCCCAAGATCCCCTGCCCCAACCCCTCTGGGCTTTGGGAGGGATTTTCCAAGGTGGGGCAGATTTTAGGCAGCAAACAACAACATGCAGCCAGGCATCCCTTGCTTTTTGCTTTCTTCAGGATAAAAACTGGAAAACACTTGGTCCCAAATCCACAGACATGGCCTTGTCTTCAAGAGCCAGGGACCAGCTGGGGCTCCCAGTCAGGCCTCTCCAGCCTTCACTTTCTGCAAAATTAGAGCTGTGGTTTTTTTGTTTTTGTTTTTTTTTTTTTAAGGTTTGAGAAAGGTGCAGAGGTTTTTTTTGCAGGTGGGGGGAGCCATTTTACACCAGTAAAGTCATTCCCTTTTTTTTTTTTTTTTTTTGGTGGAGAAATTGGGGGTTTGATAGCAGCTCCCAGAATAGGAATGGAGTTGATTTCTGGGATTTTCATGTGTGGACTGTGAAATTCTTTGTTGCCACTGGAGTCTGGTTTGGGGCTTTTTCCCTTGCTACAAACTTGATCAAGGTTTTTGTTTTTCCTTTTATTAAGTTGTAGTTTGGATTTGCTCTCCTCCATGGAAGGGGAAGAATTTATCCAGCTGCAGAAGCTTCCTTGGTACCATGGCCTGGATTCCTCAGTTTACATGAAAAGCTGGAGTTGTGGATGTCACCTGGGTGGTCCTTTGGAATTTTATTTATCCTGGGAGCAAGGATGTTCCTGTGTCTTTTAACCAGCCCTAAGCCTGCTCCACAGCTCAAAGCTGGGAGGAATTCCAGCTGTTCCTGGTGCCAGGGCAGGAAGAGCCACGCAGAATGCCCAAAACTGGGATGTCCTGCCTGGGTGGCTGCAGTGACCTGTGTGTGTTGCTCACCTGGGAACCAGAGAAGGGACAAAATGTAGAGCCTTGATTTTGTAATTTCCAGCTAATTTAGCTGAATTTATTGCACATTTCTAGGCTGATGTGCATGTGTTCAGCAGACACTGACTGTTCTCTGCACTGAGCTGTGCTCTCAGCATTCCAGGCTGGAGCCTCTGCCTATCCAGGATATTTTCTGGTTTAGCCAAATCTTGGCTGTTGAGCCACCCCCCTGTTTATGGGGCTATGGGGCAGTTTATGGGGCTGTTTATGGGGCTATGGAGTTGTTTATGGGGCTCTTGGGGGCCTATGGGTCTGTTTGGGAGGGGGGTGTGGTGCACTTTACAGGGTATCTGTGGGGCAGGAATAGATCCATGGGGCAAGGGGATGGATCTGTCAGGTGGCTCAGCTTTGGGGTCGTGCAAGATCCCAACATCCCCTGCCCCGAATAAAAACCCTCCTGGAGCCACTGCAATGGATTTGGGGCGAGCTCCCCCTACCGGCTCACCTGCGGGATGTGGAGGGGGCAATGCTGCCGGGGCCGGCGGAGCTGCGGACTTAGCGGGCGGGGGGAGAATGGCATGGTTCTGCTGCTGCTCCTCCTCCTCCCTCCCTCCCTTCCCTGCTGCTCTTCTTCCTCCTGCTCCTCCTCCGCTCACACCCCAAAGCAGGCACGCTGTGCTCTGGGTGGGGTCCCCAAAGCGGCACTGCCCCGTGCGGCACTGGAAGCAATACTGGGAGCAATATCAGCAGAACTGGGAAGGAACTGGGAACACGATTCCCCCAGTATCGCTCTTACTGGGAAGAAACTGTGAGGAAAAAACGACTGGAAGCGGCTATATCCGGCGCAGGCCGTGGTTACGCAAATCAAGGAGCAATCTCTGGCGGTAATTTCTGGGAGAGGGACCGCGTGGTTATGCAAATAAGAGAGCGGCCACACGGGGTGCTTTGTGGGTGCAGTTATGCAAATAACAAAGTGATCGCGCTGTGAATTGTGGGAGTAGCGGGATGGGGTTATGCAAATAAAAATACGAGTCTGCGCGCAGTGGTTTGTGGGTGCGCTTATGCAAAAAAGGAAGCGATTAATTGTGGGAGTGAAGGGGTGGTGTTATGCAATTAAAGAGATGTGCACTGCTGGGCGTGGATATGCAAATTACAGAGCGGGTGCACCTTTGTTGCTCAGCACGGGCAGGCGGGGTTATGCAAAGAACGGAGTGCTGGCGCACACTCTGACTTGCGGGCGGGCGCGCGGGCGGGGCCAGCGCTGTATTTTCCCGGTCCTGTGAGGCCGCGGCGGCATAGGACGACGGCGGCAGCGTACGGTGAGAGGGGACTGGGAATGGCACCGGCAGTGTGCCATATCGAAGGGGAATATGCGACCGGGACTGGCAATTTTTTGCCGCAAGGCGGAGCCCTCAGCGACTCTTCCTACTCTAGGAGCCCGCAGACGGACGTCCCTTCTCTTGGAGTACGTTAGCTGCTGCTGGCAACGGCCAGCCTCTCTGAAGGACTCACACTGACGCTAACGCTCAATTACAGTCTTTATTCACAGAAAACTGGGGCGCCTTAAGGTGCCGGCATCGCCGCTGAGGCTACCTGTCAGGGATAGTGTTTGACCGCAGACACTTACTCCAAGCAAATAGATAGGCAAGCTGCAATGCCCGAGAAAAAAAATTCAGCAGGCAGAGTGCATTTCTAAGCCAGTACTCAGCCAAGAGAATTGGACAATTTATCCAACACTCATTCAGTGGTGCCAGTTGGAGAATTTTTCCAACACTCCTTCAACTCTTCAGCACCCAGTGCGGCCTGCGCACCACTTTGAGTTGGGGAAAACCCCAGGCTACTTGGGAAAGGCGCTGGCTGCACAGGCTCAGTTGCTCTTTGAATTCCCGCTGCTCCGGGACTGAGCTCCACCTTCTCTCTCCGCAGGACAAGTCGTGCCCTTCATCGGCAGCGTGCGACCATCTGGCGCTCTTGCTTCGGCATCGGGTCTGAACGCATCATCGGACCACCTCCATCGTCTCCGAGGCACTTCCGACGCTAAGCAGCCCCCGATTGTATGGCTCTAGTCCCCAGGGCCGATTTCCACCCCACCTTCCCCAGCAATTCCCAAAGGCAAACTGCAGCACCACGCCAGAAGCACTCTCTATGGCTCCGTGCTGGCTGAGAAGCAATTCCATGAGCATTCTGTTTTTATTTATCCCTGAAAGAGCAGAAGTAAAGTATTCTGGGCAGCCTATGCCTAAACACGAGAAATTTCACCTTCTCCTTCTTCTTCTTCTCCATTGCTGATGTCCCAGTTGCCTCCCAGTTTGTCCCAGTTCCATCCCAGTCCTTCCCAGTTTGTCCCACTCCCAAACCAATTCAAAACAGGACAAGCAGGAGCATTTAACGGGGACTTTTCCCAAGTTTTCACCGCTCTAGTGCCGCCAAATCCCCCGGAAATCCCCTCCCACTTTGTCTCAGTGTGTCCTGGTCGCTTCCAGTAATCAACCACTACAAAGCAGTGTAAAAAAGACCCCCTTATAAATCTGATTTTCTCCCCTTTTTTCTGCGATATTTCCATGTTTTTAGCTGTACTTCCAGGTCAGGCGCTGGAGAGGGCTTCCAATAACTGTCACAGCATGGACCAAACATTACTCCTCCTACACGTTTTGGGTTGGATAACCCTGGTATCTGCTTTGCGTAATTAACTGGATCTAGGGTTAGGGTTACGCCTAGGGTTAGGGGTAACAGATCTAAAGAGCCTCAAGCTCCAGGCACACTGGCGCTGGAAAGGGCTTCCCATGACTGTCGCAGCAAGCCCCAAAGATTGCTGCTCCTGCACGATTATGGTTGCATAACTGTTGTATTTAGTTTGCATAGTTAACTGGATCTAGGGTTAGGGTTACGCCTAGGGTTAGGGTTGAGAGATCTAAAGACCCTCAAGCTCCAGTCACACTGGTGCTAGAAAGCGCTTCTCCAGGCCATCGGAGCATGCCCCAGATATTTCTGGTCCCATATCTTTTTGAATTTTACAAGCCTGGTATTGTCCTTGCATAATTAACTGGATCTA
>VZRN01000276.1:0-109629 GCA_013397935.1 Dasyornis broadbenti
CTTTGCTGGATATTTTCAAACACCTTCCCAGCTCAAAGAGTGTTGTGGTTTGACTATAGCCAAATGCCAGGCACTCACAAATTAATACACCCGGGGCTCATGAGTTGAGATAAGGAAAACTGGGAGAAAAAGATACACGCAGCAAAAACACGCTCAAAACTTTTATTTTGACAGAAATAGAGAAGTAAATGATAAATGGAATAAAACTTACAAAAACACCATTTCTCCACTCACTCCCTCCCTCCCTCCCTCCCAGCAGCTGCACAAGGGAACAAGGCATGGGAGGGGGGGGAAAGGTAGGTCAGTTCGTCACCAAAATGTTTCTCTACTGCTCAGGGGAGAGGAGTCCTTTCTTCTGCTTAGCTGGGGGTTCCAAAACACTTGGCAGTCTGCCCGACCCTGCCATGTGAGCTCACTCCACGGGCACACAGCTTTTCCCCAAAAACTTCTGCAGTGTGGAGTTTTTCGTCCACAGATTACAGACCTCCGAGTCAGCCATTCCATTTCGGGAGCAAGGCTTTTTCCTCTTTGCTGAACCACCGTCTCTCTCAGGCGTCAACATAGGCACTTAATTCAGTCTGTAAAAGCCTGTTTCTACACTGAAACTCCCACTGTAGTACAGTCTTCCTCCAGGCATTCACCCACTCCAGCGTAGGCTGCGCGTGAATTTTAACATTCCCCATGGACTCCATGGGCTGCAGGGGGACATCCCGCTCTACTACGGCCTGCAGAAGATTCTTGGCTCTGGTGTCTGGAGCTTCCCCTCCCCTACCTTCTCCACTGACCTTGGTGTCTGCGTTGCTGCTGTTTCCCCTCACATATTTCCACCACCTCCTCCTTCTCCGGCCAAAAAAAGTGAGTGATCCCCCCCCCCACCTTGGTCTCTTCTTAAATATGTTTCACAGAGGCGTAACCAACATCTCTAATTGGCTCAGCCTTGACCAGCAGCGTGTTCATCAGTTCAGAGCCACCAGGGACTGGCTCTGCTGGACACATTCACAGGAGCCATTTTTTGGGCTCCCCCCTCAGTAGCAAAACCTGGGGCAAGCAAAACTAACACAGGCCAGAGTCAAATCACAACAAAGAGGAAACTCAAAAATTTCTTTGCAAAATATCCAACCATAATATGAAGAGGAGAAATGTGTTCCTTGGAATTATATATGTTTAGAAATATTCATTAAAGCTGTACATTCTGTATGATCTCATATATCACATATGTAAATCTACACTGTACCATTTTTTCTGTATCATACCAAAATTTACTTGAGTTTGTCAGTATATTTTCAGAAAATAAAACTCAGGAAATTCATATATATTGATAATCTGATAAGCAATGTATAGAAGAGCATTTGGAATATATATGAGGTTGGAGTTCTTCTAGATTAATTTCTTACCAGAGAGTTGGTATATTCTCACGATGGCAAGGGAGCCACTGCTGCCATTTTTAGCCTTCTTAGGAGATACTTGCCCGGGCCAAAGGGACATTTGACATGAGGGTCTGTGAAATTTTTGGTAATTGGGCAGTACATGACTAATAAACAGGCTACTACTACCCCTTACCCAGTGACCTTCTCACCCTGCCACTGCCTGCTAAATCTGAAGGTAAACCAATGGTCAGTCCATAACCTTCATCCAGAAGGTAGATTTCTTGATAGCATAATATCCTCCCTAGAATTTGAGATCTCCTTAGAGTAGTTTTTATGAATTTAATGCAACCACAGATTGTTAGGATCTGAGTATTCACAAGCGTCAAGTTCTCGCGGGCTCTTTGGAATATTTACGGAGCTTTCACAAGATAAGCTAAACTTGCCTGGTAATGCTGCAGAAACATGTTAACTGTTTTCAGTCACTCTGCTCTCTCAGACACCTGTGCCACAGGGTGTGTCATCCTCATACTTCACTCACATTAGGAAAGCTTTTTCTCGGCTTCATTCATGAGTTAGCTTAAGCTTAAAAGAGCTATACTCCTTACAGTCCCAAAGCTGGTTCAGCTGAGGTCAATGCAAACCAATATTTCTTCAAAATACTTACATCCTTTAAAGACTTAAGAGTCAAAATCCATTGAAAGTCACTGGGACATTGATCAAAAATCATGGAGCCCTTTCAAAAACCAAACTTTACTTTCTATTTTACTGTTCAAGATGAGAATAAGAAACTCTGTTATGTCAGAATATTTTGGTCACCTTTGGTGTAGAAATATGTCAGCAGTGTCAGCAAAATTCAACACAGGGAGCAAACAAATATTCCCTTTATGAGCATTTCAGGCTGCAAGACAAGAAAGATTGGTCAATGATTTGCATTAAAACACTGAAATGGAAAATGTTTGCAATCGGTTTTATTACCGAGACAAGAGTTATTGCTCTGACGCAGTCAGTAACATTGCACGCTCTCTCCACAGGCAGTGAACCTGAACTAGGGATTAATTTGGCTTTTAATTTTTTATTCAGTGCAATTTATTTTCCCTCTAATGCCTTTTTTTCCCCCAGAAAATAGATGTACCATAATTTTCAGAGGTGGGAATTTTTCAATTTAATACAAGTATTGATAGATTATTTCATAGTGAATTCTAATTCTGCAATTCTGCTTTCAGTTTATAAACATGAAAAATCATTTATCTGATTGGGTTTTATGGGTGAAAATCTCCCTTTAGAATGCTTCTTTTTGTTACCAAATATATGCTTATTTACTTTAATGTTGCTATCAAAAATGGTCATTTAAAGCTCATTTTAACATATTATTATTATTATCTCAGATTCATAGCTGTTTTTTATTTAAAAGAAACTTAGTCAACATTTATCTGACATTTGTGATGAAATAAAATTTACTCGCACAGAAAGATATTTAAATGATTAAGTAACAACAAGTAAACTGAAAATGCAAGCATTTTTTTATATTTGCCCGTGTGGTTTATCATTAAAAAAAAAAAATCATTATTTTATGTATGCATAAAGTCCCTTTGAAATTTGATATTTGTGCTACTTTGGATAAACCATAAATCTGTTTAATATATAGCTGATAATATATAAATTTATGAATGCTACTAGTTTATATCAGAGTTGTGGAACTTGCTGTTTGCTGCATGTTCCACATTCTGAGCACTGAGCAAGACTTTGGAATACAAAATGTCAAAGAATAATACAGCCTGCTTTTTATTCAACAGCATTAAATCTCATCTCCTTTTTCCTTTATATCCTGTCTACAGCATTTTAGTACAGAAATCATGGATGATAATGTGCCAAAATACAAAGTTCATGTTAAATTATGATCAGTTTAAGGTGCCTCTAGGCCAAACCCACTCATTATTGAGAGACTGGAAAAAATTACTCTTTTGAAATTAACAGTTAAGGCTCGGGATGGATTATTGGTATTTTCCTTCCCAGTGGCATTTCTGAGAGCTGAAGTGAAATCCTGCCTTTCTTCAAGGTACAATGGCATCTAAGATATGATAATTTGAATTTTTCTGGTGTTGCTTAAAGAATAACTGAATGGTCATTGGTAAAGTACTGTAGCTTAAAAAAAATATTAGCTTAGGTTTGATAGCCTTCTGTTTTTTCTGGAAAATAGGCGACATTCTTTTTATTCTGAGAAACTTGATATAATCCTTTTTTTAGAAGACAAAACACAGGGAAATGTTTCTTGATTTAGGCATGGCTACATGTTCTGATGGACATTAAAAATATTGTAAGCTGCATGAGGTCTTAATTTTGGATAGCAGACCTATGAAAGAAAACTCAGATACTAAAATAAGTATACTTCTTATAAATCTGATATTCTGATATTTTATTTAAATATTGGTCAGTTAACAAAGCATTCAAACCAGAGCCTTAACCACAAAAGAATGCCTCAGTTTGATAACTACAATCAAACTGCAGCTCCTCACAATCACAGCTAAGTTGCCGCCTATTCCTGAAAGCTCCTGAGATAAACAGATGTAATTTCCTTTTTCCAAAACTTTTTATCCTGATATGCGTGAAAGACTTCAGTTTTTACAACATTAGACAGTTCGTGGTCTTGTTTATATTTAAACTTTCTCATTAAATATAAGGTAGATATGATGTTCCCTTTAAATAATATCTTACTAGTTGTAACTAAGTCAGGATTTGATTAATTTTGCTAAATTGAAAGTAGTTCAGACCAAAGATTAATTTTCTCTAGTGTCCGAAGAGATCCAAGCCCTTATCTATCATCTGAGTATGACAGTGTCCTGCCTCCCAACACACACTGTAGACAGCAGTTAAACATATTTTCTAGAAACTCTTTAGAAATGCTGTAGTAGGAGGAAAAGGAAATTTTTAAGACAGCAGTGTTTTGGGGTGTCAGTAAGATGTATTCTGGGAACCAGCTCTGTGTTTTGGGCTTCTCAAAATTCTGAGTAAAATGTAATTACTTTAAACCATTAATTCTAATTAGCCAAATAGAAAGTAATTAAAACACACCTCCAGGTGTCATATTTATTAGTGGACAGTTTGTTTTGGTCTGTCACTGGTTGCTTTTCTTTCAATCCCATACTCATTTCCAGGCAGGGTTACTCCAGCAGGTATTATACTAAAAATATATTCAACACAGGGAAAGAATTCTTTTTCTCTGATGCCAAATGCTGAAATGCTGTGATGCTCAGAGTATTGATACCAATCACTTGTGGGTTTATTATTTGAAAGGATATCAAGAAGCCAGCAAAAATATTACATTCTGCTGCATTGAATGCTGTATAAGAATGTCAATTAACTATGAAAAGGATAGAATTTTAATTTCTGTCAATAGCTGCAGATTCTTGCATATGCAGTTGCTTTAAAATTTCCAGTCTCTATTATTTAGATTGGAAAAATCGCTTTTCTTTAACTTTTAGTTGATATCATGTACAAGTATGGTCAAATCCAGGATTGTTTAAAGTGACAATGTGATCTCCATATTTTTCTTTTATTTCCTGTTATAAAACAAAGTTTTTAATTCAATGGGAAGTAATGAAGATTTTAAATATCATGTAAACAATCTTTTCAGGGAGTTTTGAATAATATCAAAAGTAACCTTAAGTCAAGCTCTTTGCATTTAAATAATTAAGCATAGAATCAAAAGTGGCATTAACAGAGGGAAACTTAAAGGAGCATTGACTTCTCTCTCTAAAATGAGTCACTGAGAATGGACTCAGTGAAATACAGAAAAAAACCCCAAGGTGCTTTATTTGTTTTGGTATATTTTTTTGATGTGTTATACATATTAATTATAAATTAGAGACACAGATCTGAACTGAAGGGTATAAATGTTTAAGAAGTTGCAAATAATTGAAAAAGCAGGAAGTCCTTTAGGACTTCATCTTTCTTTAAAAGGATTCTTTATCTCATTTTGTTTTGGAAAGCTGAATTCTTGGACTCCTGGGACGGTTCTTTGTAACACAGGCATGTGACTTCTGTTCAGAGCTGACTGACAAGATCTAATCTAATCTGCAAGGGTTGTTATTATCAGAGATATTTTAATTATAGGTTTATACTTGATTTACTTTATTTACTTGATTTAGGGAATTTATCTAAAGTTATGTCAAAGAATAAAATCTCAACTATCAAGCATTTGCTGGCTTTATTATTAATAAATTAATTTCCTAGCCACTCAGGTATACATTAAACAGATGGTTGAATCTAATGTTTTTCTGCTACAATTTCCTCCCCAAAGAGATTCATAAATTCTCTGTTTCTCCTTACTTGTTCATCTAACCAGAAACAGATGCACATACTCGAACATATACAGGTGTTTATATCAGAAATCAAGCTACCTAGTAGAAAAGCAGAAATCACTTAAATGGAAAAAGCATCAGTTTGCCAGTTCAATCTAGCTCAAAGGTCCTCATCCTACAACAATTTATACATATATCAGCAATTCCTGCATGACAGTGAATTGAAATTATTCAGGTTGTGTATAAGGAAAGTTGTCTATTTTGGCAGTCATACCAAGTTAATTTGAAATAAAATAGAGATTAAAAATGCCACACACACTTACAAATATCAGGATAATTTATCTATCTTAAACGGAAATATAACTAGATACAAATTTGTAATAACATTTAATAATTTTTAATTATTTTTTTTTTTTTAGTTGTAACTTGTCACCAGCCAAAATTGCACCTCCTAAGTCTCAGGGGCAGATGTTGGAATTCTTGGAATGATGAGAGATTTGACTTTATAGTATATTCTAGAAGGGCTTGTCCTTTGAAGCATTTTCTCTATAATAATCACTGCGATGCTTGTAATATGATGAAAGTAAGGCATTTTATTGCTTTTTATGTTACAAAGGTATAAGGGGAAGCTTTGGCACAAAGGGCGTGTAAAAAGATACAGTAGAAACAAGATTTTGTTCTAAATAATTTTGAAGAAAACTAGCACAATATCAAACAGTTTTAGAGGAATAAAATACAATGGGTCAGGGAAATGCTTGCTCAAAATAGAAAAAATAGATGGAAAGCATTGTTCCTGTTCAGAGGGGAGAGTGGGGGGAGGTTGCTAGATACGGGAAAAGAGACTTGGTTAGTCAGTGATTTTTATGAGCTGCTTTTTTCTACTTCCATACTTCCACACTCTTATTTCATGAAATAGAATATTTTCTTCCCTCAGGGTTGAAACTATTTTAGATTTGTTGATGTTCTGCCTTTAACTTTGCAGCTAAAACCAACATTTTCTAATGGTAATGTATTTCTATTTAAAAGATATTTGCAGTAAAAAGTTGGTTCTGGAATGCTCATGTGCAATCCAGTCTTTCTGTAATTGCTTCTATAGGCTATATAGCCATAGGCAAGTTGTCAGTATTTATGTTTAAGAATCAAATCCTGGTTATAAGGAATTTTTCCATTGGGATAAACAATTGCCTGGAGAAAAAGGCAAGAGAAGGAAACCATATTTCTAAAAAATCAAATAAAAATGGAAAGATAAAATCTAGTACAAAAAGCCGTAAGGCATTTGCAGTTTGCACTTACTACGAAGTCAACAGATATTGTGCATATTCATACACCCCCACACACTTAAACATACTTGTATATATATTAAGGTTTGTCTTGCCTTACAGTAGGATATCTTTAAAAGCAGAAATATATGAAAATACTAAAGAAACAGAACTTGATTAAGCTGTTTAAAATACAAATCTTTGTATCTGTTTAATTAACTTCTTCAATAACATCCCTGATATTTACCTTAAATCTATTCATTTGGTGCAAAAACAAGAAGACACATACATTATTTTTTTTTTTCTGGATTTAGTACAGTTCAGTGGCATGGCTATTTATTTCTGGTTTAAGGGATAGCGCTATAGCAAATCAAGATACTCCCCAATGTTTCTAGCTAGAAAGAAAGCAAAGCTTAACCTGCTGAGCCATTATGCCAATGAAAATCTTTGCAGTGAGGCGTTGCACTCGTGTATCCTCACTTCTCTTTTCTACTGCAGTTGCCTAGCTGTTTCGAGGTTTTTTCCCCCTCTTCCTAACTTCCAGAGGCACTACCACTGTCACAGAGGGACTCAGCCTTAGCCAGCACCAAATCAATCTGAAAACCAGCTGGCATTGGCTCTATCAGATGGAGGGGAAGTTTCTAGCAACTTCTCACAAAAGCCACCCCTGAACTAAAACATTTCTACACAAACTCAATATACATACTTATCTTTGGATTAAATTTTAATGTAGGTCCTTTTCTCAACTAATCGTAGAAAAAACTTAGTGTTTAATTAATCATCTAAGTTTGTAATATTCAGAAAACAAACTTAAATCACTGCGCTCTCTGATTCATCTCCCATGAGTATATATTATAAAATATCTAGGCAGATCTGGAAACAGGTGGCAGAATTTCCTCCCATGTGATTATCCCAGCATTTAGAAGAAACGTGCTTTCTTTATGATATTTCCTATTTGCAAACTTGATGGAATTCCCAAGAAACAACAGCGCATAATAAATCCCTTTACTCTAGCATATATGTGTGTTCATGCATATATATATGCGTGTGCATATATATGTGTGCATATATATTTAATGAAAATTATTACAGCATAGAAAATTCATTGTTGCAAGAAAATCTGAAAAACCAAGCCCAGGCAAAGTTATCTAGGAAAATCTGTCAACCGAAATCACATTGACTAATTGAAGAAATGTTTTAACTTCCAAAGTTAGGCTGAACTATAAGTCATGTTTTGTGCCCAAAAAGGGACCATTTAAATTAGGCATTTCAAGGTTCTTGGGTAAGTCTGGCAAGAAACTGTTATTGGTACATGTTTAAGTGTTGCTATTTTCCTCAAATATTAATAGTTGTTACAAAAATTGGGTATTTTCTATTTGGCAACTCTCAGCGACAGTAACTACTAAGTAGATTTAGCTTAAGAAAATAAAATAGTTTTGTTTCTGTTTCAGGACATTCTGGCAAGGAGATGACCAATCTCCTTTCAATGAATACTATCTCTGTGTTAAGATGAAACAGTTAGTGGCTTACAATAGGAATACATATAGAAAAGCATTTGATGTATCCGGCTCTATATTTCCCCCATCAGTGCTCTGACTTTTGGTTTCCTGAGATACAAACCAAATGTCAACATACACTTCTATGAAGGGTCTTGTTTGGAATTGTCATTAAAAGCTCTTCATATGTCATCATGGAACTCTGTTTCTGTGTATGTTGACTGCTTCCCAGAATAAAATATCTTTAATACAGTTAATGACACTCACCTCAGCAAATAAATTATCTTTGTAACTCTATACAGAGTTTATACATGAGTTCATTATACAATGAAGGAAAAGACTTAAACAAGACAAACTAAGGTTACAAATTACTAAGACTGAGTATGAAAAAGGTTGCAGAATGGTCACTGCAGTCTGTGTTCACAACAGCGTATGAGAAATTCAGTTCAAGATGTACTCATAGCTAAAATGAATTAATTATATTAAAATACAATAACATAGATCTTAAGAACAAGAAGCAAGATCCATCAGTTGTATATCAGAGCTAATTGGGTAGTTCCAAATATTTGGACTCCATTGTTTGTACAAGATCTAAGAATATGGTGAATAAAAAATATATTGTAACTAAAAAGGAAATGACAATACAATCCCTAGAACCTCAAGGTCTTAAAGTACACGAAATATCTTCTGCTAAACTGTGAGAGGGTTGCCTGCAACTTGATCTAATTCTTGTTAGCTTCACTTATATTATCCCCATATAATTTAATGGAAGTCCCACTTAGCCCTGAATTCTTAGTAAAAACTGTATATAAGTTGTGTTTACACAGAATGTGTTGCTTCAAAACTGTTATGTGTAAAGCTTACCTTCATTTAAAAACTGCTTTAAGATCATAGTTGGTAACCAGGGCACAAACTAGTGAGATAGATTTGTGAATGACTGAAAGACATGAAAAGAAAAAGAATCAAGACACAAAAATATTTTGCTTGCCATCTGTTTTGATTGAAAGGAAAATCCAGGGGTGACTGTGCTCCCACAAAGGACTGCATCAAAAGTATTCAATGCTTTTTTTCTTCGTAATATAGCTAATAGAATTAGCACACATTTTAAAGATTTGTAAGCTCCATGTATGAATTGAGAAACTGTAGAAAATGCAAATGAAAAGTTTGAAGGATTTGTAAATAAGTTTAAATGAGCAACAAAAATAACAATTGTGAGAAATGTTTACTAAATCCTTCATCTGTCTTTAGTTCAGTATCTCTTTCTGTATGGCAGCTAGAAAATATTCTCATTACTGCTGTCCTGCTCTTTTCCCCAAACCCCAAATTTTTTTACATGATTTCCTTAACAGTTTTCAGCAACATGCGGGAATGAATTCTGAAAATCAAACATGCTCAAGGAAACAAATCTTCAAAGAGGCTATCACCAGAAATTAATTTACTTTCTACTCCCATGACATGTACTGCAACAGTTGACTCTTTTCCTTCAGAAATTTCTATTCTAATGGGGGGTAGAGAGTTTAGGGTGAAAGGAAGAAGCTTTTTCAAGGAGAAACTTCTCTGGAAGACCTTTAGTTAGCATTATTTATCAGGTCTGGGGTGAATTCCTGATCAGAGGCAGTGAGAGGCTTATTCTTTCATTGGTAATTGATTAATGTGATAGAAACAGCATCTAGTCTCTGTTACATGTCAGTCAGACCTTCAACACTGCAGGTATTTTACTCTGCAAAACAGGGGTTTTAGTATTCTTAACTCCTATAGCTATTTCCATAACATGCCATAGATCACAAGGAATATAAATGAACTATAGCAGAACTGGGTCATGCAGAACAAAATGCAACATTGTTAAACGGATATGATTTTGTGTTTGGCTAAATATCCATGCCTACAGTTAAAGAATAAGGCTAGTTAACCTAGCACCATCCTGAATTCTTGTGCTGATGTCTTTCTGAGTGTCTCTGCATTCGTTGTGTGACAGAGAAGTCTGAGAGTTTGTTGCATGTGATAGGAACAATTTGCCTTCTGATTTTTTACTGATAAAAGTATTATTTCCACAAGCATCAGTAACAAAACAAACTGGCAAGTTGAGGTGTGCCATGGCCTTCTTTTGTTTGGATCTAATTTTTAATTCTTAAAAAAATCAAGAAATCTGAACATGGAAGTCCAAATCATTAGAAATTCAAATCTCTGAGATAGAATGCTCTTATTCTTCTAGCATATCTAATTAACAAAACAAAACCCAAATCAAACCAAACTGCCTGCTTTAAACTCATATAAGAACAACAGATAAACTTGGACATTCATAAACACTTGACCCAAAACCTGAAATAATGTTGAGGACAGTTGTGATCTAGAATTGAAACTACATACAAAGAATCTTCCAAAGGGCTCATGGTTCATTTCCATGCTTGTTTTAACTGGCTTCCCACAATGGCTGCAGTTTTCTAACAGCTGGCTAAATTTGCTGTGAAGTACTGGCCACAGTTTCAAGATGTGCTGAACCTTTTTCACTGAGGTGTCACGTACCAAGGATCAGAACTAACCTCTTCTATCACTGGAAAAGTAGGAGGGTGTGTCCTCAACCTCATATATATATAACAACCCAGATGTTCATCACCTGTTTAAAGACACCTCAGAATAACACTCTCCATGTTGATAAGCCACATTTTCTATACACACCATCCCTGTCTGGTTATTCTCTGCCTTCAGAACCCAGCACCCTGCCCTTGTCTCTGAGCTCTGGGCTCAGTGTCTGGGCCCTCAAAACACCTGCTTGAGTTCCGATGTGAAAGCAACCATCTGGAGCCTCCTTTTTTCACAAAATACAAAATACATCATATAAAATATTGGAAGAATCTCTGAATTTCATCTAATTAGTTCTCAAAGAATGTTGACTTCAATAATACATTAGGTTGCTCAGGGGCGTATCCAGGCAAGTTTTCACAATTTCTAAGTCTGAGGATCTCAGAATCTCCTGAATGACTTTTAGCACCATCATTTAAATGCATCGAAACTTTACTAGTTTAAGATTGGCCAACAGAGGAAAATATTTTTGGAAGTTGCCCAACAATGCAGTGATCTTCGTCAGGAAGGGTAAGGATAATTTTTGAAACTGCATTTTAAGGAAAACATAATTTTATTCTCTGCTTTCTTAGATGAAACCACAGTAAAAAGAATATAGTGAAAACAAACAACCAAACCAAAATATTAGGACTGAAAAAGAACAGAACATAAACTATATGTCTTTATTTTAAGGAGAAATGTAAATAAAATATATTTTAAAAACTTAACAACCTTTTTTAAAATAAAAGAAAACAAAACCAGAACTCCAGTGAACATAAAAATTAAAATCAATAAGATAGCATAGACTAGATTTAAATAGAAGAATTCAGAGTTTTAGAAGCTATAGAGTAGAGAAGGGATTTGTTAGAATACATTGGTATAGCATTCTAGAGGATCTGGTTAGCAGTAATTTTTTTAATAGAGAGGAAGCTGACAACTGAATTAGAAATTACCACAATGAAACAAACCCATGCTTTCCCCAGTTAGGACAAAAGTTCTGGTTCTTGTATATCATGGTTTTCTGATATTGGAGAAGATCTACTAAGTCTCTTTCAATTTCCCATTTCTTCCCTAAATTGCAATTTGGATTTAAGAAAATACTTTTTCTCTGTATGTGTCTCTCCTTATTGCTGCAATGGACCCTTTTGTCATTGTAACCAGGAGAGAAGAGATATGCCAATAAACAGAATAAAGTACATAAGAGATTACTACATCACAGGCAATTACTTTGTGGTGCTTTTCACTCTAGATATGCCAAAGACCCAGATTTGTGTGTGTCACACCTGTTGTGTTGGTCTTTCCAATTACGTTGTTTTACAACCCAGAGGAGAATTAAACAATTACTGATTCGCATGAGCATTCCTTTGGAATTTGTACGGCTTCAGCTCTTGGTTATCTTTCAAATCCCTAGTAATACGTCTGTCTGGCTGACAGCTTACAGTATTCTTTTGGGATACACAGAGAAAAGCAGGAAAGCATGATGAGGATTCAATTAACAAAGATGCGTTAGGATCAGACAAAATACCAGAACCTTCTAACATCTACCCAAGTATTTTCAAGTATTAGCATATAGTGATATCAACCATTGTCTTTAGAAGGATGTTCCGGACCTTACCCTATTAATCAAATAAAAATTACAGAGGAATATAGACAGAAAAGATTTACAGACTGGCCATTCAAATTTTTGCCTACTGGATATTTTCTAATTCTGTGCAAAATCTACCTTCAAAGGTCTCCATAAGGCATCTCTAACTACCTACTGGCAAGTGTTCCCTGATATTACCTACAAAGTTTCTTTTATTTTTTGTTAGTTATTCCACTATTCACCTAAATAATCAGTTCTTATGTATCATAACAGCCCTCAAATGTTTGAAGAATATCGTGACCTACTTGTCATCATCTATCTGTTAAACTTTGTTCTTTTTACCTTTTCTCAGAAGTAAACATATTTCTCCTGTTCTTTCTAATTACTTTTTATAACATATAACATTAAGCTAGAAGAAGATTTTACCATTTTCCTATTATTTACTCTAGGCTAATACTATTCATAGCTACCATACTAACAAATGTTCAAAATTATAGAATGATAGAATCATTTAGGTTGAAAAAGACCTTTAAGGTCATTAAGTCCAACCATTAACCTGGCATCACTAAGTCCACCAAAAAACCACTTCTCTAAAGACCATGTATACATGCCTTTTAAATACCTTCAGAGAGGGTGATTCAACCACTTCCCTGGGCAGCCTGTTCCAGTGTTTGACAAAGGTTTCAGTGAAGAATTTTTTCCTAATAGCCAAAGCCCTGGTACAACTTGAGGCCATTTTCTCTTGCCCTGTTTCTTGTTACTTGGGAGACAACACGGACTCCCAGCTCACTACAACCTCCTTTTAGGTTATCTGTAGAGAGAGGGTGATTATGTTTTCTCTGAGATGCCTTTTCTCCAGGCTAAACAACCTCAGCTTCCTCATACACTCCTCATACATCCTCAGCCACTCCTCATACAACTTACCCTCTAGACCCTTGACCAGCTTTGTTGCCTTTCACTGAACACACTCCAGCACCTCAATGTCTTTCAAGTATTGAGGGGCCCGGAACTGAACACATGATTTGAGGTGCAGCCTCACCAGTTCCGAGTATAGACGAACAAAAACTTCCCCAGTCCTGCTGGCCACAGTAGTTTTGATACAGGCCAGGATGCCATTGGCCTTCTTGGCCACCTGGGCACAGCTGGCTCATGTTCAGCCTCTGTTGACCAGCCCCCCCAGGTCCTTATCCACCAGGAAACTTTCCAGCCACACTGCTCCCAGCCTGTAGCACTGCCTGGGGTTGTTGTGACCTAAGTGCTGGACCTGGAACTTGGCCTTGTTGAACCTCATATCGTTGGCCTTGGCTCATCAATCCAGCCTGTCCAGATGCTTCTGCAGAGCCTTCCTGCCCTCCAGAAAATCAATGCTCCTACCCAACTTGGTGTCTCCAGCAAACTGCATGTCACTGGCCATTTTCCCTTGGATTATAAGGGCTTTATTTTGCTCCCTGTCCCTCTCTTCTAACTCAGTGGGATCGACACCTGGAGAACAACTAGTCTTACTATTAAAGACTGAGGCAAAGAAGACAATGAGTACTTCAGCCTTTTCTTCATCCTTTGTCATTACATTTCCAGGTTTCATGTTCAGGTATTGGACTAGAGAAAGATTCATTACAGAAATTCTTGCAGTCTAGAAATACAATTATATATTGTAGTAAAAATCAGATAAAAGTAGGTTCAACTGAGGGACTGTAAAATGAAGACCATTAGAGAATCTGAGAGAAAAAAATAATAGCAACAAAATTTAAAAGAAAAATATAATCACCTTGTATTATGAGAGTTAACAGAGAAGTTACTTTTAATATAAAACCTTATTTTAATGTTAAGCTTGAAAAAAGTAGCCCAGCAGAAAACATTCACACACAGAAAAAAATTCTACTAGTAATTTGAAATTGATGAACAATTCTTCACAAAAATATTTAGAAAGCCAGAGCTATGCAGAAAAAAACCCAGACAACAAAACCAATGCAATTTGCCACAGCAAAATATTATGATAAAATAAAGTTGCAAAAACCAGAAACAATTGCAGGAACTGAATATCTATATGTAGGAGTATGAGGCAAAAAGTCCATAAACATGGTAGCATTCAATAAGAGAGGAAAAGACTCATCACAAATTGAAACAACGAAAGCAATTTTGGCATTGGCTGTGCTTCAATGAAATTCAAGCCCTGGTATGTAAATTAATGATTGAAATTTAGGAATAAATTTGCATAAAGGAAAATATAGTTAAAAACCTCCACTAAATTGCTCAATAAATTCCAATTAACATAAATAGTGTATTTCATAATATCTTTGGTTCTAATAGAAAAATGAAAACAAAACTGTGATGCATTCTCAAACATCCCTATCCCCATTTTACTAGTTCATCTTCTCTCATTCTTTAAAGTCCCAACTAACTTAGTCTATACAAAGGTAATTTTTTTCCTTCCACAATCACATGTCCACTATTCATTCATTCTGATTCTTCTTTCCATAAAATAGGAAAATTGTTAAAATGTTTTTTGCTCTCAGGCTTGAAAAATAAGTTCTTAGCTATTATCATTCAACAATATAGCAACAGAGTGTTTGGGGGAAGCGAAGCATTACTTAACATATCACTCCAAAAAGAATAGGCATGATGGAGAGCAGAAGGAATCTTTCAATCTTATGATGTTGGTTTTTTTAGCTCCAAGGAAATTAGACCTGTGTAAAAGGGGTTCTTATGACTTTCTCCAAAGTAGCTTTACAAAACCCCATAGAACACTAACATATATGACCTGCTGCAAAGCTTTCTTTAATGTCAAGGATTCAGTGATTTATAATTGGTAAATTTTTAGCCAATTAAATATATCTCACTGGTTCCTGGCTAAGTATTCTCTATCATTGTTTATATGCTTTAGTGAGCATGATACAATCTAAATACACATTTTAATCTAGTCTTGGCCAAGTATTCTAACAGATACATTCTTAAAATGAGAATATTTTATACTTAGTAAGTAGTTTCTTGTAAATTAATACTTGAATTCAGTTCCTTAGTACAGTTTTCTATGTTTGATACAAAAGAAATATTTAAATTCATTTCTGTTCCACAGGGAGCAAATAAAAACGTATCATTAAGAAAAGAGCCTGTATCAATAGGAAAATATGACCAGACACTGATTTTCAGGCTGCATAAAATGCTTTTTCCAGGCATAGTAAGTACTCTTCTCATAGACACACTCTGGAATAAGGGGAGTAATCCTTCTGTACTGTTAGAGTCCCACAGGAATCCTACAGGATTTTTCTCTGTCAGTGAAAGAACAGGGTCAGAGCCAAGGTTCTTCCTACTGCTTTTTTGGATCTTTCCATTTTTCCTTTCCTTAATTCTGTGTAACCTTACCACCACAACAGCTGTTGTTCTTTATCTTTTTTTGGAAAGGACTAGTGGGACAGAGTGGATTAGTTGCAAAAACAGATGAATAGAAAAATGTCCCTTTTGCAGTTCTACTATTGCATACAGAGAATTTCTTATCGCTTCAGAAACTTGTAGTTATAAGATTTCAGTCTGAGACTAGTAGTCTGATTTAATAACGAGGAAATTGAATCAACTTCCCCCATTAGTGTTATTATTAAAAACCTCTTGGCATTCTCCAACAGAATCACTTCATTATGATAAAAGTAACATATCAACTTTATTTTGTTTGAGTAATAGTGACTAGGAAGAAGGATTCTTCTTTAAAAAAGAATTTCTATAGGACCTAATAATAGATTTATAGAATCACAGAACTGCCTGGGTTGGAAGGGACCTTAAAGATCATGTAGTTCCCACCCACACCATGGACAGGGACGCCTCCCCCTAGATCAGCATCCTTAGAGCTCCCTCCAACATGGTCTTGAACACTTCCAAGGATGGGACATCCACAACTTCTCTGGGTAACCTGTTCCAGTACCTCTCTACCCTCACAGTAAAGATTTTTTTCTTGACATCTAATCTAATCCTACTCTCTTTCAGTTTGAAGCTGTTCCCCCTTGTCCTGTCACTACACACTCTTGTAAAAAAAAGTCCCTCTCCATTTTTTTTGTAAGTTCTCTTATTGTACTGAAAGGCTGTGATTTATTCACCCCAAAGTATTCTCTTTTCCAAGCTGAAAAAACATAATTCTATCATCCTTTCCTCATGGGAGAGGTGCTCCATCCCTTCAACCATCTTGCTGGGCCTGCTCTGGATTTGCTAATACAGGTCTATGTGCTGGGGGCCCCAGAGCTGGACTCAGTGTTCCAGGTGGGGTCTCACCAGAGCAGAGCAGAGCAGAGCAGAGGGGCAGGATCCCTTCCCTCGCCCTGCTGGTCATGGTGCTTTTGATGTAGCCCAGCAAAAGTTTGGCTTTGTGGGCTGAAAGGGCCCATTGCCAGGTCATGTCCAGCCTCTCATCCACCAGCACCTCTACGTTCTTCCTGGCAGGGATGCTCTGGATCTGTTAATCCCCCAGCATGGATTGATACTGGGGCTGCTCTGACCCAGCTGCAGCACCTTTCACTTGCTGGTGTTAAACCTCATGAAATTCCCATGGGCCCACTTCTGGAGCTTGTCCAAGTCCCTCTGGATAGCATCCCATCCTTTGCTTGTGGCAAATGCACCACTCAGCTTGGAGTCATTGCAATCGTGCTGAGGGTGCACTTGATCACTTCATATATGTTGTTAAAGAAGATACTAAATAACAATGGTTCCTTTACAAATCCCCGAGGGACACCAATTGTTGCCAAATACAGTCATGAATGTTGTGGGAGAGAATTATGTGGGAGAGAATACATATGCCCTTTCAACAGTTATAATATCTATGATGATGTGGGAGAGAATATATACGCATTTTCAATAGGTATAATATCTTCCACCAAGTTTTGAACATTTGTTTTCTGTCTACCACCATATGGCCTACCCAGAAAAGAGTCAGACAAGTTACCTGTAACACAAATCTCATGTGCCTCCAGTAGAAAAGGCTGGAGCCTGGCTTTCTGAGGACTGGCATTATTGACTGGCATTATTCGAAATTTATACCTAAGGAAATCTTTTGAACTTTAGTTATTGTTCTGTTCTTTCTTGCACACTTTTCATTACTGAGATCCCACATGGAAGAGACAGAAATGAGATGGGTAGGTATACAAAGCATAGAAGAAGTGTGGAAAGGAAGAGGTATTGACTACAAGGAAGAATAATGATGATACTCCTGTACATGAAATGATATCTATGAACTCACATAAGAAAAAAACCAACAAGTGAAAGGGAACAAATGAGGCCCTTAAGCAAGGTCATACAAAATCAAGTATGCACTGCTTATCTGTCTCTAGGTTTTTGTTTGCTGTCCACCAGTAAAAGAAAATTACATTTTGAAGCTTTAATTTTTAGAAGATATCCAGCTGTTCATTAGCAACTATAAAAAATACAAGTCAGAGCACAAAATGCTAATATATAAAACTCAGGAAGCTGAAGTTTTTATGGTTTTTTAGGATTCAATTTTTCTTTTGAAAGGCAGATTTTGCTAAAAACAAATTGCATCATTTTCACAAAAATATCAACTAAGTCACAATATTAATTCAGCTTTTCAGGGGGCAATAACAACACAGTCCTATAAATGACACTGGCTTACGTCTGAAACGATTGAATAGTCAATAAATCATTATATTTGCAAATTGAATTAAGTTTCTGCTTTTACAGAGAGACCATTTAGGGCTATAGGGATGTAGAAGAACTGTGCAGATATATAATTTGAAATGTAACATTGTCATCAAACGCTATGTATTACACCTATTTTTTCACAGTATCAAAAATTCCATTTCCCAGCTCTCGTGATGTTCTAAAGCATTTATGAAGATACTTTAAAATATGGTCCTGGAAGAGTTTGTTCAAAATATGACGCAATGATAACTTTCAAATCATTGCACTTCACAGGCCTGGAAAGAGAAATCTCAGACTGAGTGTCATAGTTCATATTCTGCTCTTCTCAATCACTGTAATAAAGTTCAAAAGCACATTGCTTCTGTATATCTTAACCATATCAAGCCTCAAGACTGAATGCTGCTTTTCTTAAGGAAAATAGAAAATATTTTGTAAATATTTTAAAGAACTCAGAAGAAGAAATTAGTCCAAAGAATATTTTAAAATTTCAAAACATGCTGTAAAATTGTTAACAGATTGACTATTGACCTAATTTGTAACCAAAGAAATCTGTAAAAGAAAACAATATGATAAAAAGTGCTTAAAAATCTATGGTATTTTTTCTCTCTAAACATTTATAAGAACAGTTTATAAAGAACTGAGTGTAAAACGTTCTTTAACAGCATGTGTTTTTATTTCTTAATTAAAAAAAAACATGCAAGGTGCATCAATCTTCTAAAAAATGTATTTAAAAAATCTCGAACCTCTAACAGTTATGGGAAGTTTTGAATTTAATTTTGGATTTTATTTATATAGATTTATATATATGCATGTTTATTTCAAATGAGTTAGCTACATACAATCTGGATGGATTATAAACAGTAGGAGTTGATATATCTTTAGAAATTAATGGAAAATTGACAAAAAAATACTTAGATCTTAATGGAAATCTGCCACCTGCCACATTCCAATATCTAATGATGAGGTACATTATCAAAGTGATTTCTGAAAGTTATTTTCTTTTACACATTTTTTACACACATACATATAAACCTACAAATATGTTTGTACATACATATATTTGGTTTTTTGAAGTGAATTAAATTGTATTTTCTGGTTTTGGGGTTTTTTTTTGTTCAAATGGTCAGTACATATATTTCCTTTACTGTCAATTATGTTAACATATTCAATAAGAGGAAACTTACAGCTGGACATTTGAAGGTCTCACAGACTCAAACTGAAGAAAAATAATTTTTATAGTAGGGGTCTACATTTTTTTTCTGTTTACATCAGGTGTCATTTAATTGCCAAACCTGACAGCTGTTCTCATGGAAATGTCACCTATGCTGCAATTTTGGGAGTTCTTCCAGTGTGGATTTTGCTGAAATTATACAAACAAAAAGTCTATTTTATAAGGAAATTTAAAATTTTTGGACAGGATAAGGTAATTTAGCCTAGCGAGCCCTTACCCTTTAAATTTACTCTATTTCCCTTCCCTAGTTTAACCTTAAAGAGGTGAAATTTTCTTTAAACTTTACATTTTTTTCCACTTTTTATTCTTCATGTACTTCTTGGACATTTTGAGATAACCATGACTGTGAATAACATTTTTTTTAAATTATATCACTATGTTTACTGCACATTTAATGGAATACTGGAGAAATTTTGAATTACAGAGTTGTTTAACACGAGCTCAAGATTTTAACAAAAAAAAAAAAGAAAAGGCCATTATCAAGGAAAAAGCCATATAAAGATGGTGAAACAAATTACTTTGCATGGTAGTAATCAAGGTTAAGCACTCAGGGTTCTAATCCACTTTTGGAGCATTCATTGAAGACCTTACTGTGGTATATCAATATTTAAAGGCGGCTTATAGGAAAGATAGAGGTTTAACTAAAGCCAGCAGTGATAGGACAAGGGGTTTTTGAACAGAAAGAGAATAGGTTTAGATTAGACATAAGGAAGAAATTTACAATGAGGATGTTGAGACACCATAACAGGTTGCCCAGAGAAGTTGTGGATCCCCAATCCCTGGAAGTGTTCATGGTCATGTTGGACGGGACTTTGCTCATAGTGATCTAAGTGGAAGATATCCCTGTCCATGGCAGAGGTTGAAATTACACGATCTTCAAAGGTCTCTTCCACACCATATTTTTCTATGATTTTATGATTCCAATAAACTTCCATTTTCCTAGCACCTTGTTTGTATTGAAACACACAGAGGTGGTGGGCTTTACAGTATTCAGTTACCGAGAAATTTCTCTAGAGGGTTCTTATATATATTTATCCTCAATATCCTGCATAGTTTCAGAAAGAAATAAAAGAAATTATTTCTGTTTTTATGACAGCAGAACAGAGCCCTTCCCTCCTCCTATCCCCCATCAGAGACTCACCTCTAGTAACTTAAAAATTGAAGAAATTGAAAATTGAAAATTGAATTGAATTGAAAAAAGAAAAATTGTCCTTTTGCAATGGAAATTTTTTGAAGACAACTATTCAGAGACTTCTTCCAGCTCACAAACAGTAGGTAGCTGAAGTAGAATGGAACTGGCTTCTGTTATCAACCATGTACAGGAAAAAAACCTCCACTGAGCTGTGCCATAGCCTTCAGTCCTTGAAACTCAGTAAATTTTTTTATGTCCATTTGCACTGCCTCAGCTTTCCCATGTGTTTTTGTGTAGCATCACTGTATGGCTAGGGAAGACAATCCTGAGAGATGAAAACTCCTGAATTTTCATTAAGTTCTATTGCTGCACTTTTTCATTTTCTACAGTTAATCCTGATGCTTAAAGAAAGATTGAGTGGATGTAGGAAACTTTTTATATTTAGCCTTGTGTTTGTAGCTAGCATTTATGCAGCTTAAAATACTCTCTTTCATTCTTTGCCAGAAATTATTTTCATGTAGTCACACCTTTTTTGTTTGTTTGTTTGGGTTTTTTTTTTTTGTTGTTTTTTTGGGTTTTTTTGGGTTTTTTTTTTGTTTTTTTGGGGTTTTTGGGTTTTTTTTATGCTTCCTACCTTGACATTCTCTATAATGTTTCCATATGCTACATCTGGAACACCTTTTTTTTTGTGTACTCATTAAATATAACTTCAGTCAAAAGCGTTCTCTCTCCTGAATTCTTTACTATTAATATTGTTTCTTGGCTTCTAAACAGTGGTGTCCTGCTGGGCCATCAGTAAGACTTAAGTGTTTTAGTTTGCACATATCCTTGTAAATCATAGTTCATAGGGAATAGAAATTAACCACACAATATCTCATTGCACTCTGCTGAGTGCAACCAAGGTGAAAAATGTGATTCTTTAATTTTGATAAAATTTCAAACTCACTTTCCTAGCTGTTTTAAACCCAATTATAATATTTCCTCATCATTTTTACGAACTGATTTCAGACCCACAGAAATACATTTCAAGGAGGTTATTATCCATATCTCTCAGCTTGGCATGAATCATATAATTATACAGACCCTTCAGAAACAGACTGAGCACTGGAATTATACAGACTGAGCACTGGAACGGATCCCTCTGTTGATGCCTCAAATCCTTGGGCTGTACTTGGGCATTGTATCAGAGAATATTAGTTGCATTCAGTTGAAAGCCTTCCAAGAGACTATGTCAATATCAACAGACTGGATAAGCTAAAATTTTCCAGACACCTGTACGTCCAAATACTTGGGGTCAGATTCATGCTCTGATATTGTTTTACTCATATAGGTCTACATTTTTAATCCAGTCACTGACTTTTGATGAAATATTTCATAAGCAGAGAAACAAAGGATAAAAGGATAATATTCTACTAGAATGAAGGAAAAGAGATGGTTGAAGGTTTAAACTGGAAAAATGAAAAAAAAGAAAATTATGAAAATAGGAAGATATTTAAAATATCCTGATTACTTCAGATCCAAGCAAGCTACTCAGAAAAAAATACATTTCAGAAAAATTACTGGGTTTGATATAGAATTAGTGTAGAAAAATGCAACGACTTGTGATATACTGGTCAAATTGGATGTGTTAATAATTTCTTATGGCCTTAGACTTTCTTTATTTGACCTGTCTATGACTAAATTAAATACTTGATAAATTAATGGTAAACTCTCTTTTTTCAACATATAGATACATTCTCTGCAAGCTACAAGCTGCAGTTTTCTCAAGGTTGTGCCTTTAGTACCAACTGTATTGGTTGCTGAACAAACAATATTTTAGATCATTACAGTAATTGTGCAGTATTTTTTTTCTTTTCGGTTTATTGTGTCCTTTATTATTATAACTCTATTTTGAAAGGTGTGTGGAGGATTGTATGTGTGTGTACACATCTGTGCACGTGGGTAAATTCATTGGGTAGTAAAAATGATTCAAAACTGATTAGCCTAAAATGTTTGAGAAAGTATTTATAGTGTTCCAAAAGCATTACTTGCAATTTGGAAAATGCTGAAGAAAATAAAGATAAATTCAGCTTGTGAAGTGTGGAATATTAACTTGTAATCTTAACTTTCAATGTTAACAGATATCTTAACTTTCAGTATTTCCTCAAAAGAAGGGGAGATAAAATCCTTCTTAAGCACTATCACACAATGATGTGATGACCCAAATATAAAACCAGTGTTGTTTCTTTCCAGCGTGTAAGGCATTTTTGAACATACTTGGTTGAAACTTTGTATAATCAATGGAATCAGAAACTGGAAAAGCTAATTCAGCTTTTTTCCTGCTGATGAGAGACATGGTATTCTGGGGTTTTTTCATCAGAATTACCCCAACGAGAGACATGCACTCTGACTAATAAGCTATTAGTGGGCTGTTGCTCCTTTGGCAGCCAAAGGTACAGATCAGCACTTTTCCCCCAAATGAGATAACAAGAAAAATTTTGGAGGTTAATGTTCATCCAACAATAGCCTGCTCTAATCTTCAGTAAGTAGCTGCTAGTCACTCTCTCTTAGTCCTGCCTCTCAAAGACCTGGGGAGATTGTTTTGAAAGACACAAACCATATCATACATATGAGCTTTCTTTGGCCTGAGATCTGCTGAGAAAAAATGGATCTTTGAAAATTTTCCAGACACCTGTTTGTGATTTTATTATTGTGAGAAACAGCTTTTCCTGTGCGGGCATCTGGAGACATTGGGATAATATTTATTTGCAGTAAATAAACAATACTAATACAAACAAATATTTTAGGTTGGGGAAAAAAAAAAAAAGAGAAGAAATATTCCTGATTCTTTGCTGAAATAAACACCAAATTTACTTTTAAGCCTAAACATGCAACTTGCTCTACATGGCAAAAGACTGGAGTGGGAGAACTGCTGACAAAAATATTTGTTTTGCTCAGGTAAAAATGAAGAAAATTTTGAAGTGACTGGTTTTCTTGAGGATAACCATAATAATATGACATCCTATTTAAGCAATTTTACTCAAAAACTTTATTTTTTCATTGAAAATATTTTGACCAAGACATTTAGTCCACGCATGTCACTGAAATAACTTCTGTCATTTCAAGGCACTATCTATTTCACTAACACATCTCATTATCTGATTGCATGGGATTTCTTCCTTTTTGACACTTTTGACTAAATTTGCTTATTTTGTAATTTTTACTTGAAATCTTATCCTATAATAGTGAAACTTTACAATTCTTACATTTTCTTCAAGTTATTTTTTAAAGTTTGTTTTAACACTATTTCTGTGTTTTGGAAGTAATACCAGAAACGATGACAACGAAAAAATAATATAATGAACTACAGCTAATTTTTGTGTGTGTGTGTGTGTTGTACACTTTAACTGAAAGAGCTCAAAATCTATGAGCAACTGAACAAGTTCTTTTTGTTTCTTGGCACAGTATGAAAAAGTAGAAAAATGTACAGATTTAGAAATGCTGTATTGTTAGATAATTTGATTGGCTAGGTTTCTGTAAATACTTTAAAGTCCTTTTTTATTAACCCACTTCAATAAATACATATTCTGAATTATTTATAACATTTTTTCAACTGCTCCATCATTTTTTCAAGATTAACTTTTGACTATGTATAAACTGAACAAGAGCAAACAGATATTACTAACTGTTTCTGCATTTTATTTCTTTATTTGTTTTCAAGATGTCATTGAAATTTTAAAGTACTACAACACTGAAATTATTCATAGGTAGAGCTAGCAATAAATAAGGAATGACCTTCCTTTAAAATATTGTAAAAAGGAAAAGAGTTTCAAATTATATTATTTTTTTCATGAAAGATTTCTTTCATCAGTAAGCACCAGCATCATTATTCCTACTCAAAATGTTTCACCCCCTTCTACTCTTTCCTATTGCAGCTTCCAGATACTTTCTGGGTTAATGGCAAGCATGAAGTTAACTGTGTAGAGGGAGGGGTGGTGAAAGACTGAGTTTGTTCTTTGAAGCACTTTTATAAAACTCTAGGACGCCAACAAATCTGTTGAAATCACTGTAAATACCCGCTCACATATACTTGTGGGAGTGTCCTAAATGTTAGAATGACAATTATTTCTGTTGAAAACAAAAAAGAGTCCTTCAGTCTTCCTTGGAGCATTTGATTTTGTTTCTCTGTGCGTAAAAGTCTGTATAGCGCGGTATTGAAGGCGAATTTAGATCTCCCTCTAAGTCTGTATTTCAACAGTCACTTTCACATGCTTGTTCAACTTTCTTTTTTGAGAAAATTTTTAAAATTAGAAAACATATCTAGAGTTATAGCATTTTTTTTAGAAAACATAGTTGAAATTTCCATTTAAATTCCCTATTAATAAATCTGTTTCAAAATACTACCATAGTTTTAAAATTGGCCTAGATATTTCACTGTTTGGTCAGCTTTTTCAGCTTTTTTACAGACATAATTGTTAATGTTTTGAAATTGATTTCAAGTGCAGAGAAGGTTCTTTAGCCAATTTTATCTCCTAATGGAGCTGAATGAGTGGCTCAGATGAGGCTGAGGTATTAAACGAAAAGCATGCATTGCTCCTCATGAAGGTTAGCCGCTAATGTGTATTTCATTGACACCTTGTGAGCAAAATGTTCACCTTCTAATTCTCTCTGTATTGTTCATGACATTGTAAAACTCTCTGGATGTGAAGGGTCCACAACAAAAAAATAAAATCATCTGCTAGTACTTTTCGAAAGTGCCTTTTGTATCTTTTAAAAGACGCATGCATACATGTGTGTAAAATAATGCTAAATTATTGGTGATCACAGAGTACCCAATTGAAAAACTCAGAGAATTGACTTGAATGCCTTAATTTTGCTTTCTGTTTTCTGATTCTTTTATGTCAGGAAAACTTCAGTGATAAATAATACTTATCTCTTGTTCTCTAATTCTCTCCTACTTCTCTTTCTTTGTTCATAGAGTATACTGCTTTTAATAAATCAATTCACAGTGAGAGTGAATTATTTCAATTTTTTTGATGCTTTTTCTAGTTTGCAGAGAAAACAGATGGTTAGCAGTTATGGTCCCATGGCCTGTTTTTGGCTATTCATTGGTGCAGGAGAGAGAAAAAAAGGAAGAAAGTACTAGCAGCCAGGATCCCTCAAGCAAAAAGCACTTCCAGGAGGGTGAGTCAGAGCACCTGAGGGAGGCAAGCAGAGTGCTTATCATCTCTCTCATTTATTACCTGAGAGGCTGATGGCAGATGGAGTGAGAGAACATAGGTCTCCTGTAGGGTTAGATAAGGAAACAAGATCATTGATTGCTATGTACAAAAGCACAATAAAGAAACCAGTGGAAAAACTGCCTGGAAGCAAAACAAGAAAATGCATAAAACAGCAATAACAACAAGAACAATAACAATAATAAGCAACCAGTCATCATAGAGCTGTGCAACTTCAACATTTCTGCTCTTTGTCTCTTAATAGGATGTGCCAGTTCTAGCCTTACAAACAAAATTTTTGTGAAATATAATTTGTGGTTTTAACATCACAAGCTCCCTTACCACAACTCTAACATTGCCCTCCTATTAGATTCCAGGGTGTTGGGGAAAAACAGGTGTTCAGCAATCTGTGGCATATGGAGTTTCTACTCTTTGGCTTTAATTTACTTCTATTCCCTTCTCTGTAAACTGCACTGTGATATACATTACCTGGTTTCCCTTTGAGTAAACATGGAATAGTTACAAAACAAGTTTTTTCTTTTTCTTTTCTTTTTTGACTTGTCCTTTTTTTCCAAACTCTTTCAATGTTAACCATTCAGAAAATTCTGGGGGCAGGAGAGGAACAGTGTAAAATACATTGCAAATCAAAAGGGATCTTTCAGTCTTGCTTTGTGTCAATGCTAAGTAAACCTACATAAAAACTTAAATATTGCATGTTTCTACAGACTATGGAATGAATCTGCAGAACTTGAAAGAATGGAAGTAGTTACAGATTCGACCAATATTCTACTCGTTGGCCTACTTTTCAGCACCTCTCTTATTGTTCAAAGCTATACTATGTGTCCTGAAAATTCTTTTGCCTAGTTTGAAACTACAAAAGAGGAATATTTTGAAAGTTCAAAGCAAATCAGCCAAGCTGCTTTCAGCTTGTAGGGTGGCAAAAATGTAACATGTTTCTGCTTCAATTTACACATTCATTATGTTAATTCTTTGAAGTTATTTTTGGATGAATGTGTTAGCAACCTTCACCGAAACATATTCAGTTTCATGTGTGCATGCGTGTATGTTCATGCATATTTGTTCAGGGAAAAAAATCCTTTATGGTTTAAAATTAACTTGTCCTCATTTGGCAAACTGATTTTTTTTTTCTAACAGCTTTGTGGATTTTGTTATTCAATTGTAGTGAAATTGGTTATTTTGGAGGATCAAATATTCTCGCTCTCCAAATCTCCTGAAAGTGTCTCACTATAAGAGAAATATATTTACTATAGCTGACATCATGGATAATATATTAATTCTGATTTTAGTTTGTATGCCCCTTTCCTCTTTCACATTGTTGCTGATATCAGATTGGTGGTATGATAGGATAAATCTGCATTAATCACGGAATCACAGAATCAACTAAGTTGAGACAGACCTTGGAGATCATCAAGTCCAACCTATGACCAAACACCACCTTATCAACTAAACCGTAGCACTGAGTGCCACATCCAGTCTTTTTTTTAAACACCTTTGGAGGTGGTGACTCCACCACTTCCCTGGGCAGCCCATTACAATGCTCAACCACTTTTTCTGTAAAGAATTTTTTTCTAATGTCTAGCCTAAACTTCTCCTGGTGCAGCTTAAGACTGTGTCCTCTTGTCCTCTTGCTGTTGCCTGGGAGAAGAGACCAAACCTCACCTGGCTACAGCCTCATTTTAGGCAGTTATAGGGAGTGATAAGGCCTCCCCTGAGCCTCCTTTTTTCCAGGCTAAACAACCACAGCTCCCTTAACAACTCTTCACAGGACTTGTGTTCTAGACCCCTCACCAGCCTTGTTGCTCTTCTCTGGATGGGTTTGAGCATCTCAACATCCTTCCGAAACTGAGGGGCCCAGAACTGGATACCATACTCAAGGTGCGGCCTCACCAGCGCCGCGTAAGGAGAAGAATGACTTCCTGCTGGCCACACTCTTCCTGATACAAGCCAGGATGCCATTGGTCTTCACGGCTACCTGGGCACACTGCTGGCAAACAAATTATACATGCCTGTATTTTCACTCCGGTGTTGGAGCTTGCATTAAGAAACTCTTTCACACTCCACTATTGGGAAGCCATGTCAAAATTACGTGGTATGAAGAATTATTGTGCAATACTACCCCTTAAAGACTGCCCAGGCACTATCTGGGGACTGCTAGCTGTCCCTGACTAAACTGTGCTAAATGTGGCAGCAATTTAATAACACAGTTTTTGTCTTCCACTACCTTGTGATGGTTCCTGACCCAGTCAAATAAACCAGTATAGGTGTAACCTGCATATAACCCTCCTCCCAGGGGTTCAGTTGGCTCTGGTACAAAGCCTGGTTTTTGATAGAGAACAGCTGTGTAGCTTTGGCTTAGATTTCTGAGAAAACTGCTAAACAGTAGGAAGGAGCCATCAGAAAGTGCATATGCCGTAAGCCATTTAAGGTAAGAAAGGTAAAATTTCAGATACAGACAAGACTGTTGAGACTGGGTAGTTAGTAGGTCAAGGATTCAGAAGGGAAAACACTGATGTGAAAGGGTAAAAAATCCTAAGGAAAAAACATGGAATTGAAAAATAGCAACTTGGCAAAGTAAAAGGAGCAGTACAATTCTCTAAGTAATAGCAGTCAACCCTTATTCATCTTCTTGGTGAGAGAGTGAACAACAGAGGCTTATTAGGTATCTTATCATGATTAGTGAGCATATTAATGCTTTACCTGTTGATCGTCATTATCTGTTGTGTGTGTTAGTCTATAAGTAATTGTTTTGGTGTTTAAAATGGCATATTACAGAATATTTTGAATTGGAAGGAACCCTGCAGGATCATCAAGTCAAACTCACTGCCCTGCACAAGACCACCCCCAAGAATCACACCAGTGACTGAGAGCATTGTCCAAATGCATCTTGAATTCTGTCAGGTGCTGTGTCCACTTCCCTGGGGAGCCTGTTCCAGTGCTCAACCACCTGCTGGGTGAAGAACCTTTTTCTAATATCCAACTTAAACCTCCAATGACACAACTTCAGGCCATTCCCTCAGGTCCTGTCCCTGTTCACCTCAGAGAAGAGATCAGTGTCTGCCCCTCCTCTTCCCCTCACAAGGAAGTTGTAGGCTGCAATATCTCCCTTTTTCTCCAGGCTGAAGCAACCAAGTGACTTCAACTGCTCCTCATACAGCTTCCCCTCAAAACCTATTATCATCTTTGTTGCCCTCCTTTGGATGATCTCTGGTAGTTTACTATCTTTCTTATATTCTGCCACCCAAAACTGTCCCCAGGACTCAAAGTGAGGCCACCCCAGTGCAGAGCAGATCGGGACAATCCCCTGCCTTGCCCAGCTGGTGATGTTGTGCCTGATGACCCCAGGACTCGGTTGGTCCTCCTGGCTACCAGAGCACTGCTGGCTCATGTTAAACTTTACTTAAACCAGAACCCAGTGGTCTCTTTCCACTACACTGCTTTCCAGCATCTTATTGCTCAGTGTGAACATTTATCCAGGGTTGCCCCACTCATACTTGTAAAGTATTTTGGTTTACATTAAAATTTTCCAAACAGCATAATTCAGAAAAGCAAGGTTGGTGAGAATATATGAAAAGTCAAATAATCAGTTTAATGATATTCACTTAAAAACAATCTCTTTTTCTCTAGGAAACAGTTTTGTTGCATTGCATAAAACACAGAATAAAATAAAATCGATTTCCTATATTTTAAATGTATTAATGTAGTTTTAAAATTTATGACCCTGATCTTGTAAAGAACTTGATTTTACGTGGCTGTCACAGGTAAAGGATTCATTACAAGATTAGTATTGTATCAGAATATAGTTAATTGGACTGCAGCCCTAGGGAAAGTACACTGTATTAACCTGTCCTCAGGGTTTATGTTTACGCATTAATTCTTTATCACTGAGAACAATGCTGTGGGGAACCAGGTAACACTTCAAGAAACAATTAAAACAAACAAGAATCAAAATATGGATGACCAGGCTCTGGTGATGCCCTCATGGTCATCTCTGCTCCCCATCCAACTTCTCTGTATATTATTGGTTTTGAATCTCTCTGTCAATTTGGCCAAAAGTTACTGGACATACAAATTTGGACTAATAAAAAAATGTGTATCACTTAAACTGTTTCATTCTGCTTACAAGTTTTGTTATTTTGGTTTGTAAGCTCTTTTCAAATTAGACAGTGTTGATTTAATACATGGGGCATCTGTTACTTTGTGGTTGTGCATGCCTTTATACATTCTCAGAGGACATCTATGCAGGCAGTATACATAAAGGATAAAATAGTAATACAAAGAAAAAATATAACAAATCCTAGCTTTTTATTAAACACTGTCATGATTTCATCTCAGGTGGAAAATAAGCACCATGTAACTGCTCACTCATTCCCCCATCAACAGGAAGGGGAGAAAATTGGGAGAGTGAAAATGAGGAAATTGGTGAGTTGAGATGAAGATACTTTAATAGGTAGAGCAAAAGCTGTGCATGCAAACAAAACAAAGCAAGGAATTCATTCACTGCTTCCCATGGGCAGGCAGGTGTTCAGCCATCTCCAGGAAAACAGGGCTTCCTCATACATAAGAGTCTTTTTGGAGGACAAAGCCCTCATTCTGAATGTCTCCCCTTTCCTGCTTTACCCAGTTTTACATAGTCAGCATGACGCCATGTGTTATGGAATATCCCTTTGGCCACTTGGGGTCAGCTGTCATGGCTGTGTTCCCTCCCAACTCCTTGTGGACCCCCAGACCCCTTGCCAGCATGGCAGCAGGAGAAGCAGAAAAGTTCTTTGCTCTGAGTAAGCCCTGTTCAGCAATAACAAAAACATCTCTACCTTGTCAATCCTGTTTTCAGCACAAATCCAAAACACAGCTCATGGCAGCTACTGTGAAGAAAATTAACTCTACCCCAGCCAAACCCAGCATGTAACTCAGCCTTAATTCCACATTATATGGCATCATGTTCCATATATAAAGCTGGGGGAAGAAGAAGAAGGAAGGGGGTATGCAAGGAGTTATGGTGTTTGTCTTTCCAAGATTCTGTTATTCACGATGGATCCCTGCTTACTGGTGATGGTGAACACTTGCCTGTCAATTGGAGACAGTGAATTAATTCCTTGTTTTGTTTTGCCTACAAATGCAGCTTTTGCTTTCCCTGTTAAACTGTCTTTGTCTCAACCCACGAGCTTTCTCACTTTTTACCCTTCTTATTGTCTCCCCCATCCCTTTAGTGAGGGAATCAGCAAGTGGTTGCATAGTGCTTAGTTGATGGCTGGGTTTAAAACATGACAGGCCCAAAGTTTCAGATTCAGGAAGGTCGGTCCACGTGTATCCTTTCAATTTCCGGAGTCCAAGCATTTCTCTATCCACAAATGTAGTTTAACATAGAGGTTTTACAACAATTAACATATATATGTGAAGGTAAGCATCCAAGCCGTCTAAGCTATTTTACAAGTGTTTGACTTAGTGTAATGTAAATTAATAAATAAATATGGATTTTATCACAAGATTATTACCTTTTGATCTACCTGCCATAGTTGTAAAGAACAAAAAGCAACGTGAAAAATTGACATTAAAGTACAAAATATATTTTACCTGATAAAAGGTTTAACATGCGTACCTGTTGTTCCTATTCAGTCATTTCCACCTGCTTCATAGTTAGCTTGCAGAGTGTATCTCTCTCTTCAGACTTTTTAATTCATTTAAGCAAAGAAATAGGAAAAAGGAAAGTGCAGTGTAAAGATATTCAAGGAAGCAGTTTCCACAGTCAGTCTCATCCCATTTGAGCCATGTATGCCCTGCTCAGAATCTAGAACTTGAGTCACAGTCATGATGATAGATTTCAAAACTTTCTGCTTCTTGAGAGTGAGGAACATGCCAGACTTGGCAAACTTCTGTAAAACTCTTTGTTTTACAACTGGAATATGCTAACCTCAGCTGCTGGTTCAGTGATTTGTTTTGTTTCTGCTTCCCACTCATAAGTAGTACTTCCTATTCTTCCGCTTCCCACTTCCCCTTGGATACCTGCTAGGTAATTCTTTCCAGTATTCATATACATTCTGGCCAGAACAGGGTTAATTTTTGCAGTAGCCTGGAGGGGCCATGGCTAGGACCCAGAGGTTATTCTGTAGTTTTTATATTCACATAGTTTTGTGAGGACAGGGGCAGGGGTGAATACGTGAGTGTGAATCGTTTGTTTCTTGTACACTCCGAGTATTGATGCTGTTTGTTTTCTCATCTCATTGCTGTTTCCAGGAGATTGTTGTTATCTCAGTCCATGATCTTTACTTTTTGTGCCTCCCATTCTCCTCTCCCACCCTCCGCTGGGGGAGGAGGAGTGAGGAGTGAGCAAGGAACACATGGTTTAGAGTGTAGAAGTGGGAACACTAAACTGGGTAATACCATTTCGAAACTACAACAATATATACCACTTCCAAAAAATTGTTGAAAGATTACTTAAGTTGTGTAAAACCATGGCATCTGTAGAGCTTTAAAATAATGGTAAGAATCTTCTGAAAATTGGCTTCCTCTGGCCTTAGATGGAATTGAGAATCAAAGTTTTACAAAGGTTAGTTGAAAATTTTGTTACTTGCATCAGCTTGCCTCCTTTTCAGTTTCATTCCATGTTACGCTTTGCCCATATAGCTGTTTCTATCATCAAAGCTCGTCATTTGAGCTACAGCAAGAGTTTATTCAGCCCCGATAGGTGAAGAATGACAGTTGAATACCAATTACTGTGCAAGAGTGTACTGAAATATTTGGCAGCTCTTTCTACAGTAGTGACAATAACAGCAATAGTTTGCAACATACTTGTAATTCCTCTGTTTAAACACAGACCAGCTGACACAAACAGACCTTGGGTTAAAAACTGATTGTGACACTTTGTTAGCTCAGAACTTTGGTCTTTGACCTAGCTACACGAACCCTGAGCAATTTGATGCATTTCCACTCTAAAGCTTCTCAAACATATACTGAGATAGCAGTTCTAAAAGAATTGAAATGATGGCTTATGTACTGAGGAAGTTTTGCTGTATTATAAATATTGCTGCATAAAGCCCTTTATTTATTTATACATACCTAGATTTCCTAATAATATGCATGTCAAAAGAACCAGGAGCAAATTGGAAGAGCAACCAAGAACCTCTTAGGTCTGTACAGGCAAAGAGTAGGAGTAAGATTCCTAGATAAATAAATTAATATTTTATTGGCATACTTTATAAAATGATCAGTTTACTTATTTTAATACATTGCTAACCAGATGTGTTTGAAGGTGTTTCAAGTGAGACTTAAATATACTTTTAACAAGCAAGGACTCCTTTAAATGTACAGCACATTTTTGCTATTCCTGAAGTGGCTTGTGAAGAGGCAGTTTGTCTGTGATACCACCACACCTCACAGCTCACAAGACTTTAGCTCTGGCACGTATCACATGATGAGAAAGTCTTAGCTCTGCACCTTTAAAATAGATTTCCTTTATGCCTTATAGTATGCTGTAAAGTCTATGTACTACAGTCTAGTGGCCTGTATATAGTGCAGCATACTATGAAGTATACATTGGGGTTTTGTGATGAAGGAATAAAGTCCCCATTTTTTATATTATCAATATATAAAATTTAATTAGACCAGTCTAGGCAATTCTTATATAAATAGGCTGGTATAGAAAAATGTGTTATTAAACTTGTTTCGGATTTTCCATCAATTGCAAAATATGCATAAAAGAAAAAATTTCCTATTAAATGTTCAATTTGAAAATATTTTGAGAACAGTATTTAATTGAAAAGATAAAAAATCTACTATTGTTATCTCTTCCAACTCAACCTCTGCAGATGTAGAATTGTAATCTTTCAGGAAGATGAGATCTCACTGAACTTATTGACATGACTTTTTAATTTTCTCTGTAGTAATACTTCCAGTGATAGAACACTGGCCCACATTTTCCGTTTCCACAGATATGTTACAATTGCACCTTACAGTCGTTAGAACTTACTAGTTAGTTTCTATGCTGAGGTCTTTCTAAGTTTTTACAAAATGGTGATGTTCCTTAGTACAGAAATATAGCATTTTCACAAAATTTCTAGTAGACTAGTTTTGTGGGTTTGCAGAGACATACCGACCTTTGAAGTGACGACATCTGTAGAAACAGCTCCTACCTTGTTGAAATCTTTCTTAAACATTAGTTAGGTCCCAAAGACTCATCCTATTTATTGTACTGGGTATTGAAACAGTCCAAGGACTGCCTGTGTAAGAACACAACACTCCAAGCTGTTAATTTAATTTTCATTATTATTGCCTAAATGCATCTTCCTACTTTGTATAACATTTAATTTAATACCACATGTTTAATTGTTATCCAGGACTTCCTATATGATATCTCCTTTCTCCTTTGAATGATTAATTCTTATAAAATTTTGCCCTTGGAATCTTCTGCTGCTCTTTCTGTCCTTCCTTCCACATGGGAATACCTTAATAGTATTTATCACAGTTTGCAACTGTACACATATTATGTGTTCTAATCAGTAGAACCATTTATAAAATATGAACTTTGGAGAGAAAAAAGAGAGAGAGAAAGGTCATGGACCTTAGTTCCTTACAATTAAAGCAGCTTCCTCTGTTCTCATTGGTGTGAAAATAAAAGCTGAGCTTTTCTCAGAGGTGATGAGTGTTTTCAGAGTCCATTATTCAAAATTTGAGTTGCGACACTGGAGTAATCTTTCACTTTGGTACTTTTTAATGGAATTTGTGTGAATTATCAGGTCTGGTCTACCACTAAGTACTGCTAAAAATTAGTATTTGCTGACATCAGGACTGATATTTCTGATTATGTTTTGTGGAACTAAGGAGAGGATAAAGGTTTTTGATCTGTGATATGTGCATTGACTGGTTATTGTAATGTGACACTGCAAAGGAAGTAACAATATTTGGTTTGTGCAATTGTTCTGCAGTGCAGTTTTAACGAATAAATACTGCTTATGGGCATTGTTTTAATTTGCTAGATCTCAGCAGAAGACTGAACACAATTTTTTGTTTATTTGTTATGGATGAGGATGTAGACTCCTACAGAAAGTAGAAAGTACATTGAGGAGTTCAATTACTTATGTTTGAGGCATTTAAAAGTTATTCAAGTCACTGCCATTTAAATCACGTGTTCAAGAAGTTACTGCATACCATCTGCAGTTATAAATTATTTTAATTTAGAAGTGCTATCCCATTCCTGATTTTCAATATTTGGCTTTTTTCCTTAATCAATACATTCCCCTAGGAGAAACAACATGTAACAAGTTAAAGCTCTTGCACATAAGGGAAGATTTTGGTTTTGTATTTTAATAACCATAGGCAAACAGTGGGCAAGCTATATTTGAATTCAGAAATTCTTGATAACTGACAAATAAGTAAACATTGGTGGTATAAATTATTTTTTAAAATTGTAAAATGTGTTAACCTTGGAAAATGACTAATTTCATGCAAATTTAGACCTTTAATCTGGAAACTTAAAGCTGGAAAAATATTCTTATGTATGGACTGTTTTGTTCAGCAGGAGATTTATAACCCTAAATACTGAAGGACGTTGCTCTACCTCAATAATTTGAGGAACTCTCCATTTTTGTAGTAAAGAAGTGACTTATAAAAAAGAAAATTTTACTTTCAGGGCTAGAAACAATTTAATTCAATTTCATGCCTATTTTTAAGAGTATGTAATCACATTCTGAGTTACTGTGTTGCTTTAAATGAGCTCTGACTGTTCTGTTTATTGGGTTATATATATGCATATGTATAATTTTGAATTTTTCAGCCAATTTAAAAGGATTTTGGAACAGAATTTTTTTTCCCCTCTTCATTTAAAGAATCTAAAAGTGCAAGGAGTCTTGAAAAATGACCCTAAGTAATGAATAAAGCAGTTGAGAAAAAGAACAATAAAGTCTGTCTGTCTTAACAAGTGAAAATAAAATGTAGAAACTGTAACTTTGAAATGAATAGGTTTGAGTAGACTTAAGAAACAATGTAGTCATCAAAGGATTTATTTAATCCTGTTAATTTGATAACATATCAAATCATTTTGTTTACAAAGAAGTATGAACAGTAAAAAAAAAATCAGAACTAACTGTGTTTTTTTAAACAATAAATTAATGTCTTTTAAATTTCCACTTAAATTTCCATTTAAAAGGATGGTGTAACATACTGGGGCTCTACCTGTGAGAAATTAAAAAAAAAAAAGGCACTAATTATAAGCCTCCTACAAAGAAGTACTTCATATAGATGCTGAAGAGATGAAATGTTATTATGCTATTTAAATTCTGGATTTGATTTTTTTTAATTTTGTTTTCTTTTCTTTTCTAAAGTCTCAGGTTGTTCTAATTCCCATTTGTGCAAGATTCTTCATTCCCTCTAAAGATGGCATGGAAACTCTGTAAGGTTTCTCATTGTATCAACCTATGAAGAGATGATTATTTGTCATTTTGCAAAGATCCGCAGAATCAAAGATAGCCTAGCACCAACTGCTGAGGCACTCCAGAAGTATGTTAAACGGTATTCACTGGGCAAATTTCTTAATGTACAATATGACCGATTCTTTTATGCCAGTTTTTAATTTGGAGTAGCAATTAGGTTGATGGCTGTCTGAGGCAGAAATGTATCAGCCTCATGTGGGACGTTGGATGGGCAAATTACATTGCTTCAAGTGCTCTTGAACCCATAAATATCAACTAGTAATTTTACAATATGAATAACAGGATATACTTGATGTCTATTATTTAGGTAACATCAACATCAGAAATAAGGAAAGAAGAAGAGATAACATTTTTAAGGCTTGTACTTCTGCCTATAATTGTAGTCAGGTAATAGTAGACCTATGTATAATGCAGTGCTTCTAAAGTCTTTCTCTGTGTCTGAAAGGAAGTTGTTTGTTGTGCCAGAATACAGTTTATTTCTGTTTACTCTTTCGTTGTGGTGAGAAACCACGCCATTAAAATATTTATATTTAGAGTTAACAGTTGTACATTCACTAACAAAGCACCATCAATAAATTTCACTTTGATACTTTTTATGATAATACACTGTAATTGGATTCAGCAGTAAATCCAAACACAGCTCTGAGGCATTGATTTTCCAAGCAATTCTGTCAAAATTATACAGTAAGAAATGAAGCAGCATCTTGATGAGGCATATAATAAAATTATTTTAAAATATGATTATTGAGCAGAATATATCAATAAGTTGATAGTTGTTTTTATTATGACAATCCTAGAAGGGACGTCTAAGGAATTGGTATTGTTTTTCATACTGACCTTTTGTAAATGCACATTGGCAGACAGAGACAGTGTATTTAATTTGTTGAGACTGATAAACAAAATTCCTGTCAGTGATATCAGAGGTGATGAATGATGGTTCAACAGGAAGACATTAAAAAAAAAAAAAAAAAAGGCACCTAGAAAAAGAAACCCCAAAAAACAAGGGGAAAAAAAAAAAAACCTCCATATTGTTCTGGTGTAGAGACAAGCATTTTCTGGCTTAAACCCATATTATCCTATGCCAAATTCAGTCTCTCTGAGGAATGGAATGAGAAAATTATTTGCTATAGGGTATATGAACAAGAAAATTAAGCTTGTGGCAAACATTACAGTAGACTCTTTATACAAATGATCATGAAGGCATGACCAATTCAGGAATCAGGATACAGTGCTATGTATGGGCTATGCCACCCTCCAACCTTATCAAAATCAATACACATTGATTTGCAGCAGAACAAGTTGTTCACTTGTTTACAACATCCATGTTTTGCTTTTATACCTCCAGTTTGCCCTTCCCTGAGTTACAGTCTGGATACTTTCCTAAAATTTGTTTTAGACACCGCTGGGTTTGCATGTATTTTAATATGTGAGCAAAATTTTTGAAGTATTTTTAAAAACTAAAAGCATAGAACCACCACTATGTCATCACATATCTTACTTTCCCCTAAATTGCTTAAACCACCAGCAATTTTCAGCAAGAAAAACAAGAAAGCAATTTATCACCACAAATCAAACTCTATTCAATCTTCCATTATGTTCTCAATATTTTGAGAGTATACTTGTTTCAGCTCTAAGATGACAGTCTGAAAGTATTTTCAGTCAAAATGTTGCTAAAACCAACTTCTGAATGATGTAATAACACTTATTCCAAGTATAAGACTAATTCAAGTTATGAAAACTAAAAATTTATAGGATATGCCTGAGCAAGATAAAACCATGGTTTCCTTTAATGCTATTATTTGTAATTTTTTTTTTTTTTGTGAGAAGCCAATTCCATTTGAAGAAAATATATCGCAGAAATAAGTAATATTTATTAAAATTTTTCAAAGGTGAAGAGTTTTATATGCAGATTTTAGGGGTGTAAAAAGACTTAAGCTAATACTAAGGATTGTGATTACAACCCCAAAAAAGGAATGGTGGTAGAAAAGAGATTACTTAAAATTCATGGGAGGAGGTTACAAACAGTTGACTTACACAAATGGTTACAACCCAGTCTGAGGGTTGATGCTGATGTTTTGAAAGACAATTAGGGGATGGCTTCAAAGGATGAGACAGATGAAGCCAGTCACTATGACATACAGCAGCAGAAAACTGAAGATATGAGGTCTTAATGAGTTTCAGTTTTAGGGCTATTTTACACATGAGAAAAAGGGTAGAAATTGTTTTATACTATTCAGTGAAATAGGCTTTTAAAACAACCTCTTTAAAAATCAAAACAATTCTTGGAGAACTGGTTCTTCTAAATAAATCAGGCTAAAGGAGAACAGAAACACTAGTTTTTAAAGTCTCAGGCTATAACTGGGTTTTATCCAGAGAGGAGAAGGAAGGATGAGGCTAGAAGAGAATTTTGAACATCACCTGTAATTACACTGCAAGTTTAATGACAGCTTTCTAGATGTCTATCTGAATCTTTTAACAACTGTTGAAGAAAAAATTACTGTTCAAAGCAATTTATGCAACCATTCCACAAAAGAAAATTTCATCTTTGTGCAATGATGTTTGACAAATATTAGGAACACATTTTTCTTCCCAAACAAGGAAAACATGGAATTTTGTTTATATGTTGTCTAAAATGCTTTTGATGCTTAGTTTCTTAGGGTTCAGTATACCCTGGAAAGCCTATCAAGCACAAGCTGTCACTACTTGGTCAATTAGGTTAAAGGTTGCTCAGCAGGTTGCATACAATGAATCATACGTTCAAATTCCTTTCTTATTAAGTGTCAGCAGTGAGAGAAAACATGAAAACAAAATTATTCAACACTAAACTGCTGTTAGGGTCATGTTTGGCAGAGCACACGCCTCTCCGAGGATCTGAATCATCCTGTTTGACCCCATGAGTACCCTAAAATAGCCTAGAGTGAAAGCTGTAGTTTAGTTTCCTAAACCCAGGTTTTAACAGAGATTGTTCTGTCCATCTTCTTTCAGGATGTCATTCTATTAATAGCTCACATTCTATATGCACTAAACACATTTTATATTACAGAGAAAAGAAAAAATCAACAGGTTGCAGTAAACAGAAGTTTATAACCTTTATGCATTTTTTAAAACAAATTTGGAAGAAGTTTTATTTTGAAGAAATATATGTCAACTTATAACTGAAAACATGGTGATAATCCTATACAAAGTACATTTGGTTTAAGGTCATTGGGTTGAATGAATACATTTTTTATTTGTTTCCAAAAACAACTTTGTCACTGATTTTCTACGGTTGATTTAATTTAGTTAGGCAGCTCCTGCTAACTGCAATTTGTTCTAAGATTTGTGAAATCTTTCAGTTTGGACATTTCAATCCCACTAGCAGCACTATTGTTTCAACACTGCAGGAAGAATACAAACACCTGTAAATCACCCTTCCTTCCATCTTCTTACTCTGTCTGCAAATAGCTTTCTCTTTCATTTGCAACCCTTCAGTTATGGATGTCCCCTTTATATACATTAATGGATTATTCTTTAGATTGATGAATTATTTTAATTAAAATTATGGAAAACTTAGTTCAAGGGAGGAAGGCAGGCTAAGACTGTGTAAATCTACATGGAAAAATGCTACAAGGCTTACAAAGTAAACCATTTGTACCAGTAAGCACACAATGGATTTACAAAACTGCCAAAAATAAAAACTTTTTTTTTTTTTTTAACTATGAAAATAACTTCCCACAAGCAGAAAACTAATGGAAATAGAGAGGTGATAATTTGTGAATTTTTATCCTAATAGCATTATCTGGTCTGCTTTATTCTATGTCTTCAATTTTAGCGATACAAACAATTTGTTATATGAAAAAATAATGTAGTACTCAATACCTTCACTGTGAGACAAATCTGAGTACTGAAAGAGGCTGGAGTCTATGAGAGAAAAACATAACAAAGTAAAAGTCAGACAAATTCACTTAGAAGCAAGCTTTTAATTGAGTTGTTAATTTAGCATTTACTCACGTTATGGCCAATCACTTGACACCTTTAATTTATGAATAGAGGTCCTTCTTTGGAAATGCTTCAGTTACGCATAAATCATGTGTCTAACACACAACTTAAAGTGTCCAATTCTACGGTTTATGTTAATCAGCAAGTCAAATTAGATAACCCAATTGTGTCTTCTAGAATTAAAGACTCGTTGACTATATAAATCTATTTATCATCCCATTAAATCAAACACTTAGCACTTCTGCTGAAGTGCTAACTTCAAGAATAAAAAAAAGTCATCAAATTCTACTCTGTAGTGTACTGATACACTTGTTAGTACTGGCTAATAATAATGTGTTCCAAAGCTATAGCATAATACCTGTTTTTCAAGAATTCTGTAAACATAGGTGAAAATAGTAGTTGCTGAGGGTGAGGCGAGATCATTTAACAAAATAGTAAACCCATATCTATAAACATTATGATAATGGATTCTCTGGGATCATGGTGAAAGAGATGGAATGTACAGAGAAAAAAAAAGAGAAAGAAAAATGAGATTAATTACCTGAACAGTGAATCTTAAAAAATAAGCTTTCCTGTAATTGGAGAAAATTTAAGTATTCCATCTTGACCATCAGGCTGTCTTATCCAGCTTTTCATTATTCAGGCAAAGCATTGTCACTAAAATGAATTCATCAATGTAGCGTAGATAAATGGTCCGACATGGAACAGACAGAGCTATCTTCCTGTTCTTATGAAGAAAATTGTCTCTTTGTGCTATTATATCAGTGACAAAGATGTCTGGACTTCATAAGCATTTCTTTCCATTTAGTCTGCCTTAAATATTAATGAAGAAAAGATTTAACCTCTCTTCGCTAAGTTCAAGAAGTAGTTTAAAAATACTAGTAAGGAATAGGACTGTTTCAAGCACAAAATAATCAAATTACTTAAAAGATATGTCTAGTTTTCACCACATTGAAAGAATTAATAATGTTAAATAAAAAGAAGATGAGTTGAAAAGAATTTGAGATACAGTGAAACTGTATCTAATCTATACAGTTTTTTCAAGAAAAATTGCACTTGATTATGACATTCTTCATATGATTATCTGTATGGATATAAAAATTTTAATCACAAACATAACCATCATTAGTAGTTCCATAAATCTCAGGGTGAAAAAGGGGTTTCCAAAAATAAAGTAAAACCAACCCAAAACTCCACAACAAACTAACAGTAAAAGAAAGATGTTTTGGACATGTATTGCCAGATTGTATTTAACAGACATGGAAAAGAGATTAGATAATGAAGTATCAGTCCTCAATATATCGGAGTTGAAATTACCTGCAGTATTTTCTACACTTTGTCTCTCCCCATTTCTTCTTATATTGAAACTGCATTAGCAACAGTAAACTGAAGCATATTAGCATTTCAAATGAAGCAGGCATAGTTTCAAATGCCAAATGGTAAGGACAGTTCCATGATTACTTTGCAAGCCAGAATCAGAAGTACCGACAGACAAATATTGTGAGTTACTCAGCTTCAAGATTCTGAACATGGAATTTATTTGGTTTTCTTTCAATAAGCCTAAGTATGAATGCCAGACAAGATCTACAACAGGAGAGCAAAGTACCCTATCCCACCATATATACTTACTTGTGTTTTCTTTATGTATTAACTAAAGATGAGTTGAAAACAAAGGTTTAAGTATTTCAAGAAGATGAATGAGTTCATGAAAACCAAAGGAATCTCTGTTCAGCGTCTTCTATTACTGAAATCACCATACTTTCTCCAGAATGGTATCTAGATGGGTACTTGACATTCGTACCGTTCAAAATGTTTGTCTTACTACCAGTTATGGCAAGTTTGTCTTAGCACAAAGACCCTGTAAGAGAGGCCCAGCCTTTGACAGGATAGGCTACAATGAAGAATCTCAAGGACAATTTTATGAAGCAATGCAAAATATAGAAAGAATACTTGATTATTAGCTGCTGTTAGATTGTTGGAGAATATGTGGAGATTTGTTCATAGTAAAACTGCTTAACAGCTGGTTACACATGAAGACTTTTGCTTAGGGGAGTTCCCTTAATGCCATACCATAAGGTGAAAAAGAAGAGACCTCCCATCTCCTCTTCCTTTCCATTCTAACACCTCTAAGGAAAAACAACAACAACAACAACAACAACAACAAACCACTGGGAGGACAATGTTTTAAGACCAATAAACAAAACATATTTGGGAGGACTGATCAATATGAGAATTTGTTTAACCGCATCAGCAAATCTAGAGTCTACTAAAGGATTTAATGAAATAAAATTCAACAGCCTGAGATAATGCAATAACATGTAATGAACAGAGTACTAGATAGAAGGTATTTTACAGAAGGAAAACTTACTGTTATTATAATACCGAGGATTGCCAGTCATGAGTTCTCCTGGGCACTATTCCAATAGCAACCTTAGCAGATGTCCTAGTCCAAACTTTAAGAACTTCCCTTAAAATGTATGTAGGTCAAAACCCAGAGGTGACAGAAAATATCTGACACATTTCTTTGGATGAAAGAGAATTGCTGAGAAGAAAAGTAAAGAAAGAGAGACTGGTGTTGCACTAATATATTTTTTTAGAAGCAAGTAAAGAATTTGTGTATTAATTGTATCTTTGCTGCAAACAACACATCACATTTCCTAATACAAACTTTCAATTAGTCTTTGAGCTCAGTAAGACTTTCCTGTTAATGGATGATTTCTCCCTCTTATTTAAGAAATTAGACTCTTTCCCAAAATTGTCAGCTTTATTGCATAAGCCCTTTCTTTAAACATCTCACCAAAACACCAAGAGATAGCATACAAGAGGTGATACATTATCAATTTAAAAGGAGTGACTCAGTTAGAAGGGGACCTTGACACCCAAACATCAAAACTGGGAGCATGTTTCTGAGTGAAAAAACAGAAGAGGAATGTAAGGAAGTAAATTATAGAAATAAATTCTGAGAGTTCAGTAAAAATGAAACAACTATTATTTAGAAAATGGTGCCAGAAAAATCAATGTTGGATCTGAGAATACTTGAGAACTTAGAAACTCCTACAAGCATGTAAAGAAAGAATTAATCATCTGTACAAGAATTCCACTCACATCAATTTATTAACTGTGTAGTCAGAGTCAGATTCCTGTTTCATCTTTTTCTTTTTTTTTTTTTTTTTCCAGTTAACAGTTACATGCAGGTTTAAGGTGAACAAGTTTACCATCAACTCCCTGGCCATGGCTAAAGCTGACCTCACATGCTGAAGAGAAAAAAGAGCTAAACCTAGATATATATATAGTTTTAGAGTATACTCTGAAAAAGATAGGCATTTGTTTTCCAAATTCTAAAGTAAAAAGAAAATCTTAGATGAAGAACAATAATGGATGACCTGAAGAAGATGTAATTAAAAAGTTTGTCTAACCATAGACAAGAAGGAGAAAAAGAAAGATATAGTAGAACTTAATCTATTCATAAAATCAAGACTAGAAAAAGTTAATAAGTGGGCACAGGCACAACTAATGTAAAATATTCTTTGAATTCCTTCTTTCAGCTATGACAAATTTTTCAAAGCTTTTTATTTTTTCTCCTTTTTTTTTTTTTTTTTTTTTACAGTCTTAGCACATAAGGAACTTATGGAACTCATGCCTCCACAAAGGCATTTGCTAAGTAAGGACTCACTGGTAGGATCCATTTTACATAAGAAGGTGTCTACACAAAAAACCCGTTATCTAAGCTTTCATTAGTAGTGGAGAATTCTGTCTGATTAGCAGGGCATAGAGAGCTATTCAGCTCAATCTAAAACACAGGTTTGGAATCAATGTATACCTGAAAAGAGATGATCTGAAAATTTTCTGGTTAACCTTACCTGAAAATGTGATTTGAAGTTTTTATAGTTACTAAGTTCAAAATTAAGAAGTGATTTGATTTGGGTTTTTGGATGATTTGGGATGAGTTGATTTTCAATTCTGATTCAGCAAGAAAGATCTCCTACCAAAATTCCTTGAAATTTAAAATTTTATTCAGACATATCATTTGGTCATCTGATCATATATAGGCTTATTCTTTAGTTATTTATATTTGAGCTAACACTTTGCAGACAACAACAGAAAGAAATAATACCATTTTTGATTAATTTTATCCTGAAATATATATTCACATCTGACCAGTAGCAACAGATATATTTCTTCTTGTTTGCAACAAAGGAAGACTGAGGGTATTCATACAATCATAGAATATCCTGAATTTTAAGGGATCCACAAGGATCATCGAAGCCCAACTCCTCACTCTGCAGAGGACCATTCTGAGACTCATACCACTGACTATCTTAAATCAAAATGTTTATGATATAGAACTATGCTAACATTAAAAAACCCCGAGAAATCCTGGAACACTGAAAGATGAAAGTTGTAAAGCAATGGGATGTTCCAACTGGTGAAGTCATAATTTCAGGTGTAACTGCTATAGTATTCTTTTAGACTTTGAATTAAAGCTGCTAGCTCTTCAGCTACCTCATATTTAAAATATTTATTTATATTTTATTAGAAAAATATTTACTTGTTTAATCACTAAAATTTTCACTGTATGTACACTACAATGCACTGAAAAAAAGAAGGATAGTAAACCTTTTCAATGGTGAAAACAAAGGAAAAAAATAAGTGCTAAAACATTGTCTTTAAGAGAAAACAAAATTATCCATAATTTTTGAATGTTTGATTTTTCTCTAAATAGAGACCACAAATATAACATATGATATTAATAATAGTGATTTGGGGATTTTTTTTTTACAAAATATCCATAATTTAATTTTCAAAATTCAAATGCAAAAGTACCAGTGAATATTTGAATCATTAAATTCAACTTTGTGGCAAGTGTCACTTAAGAAAGATTACTGTCTCTGGATTAGGAGCACTTAAAAGAGTAGGGATATTAAAATTCCTCCAGATCGAGGTTCTCTCTGATTTAATCTTCTTCCCCTGCACATTTTGTATTGCATGTCTGTTCAGTTAAGTGGTGGAGAAAAGCATTTCAGAATGAAAAAGGTTGCTGAAAAACTGGTACTTTTTTTCCTAATAAATTAGTTTTGGTTTTCAAAGAAGTATCATTTTATTTTAGCTCACATATCTTCCTACATAGAAACAGAGATAAGGTACTTTTGTGTGTGTTTTATAAATCTACAGATGCCATAACAGATACAAAAGCAGTTACAACTGTCTTCATAACTGTAGTGCCAACACCGATACTTGAAAGTGCTTCTAAATAATGCAGAGTTAGGCACAGCAAAACTAAATCAATAAAATAAAATAAAATAAAATTACATTTAGCTGCTCTTTTTAAGCTATTTCCTGATGCCAAAAGGATTGTGTTAAAAACAGAGTAACTTAGAAACTTAGACAGGAAGGGACCTCTAGAAGTCACACAGTTCAGTCCTTCCCAGAACAAGATCTTCAAGGTCTTTTCCAGTTCAGTGTTGGAGAATGGGATTCCAGAGCCTCTACTGCAAGCTGTCCCAGGGTCTGATTACTGTCAGAGTGAAAAAAAATCCACTTAGATACTATAAATTTCCAGGGCAACTTGTGACTCTTGCTTCTTATCTAGTTGCTTCGCACCTCTAAGAGGGTTTGGCACTATCTTGTGTTGTCAGACAAGTTTACAGCTCCCTCCCAAAGCTGTGTCTTTTCCAGTCTGAACAAGACCTGCTCCATGAGCCTCACATCACAGGGCAAGTGCTCCAGCCTCCAGCCCTCTTGATAACTTCTGCTGAAGTTTTTCCAATATGTCAATGTCTTTTTTGTACTGGAACAGTCCAAAACTACAGATATCATGTTGCTTTGTTAATTGTTGAGCCCCAATGGTCCAACCTATCAATGCGTCTTTCTGATCTTCCTAAAACCTTTTAAATCAAACGATTATTTACAACTAAATGTGAAAGAATAATATTTATATATATTTCATTCTCTCGTTCTCTGCGTTTTTTGGAGAAGTTTTGTGGGGTTTTGTTTTGTTGTATTGGCTTTTGTTGTTATTGTTGTGCTGATTTTGTTTTTGTTTTCTGGTGAGTTTTTGTTTGTTTTTGGTTTTGGGGTTTTTTTGTGAAAATGACTGGCCAGATTACAAATAGAAAGTCCCCACTTTACACACTGGAGGAAAGGGTACAGCATATTCTTACCTGTCATCAGAACATAGAACATTTGACATAGTATAATGATTTTGAGGTACATACCTAAATTTGCTTACAATAAATGATAATGAATCTAGTAGCATACAATGTGAGTGACTGTCTCAACCACTTTCTTTAGTATCCTATTATCATTAGGAAGTAAGAAAACTCTTCCACATAATTTAAATGTTCCAACTTCAAATAATTACACTTTCCCTGTCTTTTTTTAAAACTCTTTTTAAAAACTGCGGAGTGTGGAGAAGCCACATTGCAGCATGGTCTTTGCAGGACCTTTGACCCCTTGAAAGACCAACACTAGAGCAGTCCTTCATGAAGGCCTCTATAGAATAGAAAGAATGGAATAGATTAGAAGAGAGGAGAATAGAATAATTTCAGTTGGAAGGGACCTACAGTGATCATATCCAACTGCCTGAGCAACTCATGGCTGACCAAAGTTAAAGCATGTTGTTCTGTCTAAATGCCTCTTCAACACTGACAAGCTTGGGGCATTCATTTTTACGATAAATTAGATCAATTTGTCTAAGTCTATTTTGCCTGTGATAGTAATTGATAAGTGATCTCCCCGTTCTTAACTTGACCCATTGGCTTTTCATTGTATTTTCTCCCCCTGTCCTGCTGATGGGGAGTGCTGGAGTGTGGCGGTGCGTCAGGCAGCTCCAGTGGAAGCTGCCCCTTCTCCATCTAGCACCGCCGGAGTGGCCAATAATACAACTGCCCCGGCTCCTAATGATGATTCCGGGGGATTCAGCATGTGGGTAAACACAGAAGTTGAGTGGGCTGATCCCCCGGGGAGCGTAGAGTCATTGGGAGGAGTCTGAGGGCTGGCCACTCCCCCGGGGATGTCAATCCCCGGGCTCTCCTCCCCCTTTCTCGAAGTTTCTTTAATTAATTGTCAATCTGTTATGTCTGTTAAGTTGTCCATCCCTAAACCCTTCCCCTTTCTCCTCCTTGTCCCTAGAACCTTCTACCCTATCCATTCCCTCATTGGTTGTATACCTCGAACCCGCCCCTGAGTCCGCCCTGGGTCAATACTCATTGGTTTATTTATGTTACTTAATTTGTCCCCATTGGCCCAGGGAACTGTCTCCTCCCATCTCCTCCCAACTCCTCCCCTCCTTAAAACCCCGTGTAACCCCTTGTTCTACGCCTTTTGTGCCTGGTCCCCTTGATTGCGTCTTGACCCCACGTCTCTCCCTGCGAGGCTGGGGAATAAAGAACTTTCGAATTCGCCAGCACAAGAGGTCTCCTCTCACTCTTTGTTCCCGTTTCTGCTACTTTCAACCGGCTGCAGTTGCGCCTACCCTGTGAGTCAGGGCTTCTCCACCGTGGCAAGTGCAGGGGTTGCTAGGCGAGAGCCTACTTCAGGGGCAGAGTTGCCAGAGACAGCAGCCTAGGCACCTTTTGGGGTGACCGAGCACTGGACGTCGTTCTGCCTGGCCACGCCGGGCCAACAGAGTGGCCAGCGGACAGCGACACTGGAGTGGCTTGATGGGTACCTGGCATCCATCAACGGTCAGCCCACCATGCTCTTTCATAATCTTTATTCTCCAAAGGTGTATACTATCTTACGAACTCCAGTTACCTTTTTCCTTTTAACTTGAAAATAGATAGCTAAGCTGTAAGGATACCAGAATTCAAAACTGCAAGGAAGTGGAAGGACTCTGCAATCAGATTAAACTGTTGTCGTATGGCTCTTTATGTGGGAACAAATGTAGGAAACAATTAAGATTCCTGAAGCAATGCCCATATTTAATATTCAGAGAGAATTTGTTTAATCTTTTCAAATCATACTGAAGGATCTGTGATGTTAGCTATATGCATTTAAGGGTTGCTTTTGAAAACAAGCATTTATTTGGTGTAAAGGTATATTTTCTATATTGGTAAATGTTTTCAGATGCAGATAATGACATCTGATGCTTAAGGTAATTTACTAATCACTGCAGGGATCAGAAAAAAGACATTTTTCTTTCAAACACAGGTTTGTATAAAAAGATAGAGTTATAGATATATAGGTATTAATAAAACCCATGGTACAGTGATTTGTTTTCCCAGGCAGTTATAATAATCACATGGTGATTTAAAAATACAAAACTAAAACCCCCCAAACTATAAATCAATTCATTTAATGAGAAATGAATAAAACAGTTGTATAAAAATATCTGGCAATGTAGCTGTTACTGTCTAGCCAATGTGTCTGCATGTCTTGTAATTTAATTGTAACACTTGATTAGGGAGCAAATCCCCAAATCTCACCTTTAAATATTTACACAATAGCATTCGTCTTGCTATACAGTGAAGTAACGGTAGAAAAGAGTACTCTATCCAACTAAAAAAATCAGTAACAATGGGGCTGTGAGTGGTAAAACTAGTCCTGGGGGGTTTTTTGTTGTTTCTTGTTTGGTTGTTTTTTTTATTGGAAAAGGGTCTTTAAGAAATGATCCAAAGGACAATTCAACAGGTGAAAGTATTTGGTAAACTGGGCTAATGAGAATGTAGTCTAATCCACTTTAGAGTGATATCAGTGAAAAAAAGTCTGATTTCTCTTCATTGGTTTAATGTGCTTTGTTTTATATTTATTAAGAAAAAAGCAAAAGGAATAATTCTTATATTATCTACCAGCTGGCACCCTTTTCAAAAAAACAATTTGGCAAAATTTGTTTGTAACAATTGTATTAATAGGATCAGAATCACTGGTTAGGAAAGTAATTGGCAATGAATAAGCTTTTCAGCCCTCCATCTTAGTATTCTTTTTATATTGCATACAAAACTGAAAGTATTAGGTACTAGTGAGAAATAACAATGTACCAGGCAAAGGGAAATTACAGAAAAAAATGCTAGCTATTCTTGATATCATTAAGAGTAATTTTCAGGCATCAGCTTGGAGAGGAAAAATACAGTAAACAAGTTCAAATATTATTTTAATACTAAAATACTTTGTTATTCTATATAGTCTATATTATGTATATTCAAAGTGATAAAATGGATTAACCAATTTCTTTCACCTTTTTGCTTATTAATATAAAATGGACATATTTCTTTCCTTTGAAGTCAAAGTAAAGAAAATTATTCCTGTCATCTGCATAGAAAAATGAGATACCATATGTATGGTCTGCAGTACCAAGAGACAGCATACTAAAGGAAACACATTTCATATGTATGTGCATTTTGAATTTAATGTTCATTTCAATCTTTTGATTTGAGATACAGAGTTTGGTCTTCACAGTACATGAGTTCAACATAATAGAGGAAGAACTAAGGGAAGGGACTTTGCAGTTCTTGGAAGTGACCTAGCTTTAGCAATAAACAGAATTGCACTCCTTCCTTAAACAAGAGATGCCATACTTTTTCTCAAGCATGCTTCTCTCCTATTCTCCTCATTTTGGGGAAGTGAAAGTACTGTCAGGCAGACTCTAACTACTTATTCTATTTGAATTTCTGTGTCAATTTTCCTATCCATGTTGTCTGAATATATATATATAAGGAGAGAGAGAGAGAGAAAATATCTCTGCTATTTGTTTCTCCGAAAGAGTAGGCAGAAAAGCAGTCTCTACAGTACATGATTTTTGATAAAACTAACATAAATGGGCATAGTTAAGGATCAGGTTTTGTTAGGTCCTTTATTCCATCCCTTGAAAAATACAAGTTGAGCCTGTTGTTATTTAATCAGACTTCTGTTGTAAACTTAGCACCTGTTTTGATAATGTCACCTTCCTTGTTTCATTCCTGACTCACCATTTTATGTTACATTCCACAAATAGCTTCTCTCCTCTCTCAAGGTCCTTCAATACTTATCTTCTCCTCATAAACCTATACTATTTAACCACATTGACCTTTAAGATGTCACTTCATGCCCCCAATCCTTTAGTGATGCCAGTGTCCCTCATCTGCTTGTTAAATTTTCAAGAAAACATGCTGTTTCTTTGCCCCCTACAGCACCTGGGGCTAAACCAGGAATTGTTCTAAGTTCTTTATCATATCTCATTTCAAAATATATGTTTGTGTGGCCCATATCCCACTCCATATAGAGAACAAGACAAACCAAAACAACACAAAAACCAAGTAGAAAACACACAGACAGATGGTGCACTGAGACCACTAAGTAACCCTGCTGAATGGGACAGTTTGACTGTTTCCCTGCTTGTCTCCCATCTGCCTGTTTATCTGCCTGTCATTTCTTCTTTTCTTAGACAACAAACTCTTTAGGGCAGGGACTATTGTTTGTTTTTCCTTTAGTTCAGCAGTTCTGGTGTTTGTTTTTCTAGTAGAAGGCAGAAATCTCTGCACTGGTCACGCAGGTTCTCAGGATGTTCCATGGCCTGAGAAGGTTTCAATTTGCTTTAACATTTTGCTGGTGTCAGTGATTTTTGCCTCCCCTGCTTTACCTGCAGCTCCGGGAACACCATTTCAAGACTCAAAAGCTTGTAACCTTCAAAAATTTAATGTGCCAAACATGGGGAGCTAAGGAATTATAGCTAGTTCAATTAATACTTTAATAGTTGAGTAGTTCAAATTACACATTAGAACAGAACAGCTTCAAAAACTTTACAGTTTTCATTTTTGTACAAAAGCACATGCTGGTGCTGGTGCCCATCCCTTTCCCCAACATGGGCCTCAGCCTGCCATGGTCCCTGAGGCTTGAGGTGTCTGTGGTAAAATCCAGCCAAGGAGGTTAGTGAGGGCAGGATAAGTAGAGCTCTTAGCCATACTGGGCATCACCTCAAAGGAGGACTGGCCTGCCTGTGGTCGTGATTTCTTCTTTTTTTTCCATTTGATGTCCATGAGGCCTTATTTTCATACTATTTAAACCACAGTCCCACCCTTCCCTCAGGCAGCCAATGGGATTTCCCTTGCTAAGAGCAGAAATCACATTTTCTGTGCTATGCAGTATGGTAAAGCTGCATTAGCGCTGTTAGAACTGGTGGTGGTAGTAATCATAGCCATCTTACTATAGTCTATTAAATACCAATGTCTTAACTGTAGCCCTTGGCTTCTATTCTTGACATTCAAAGCATAGTGTCAGTCACAAAATCCTGTAGGGTTTCAGGGTGAAAATATGCTGTCAAACCCAAAACAAATAAACTAACTCCAGTAATGAAAACTGTTATCCTAATCCTATATTTGATAAGAAAACATCAAAGGAAGCCCTTTGAATAAAATATGTAGGAGTATTTCTTCAGTAGGCTTTGTTTATTCTAGAACATTATACTTAAACCAGGAGAAAACATATAACTTTTAAAACAATCCATTTCCTCTTTCCTCAAATGATATAATAGGTCTTATACACCATGAGTACATTGAACATTTTTCCTTGTCTTCACAAATTTGTTAATTAAAATTTTATGTATTACCCTTATAATTAATATTACTGTAAAGACCTCATGTGTTACATGTTGTGCGCTCTTATCTTCATGATAAAATTGTTCACACTCAATAGTGACTGATTGAAAGTATAGAGTACATAAAAAGATGAAAATACGACAAATCAATCAATGAATATTCCATATGTGAAATTGTTTGTAAACAACTGATGGCGTTACTCATTAAGCTTGATCTCAAATGCATTGCTGAAAGTTAACTTTCTGCACTGGCCTGTAGAATGAGATATTTATGCAAGCCTGACGTCAGTTCACTGGCCTGAGGGATTAAATCCACTTTTAATACCTGCACTTAAGCAGGTTTGATTACTTTAAGCATATATCTCAGAAGCATTCATAAAGATAAAATACACATTGGGAAGGTACAAATATATCTCTTATAGTCCAAAACACAAAATAAAATTAAAACTGATGGAGATCTATTTTCTATCAATTTTATCTTTCTGTCATAGACAAAAAGAGCATGGCTCAAACAATGGAAATGTAAACTAGCAATGTAATTTTTCACATTGATGTATTTCCAGAATAAAAACCAAAACTTTTCTGGAATTCAAGTCTTTCAAATTTCTTTCAGTATTTTATAACATATACTATATTTCATATTGCACTTGCATTTTAATTGAATTTTCTCAGAAAAAAAAAAAGTTACTTACAAAATGCTATTTCGGGGCATTTTAAAGATATACAGAAATATCTTTATATATTTTAAATGTCTTGAATTCAAAGTGTGAAAATCCTGTAATGATATGTGCAGTCATTGCAGATTTTTATATTATGCTGTGAAGTAAAGGGATGTAAAGAGTTACAATTTATAAAGTTATCATAAAAAATGATATATGCTTGCTGTTTATCGGTTGGCTTCCTGAACTTAATGGTGGCCATCTTGATTCCACATTCAAGTGTGTGTCAGTGTGCATTTTGGCAGAGGTGGATGTATTACAGCTGCTATGTAAAATTATATAAAAACAAGAGTTGTCACCATTCAAGAAGGAAAGTTGCTGTGCAGAAAAAACAGTCACTTATTTAGCCAATTTGAACTGAAGAGCACAGCTCTACAGATATATATCTATTCTGTTACATAGTCTTTCCAGTAACACTGCTTTATCTAAGTCTTTGTGGCCAATGGTAAGTCAACCTAAAAAAAGTTAAAAATCTGTTAGGCTTTACAGAAAACCTGAGGAGAAAAGATGTGATGGAAATAAACACTACCTAGGATTGTCAGTGTATGGCTTCTCCTCTTCTTAGGAATGACACACAAATGTTTTCAATGATTCTTGTGTAAATTTTCATAGCAGAATAGACCAATTTCCTGATCTGTTTTTAAATCAAGATTCATCACAACCAAGGAAAGCTTTTCCATTAACCTCTGAGTCTTTCTCTCCATTTTAGGTTTTTATTTCGTAAAAATCATGTTGGTATTTTTCAGACGGGATTATATTTGACATTCTTAATTCTGGCAGCTTCTCATGGCTTTATTTTCCCAAATTTTATCCTTCTGTGAAATGAAGTAGTTGTATTTCTGATTTCTGAAGTAAAGGTAGTGAAACTGAGTGTACAGTATTTAACATTTCTTGTGAACCAAAATGACACTGGTGACCACAGCCTAGCTACTTTGTAAGCCAGTATCAAAGTGATTGCAAGTTGAAACTGTTTTCTTCCGTAATGCTTATCTTCATTTTGGATCTGGAAATGTGGTTTCTGGAAATGTGTATCTGGAAATGTGCTTAACCATCCTATGCAGATGAAATTTAGAGGAATACAACCTCTGTATTAAAAACAGTTAATTAATGAAAAAATTTAAAATACACATTTAAGGATTAAACAAGAAGATAACGAATTTTCCATTTATTAAGGGAATACATTTATTCTCCTTATGGGTTCAGAGAATTTAATTTTGATTTCATTTTCTGACAATTAAAATTTGTTTAGGTTTTAGAATAATATTGTGTAGAATCATATGCTGCGTGCAGAAAGCAGAATGCTGACTTTTTCATTATTGATTAATTTTCTAACTACACTAGAAAAGAAGACATTATTACATTTTCTGTAAGTTCTCATGGAGGCTTATATAATGCACTGCAGAATTTTTCAGCTTCACTTTACCTCAGTGATGGATAGTCTTCAAAATAAAATGAATGATGTGACATTCACATAAACACATCTGCAGCCTGATTTCTGAACATGTAATTTATTTTTACAGGTGTAGTAAAATGATTAGGCATCTAAAGTATCTAACTGGAAGACCAAGTAAATGCAAAGATCATTTTGTACACAGCTTATGAAACATAGTATTGTTTTTCTTCTGCTAAAGAGAAATCCAGAAGAAAAACCCCAAAAAATCAATTGAAAATACTAAGACACTTCAAAGGTATTTATCATAGTGTCTGAGAGAAGAAAAATCCCTCAGCTTCATGGAATAGCAAAAGGATCAAACATCTTAAGAAGTCAAGAAGTCAAGGATTATTTAATTGGGATTGACTTCATGCTGGAATGTATTTACTTAAGTCAGCTTTCTATTAACATAATTCATTTCTCAAAACGGTTTTTTCCCCCTTATATTTATCATTTCCTATTTCAATGGAAAGGTGGGGACAAGAAGTAAGTACTAGATTTTGAAGTATTTGTCTTAGTCATCTTCTGATGTGAATATTGCGTGAGCCTTATACAGACCAAAAATTATGGCTGCAGCTGGATTGAACGACTGCAGCCTAGGGATGGTTGATCCCACTCATGGATATGTGTATTTTTCATGTTGTATATGAATCTCCAAACCATGCCTCAACTAAATCTTTTTGTTCACTGCAAGTCCCATTTTCCATGCCTTTCAAGTTCAGCTTGGCACAGTACCTGCCTAGTCCCTATTCTGTTTCCATCTCAGCTTTAGAAATTATTCCAAATTCTCAGTTCTAGACTTTGACATGACTAAATGAAAGACTTATTTCTATTCTTCCCAGTACTCTTATTCCATGGGCTATGAGTTCTTTATAGTTTTCCTTGGTTTTTTCTCTCTTGCCTTTGTCTACATACACACCTTAAAAAAAAAAAAAAAAAAAAAAAAAAAAAAAAAAAAAGAATATCAGTTCTGCCAAGTATTAACATTCAGAGTTTTTTGTTTCACTGTTTATTTCTCAATCACAGAAGTTCTGATTTAAGAGTGGGTTCAACTACTAATGCATAAAGATTGGAGTAAGTGCAAAGGGTTTTCAGCTCAACAAGTTTTAAGTTTATTGGGCGGTAGGCTGTGTACACAACAGAAATTCTGTCTCTAATATTTTGTATTCTGAGAGTTCTCATAATAATAAATAGTGGGTGGATATTTACTGAAAATCTATACAGACTTTTAAGAGCGAAAGGTACCTGTTTTCAGAAGGAAGACCTGAAAAAATGCAAACTGTGTTCATTGCTTTCAAAGTAACTGTCTTTTTACTGTATGTTTGTGAACATAAACGGATCTTTTAAAACTGCATCATATATTTCAGCCCTAAAAGTGGCTCACAGAAGAATGAGCATATTAAAAAATTAGTAACCTTCATTACAGTAAATGTGTCTTTGACAGGTAAGTGTTCTTTAGCGGCTGAATTAAATTGTTATCAGCCACTATGTTTTTCAGAGAAGCCTAAATATTTTACTTAAGTTAGAAAAGTTTAGAATTATGTCAACTGTATTAAAGAAAAAGAAAATCTTCTTACTGCCAATACTCAAACATATGATATGTAATTCATATCAAAGCAAAGTTTTAAAGACATTTTTTCAAGATACCCAATCCAGATTTGTTCATGATATGATTTCTTAGAATTTCTATTTAGCCTGTAAAGCGATAAAGAATATTTGATCGACTAAGTCTTTAAAAATTAAATTTTACACAGCATCTCTTTTTTGCTTACCTTGAAGCACAATTCTTGCACAAGACCTGGACTACACAATATTATCCTCAGTAATAATTTAATTGCATGGTGCTGGGAAGAGGCTGCATATGATTATGGCTTCATCACTTGCATAAAGTATACCATTTTGCATTTATTAATACCTTATGAAGTATTATTATAAATAATTTAAGATCTGTTTCTCCAACAAAGAACCAGACTGCATTCAAAAGTACAATATTTTTTTTTGTCATGTGTGTTTGTTTACTTATCATTGGGGTAGCTTTCCCAGACCTTTAATATACTGAAAATTCTACTGTGGCAGTAAGGATCATAGAAGTTGGAATAGATGCACTTTTATGCACAATCCATTTTAAGACCCCTATACTGTAGATATGAAATTTTCTTAAAATCTCTATGATTAAATATATCACTGTCAAGATATTCACTGTGAACATCTTGAAACAATAACAAATGCTAGTGTTGAACTTTATCTTTTGAAGATTCAAAAATATGCTTTAAACACACTCTAACTTCATTTTTTTCTATGTACTGCATGGAAAAGGAACCACATAAACTCACTCACTGAATAACCTGAAATAAGACTGGATCAAATTCTGGTTGGTTGAGTTTTTTGCTGAGGTATAATAGAATCTATACACTGAAAAAAAGAAATACAGACTGGAGAACTGGGCGTTCAGGACTATCATGAAGTTCAAAAAAGGGCATTGCAAAGTCTTGCACCTGGGGAATAGCCCCAGGTACCAATATCTGCTGGAGGCTGCACAGTTGAAAAGGCTGCAGGGACCTTGGGACGGTAGGCACAAAGCTGAAAATGAGCCATGAATGTGACCTTTTGTGAAAGGCAGCTGATTGAACAATTTACTGCATTAGCAAGAGCATTGCCAGCAAATCAGGGGAGGTGACCCCTCCCCTTTACTTTGTACTGGTTAGGCCAAACCTGAAATGCTGTGTGCCTGGATCCTCAGTAAGACACAGGAGACAGTCCAGTGAAGGACCATGATGATTATTAAGAATCTGGAACATCTCTCCTATTAAGAAACGTTGAGACAGCTGGGTCTGTTAATCCTGGAAACATAAAGGCCCGGAAATGATCTTATCAATGTGTACAAATATTTGGAGGGAGAGTGAAAAAAAGACTTCCGGGCTCTTTCAGTAGTTCCCAGTGACAGGATCAGAGGCAGTGGGCACAAAATAAAACACAGAAGATTACATCTGGACATCCGAAGACACTTTTTCACTGTGGGGGTAGCAGAGAGCAGGCATGGGTTGGCCAGGCAGGTTGTGGAGTCTCCATCCTTGAAGATATTCAAGAGCCATCTGAATATGGTCCTATTTAACCTACTGTAGGTGAGCATACCTGAACAGCAGATTGAACCACACCCCATCCTAAAGCTCCTTCCAACCTCAACCATTCTGTGATTCTGAAAATGTAATTAAATACTATACAGGCAGTAACTTAGTAGTGAACTGTAACAGCATTTTACCAGTCTTTAGAACAACCTTCTACACGATACCTGGTTTCATTTATTGTTTGGGAAAATATAATCTAGTGATTCTACACACACACGCCTTTCAGAGAGTCCGTATGGAGTTTTCCAGAACTTCTAAACTACAATTTGGACTGTAACTTGGTTTTCAATCTTGACTTTTTTCTATCAACTAAGGCTCAGTACCTTTATGCTCTGACTCCTTGTGTTTAGAAGAGCTGCCTTGTGTTTTCTGATGTCACAATGTTAATCATCAAGAGGGGATTGTTTTAGGTAAGGGGAGAAATATTTTCTTCTTAGAAGACTTCTTCAAAGAAGAAAACAAACCTTTAAAATTGTACAAAAGTGAAAGCGTTATTATCCGGGGTTTTTTTAAAGTACAAGTAAAATAATTAGATTTTGCTTTTGGGTATGTCACTTTGAAATTTCTTTTTTGTGTCTTTTAGTCCTTGGTCAGACTGTTAATGAAGATGGGCATTCTTGCCTTATGATTTATACAAGTTGGCATTCATCTATTTCCTTATACTGTTAGTAATATTTAATAACAAAATAGCTTTTAAATTTGCATTTCTAACTTTTGGATGTTGAAAATGTAAACGCTTTCCCAAAGAATTAATTCCATCAATATCTTTCTGGGTTTTCTGCAGTTAAAAAAATTTTCCTTATAGATCATAGATATACACATAGAAAGTATTTATTTATAAGAAAAATATGGGTTTGGCGAATACTTTCTAATTCTGAAAGGCAAAAATATTATTTTCTTTTGTTTGTTTGACTTTATTTCTGCTGTTCAGCTTGTTGACTTTTTCTTCTTATGCAGTACTGCTCTGAGCAAAATTGCCTCTAAGAATTTGAAGTACCTCGACTTACTTGAGGAAAAAAAAGACTTTTTTGAACAAAAATGCTAAAGAAATTAATCATTATGGACTTGCACAATGGATACACCTGTGAAATTCTGATGCTTTTCAAAATCATAAAAAACTAAAAAAGACTAAGTATTTCATCCACTGACTGTTCTGTTTGAAGAAGTCTCAATTGCTCAGATTCACCTGTTTCTTCCTGGTTATTACAGCCTATGAATCTACTTCATGCATGAATAAAGACAACTGTATAGCAAAATTTTGCTTAAACATTTCTTGGCTTAATATGTTATTGTGATATATTAAAAGTAAAAGGTATATTAAAAACTAAGATTTTTACCGTGTGGTTCATGTTCAACTCAGCAAAGGTAACATCAGTCCCAAGGACTTCTGAGAATTCAGGGCAGGCTGGCAAGTAGCGTGAAGACCTCTGTACTCTGATGGTTTAAATGCCTACAGCCAGTACCGAAACGTATGACCTGAGTCACCTACCAGCAATAAATCAAATTATTTGTTTGTAATTACTTGACACTTTTGCATGGTCTAATCAGATTGCTAGAGAAATGCTGTAAATTTCAAATACTAGTATTGCTGTTAGAAGAGACCTGCAGATTATGAATCATACCATCAATGTCATTTTAGCAATGACACTAGTCCTTGTTGGGACTTACTACAAGTGTAAGTGGTATATGAAAAAATGGTAATCAAGCTTGTCATGGTGTGCCCAGCACGTGCATAATTGCTCATATGCACCATTATGATTGTTACAAAAATTTTTAATAGAAGGATCTCACCTCCACCAGATGGATTTATTGGCACAGATCAATTATGTTTCCTGGTAGCTTGAGCTAGATGCCTCAAAAGAAAAAAGAAATGTCTCAGCAATTATCGTCTTAAAATCTAAACTCCCCATCCCTTATGCAACAGTCTGGACCAATAGGAATATTAGGATCTGGGGTCTTCTCACTCTTCATTGCTATGTCATTACCAAAGGGTTGTCATGTGGTTATCTTCACACCCTCTTAGTTTGCTTTCAGTGTGGTCTCCAGCAGTTCTGTAGTCCATGTGATAACAGGTTTGTTGCAGTTTGTACACCGCAGTCTATGGGCTGTTCACTCTAGCTATTTTTAAGCAATATTTGAGCTACAGCTTAGTCTAGTCTATTATTAGATTGTTAACTCCAGGTTTCACTATGATCCCTCTTTAACTCAAACACAGCCATATAGTTCAAATAAAGTTCAACTTGTGGGCTAACATTTCTAGCTACTTGTGTCAAGCAAGCACTTAGCTAGTTTCAAGTAATTTACAATTTGCCATAATGATCCTGTGAAATTATATCATAATCTCAAGAAGCACAGACTTCCATCTACACATTTTATATAAGAGGTAATTTGGAAACTAAGAGCTGAGCCTGTGTTCAACATGTAGTGTCCACTTAGTTTTCCTACTTCCGCCTTAGTGTCTTAATACACTAAGCAACAAACAATATAACAAAGGGGGGCAGAAAAATATACAATTTTTTTCCCATCACTTTAGTGCATGAAAAGGCTTTTCCTTATACTATAACACCATATTGGTAATACTCTGTAACTTATATGATCTAGGTCCTTCTCTGAATAGATTAAATATTGAAGACTAGTTGCACAAAAGTCAGCTTTTTATCTTAAATGTAGAAATAACAGTTCTATCCCTTCCAAAGTGACAGAATTCTGTAAGAATAAATATATTTTTATTACTTTGATGACGAGTAACCACTGCCGAGCCATACAAAGGGACAGCATCCTCAGATGTTAACACTCCATGTAAAATACGGAAGCACTTCTAGCTTATCAAGATAAAAATAAGCTGAAATTACTCACATAATGTATGGGAATAAAATTACTCCTAATCAAAATGAACTGCCCACATGAAAAGCCCAAATCAACAATACAAAAAATGAAACTAAAAATAATTATGACAGCTATCCTTTTTCTCTATAGAGCATAAATATTTAGTACAGTAAACAGCTAAATATGAACTTGCCTTCACTATGGCAGTTTGAATATAACTTTCCAGTCAATCTGAATTTTATCACTGGGAGTTTGGAGGAAATTATACTGCACTCCACAAAAACTTTTATCTGAAACTTTTCCATTTCCCATATTCTAAATAAATGTTTCATGTTAGCAAGGCTTAAACATTTTAGCTTGCATTTTGAAATGTGTCTTATGCTTCTTTGCTTTTACAGTTACAATTATTAATACCAATATTGAAATTAATCCTTAATCTCAGAATAGTTTAGGTGGGAAAAGACTTCTCAGATCATTGAGTTCAACCTTTGACCAATCACCACCTTGACAGCTAGACCACGGCACAAAGTACCACGTCAAGTTGTTTCTTGAACACCGCCTGGGATGATGACTCTACCACTTCCCTGGGCAACCCATTTTAATGCTTAACAACCCTTTCCACAAAGAAACGCTTCCTGATGTCTGATCTAAACCTCCCTAAGCTGTGAAATAAGACCCAGAATATTTGGAGTTGTCAATTTTTTTCAAGAGGATATTTTCTCATTGTATTCTTGTATTTTGAATTGTGTCAAGTAATGTGTGGTGTATTCTGGTTTTGTTCAATATGAACAAATCCCATCTCCCTAAATTTTACTTTTACTTTTTAAACTAAGGTATTATTTCTTCAGATCTAGTATAAAATTCTTCAACCTTACCCTCAGTTAAATCAATAGCAAAAGCTATATTAACTGTGATAGACTAAGCATTACACCATAAGATCTATGTAGATAGTGCATGATCTTGTGTATGGATATAACAACCTCCATCAATGCACAAGTTCTATCATCAATGCACAAGTTCTATAAATAAATATACATATTTATATATATAAATTCTATTTATATTATATACATACATATATTTTAATATGTTCACATTATGTATACACCCACAGAAATAAGAATTTTCCAAAACAATATAAAATTAAAGAAATAGAAAAACTCTAGATACTTTAAGGACTCCTATATATTAGGAAGAGAATAAATTAAAAAAAAAAAAAAAGGCAAAACCCTATAATCCTAATCCAGATTGAAGATTAAAATCAAACCGAGAATGGGAAAACAAACAAACAAACAAAGGCAAGTTTAAAAAATAGACTCTTCTTGAAACTGGGATTTCCAGAGTTCTACTCCTGAGCAAACTGAAATGAGTTAGTGGTTTGACAATGTCCATGCCAGAAGACTCCAGTGAATGTCCTTTTAGTCTGACACAGGGAGAGTGCAACAGAGCAGGACCCCCAGGGCGGTGAGCGGCAGGCCCAGCACAGAGGCTCCCTGCCTTTGTGCCAAGCCAGAGGCCTGAGTGCCAGCACAGGGCTTCCCTCCAGCTTCCTCTGCTCAGCGTGGGTTATGGTTGCATGGCTCCTTGCCTTGTAGGCTTATGTTCATTTTGTTTTTTCTCTGCAAGCAGAGAATGAAAGTGACAAGACCGTTCCAGGAGGGCAGCCAAGAAGATGTCAGAGTATTTTTCCTAGCTGGGCATAAAAGTGATGGTAATGGTATGATGATCTTTTCGTCTCTGAAAATTTCCCATGCATGCTTTGTTCATAAATAGGTATTTTCTGTTTTAAAAACATGTCAGTAGAAAAAAAAGGGTACATTAAAGATTTTGAAGTAGAAAGACAGGCAGTTGCTCCCTACATGAATTAAATATTAAAGAAATTACTGCAAGTCCTTGTGTTTTGAAGAACTCAGACCTCACACTGATGGGTTTTGTTGCTTGGATTTTTTTAAGAGAAAATAATTGCCATATTTGCAGTCCTCACTATAGCAGGCAGCTAAACTGCATGATGAAGGCAAACTTATAATATAAATATGCAGTGTTATCACAGACATCCTGGACTGCATTTTCATAATGTGTCCAACGCCCCAATTTTTCCTGAAAAATAGCCTTTTACATTAGCGAAGATATCTCACATAACAGGGATCATCGTTTTGCTGTTTTACCACTTAAGGCCACTTTGAGTTCTGGAGACAGGAGATTTTCCCTAAGAAGGGAAGCACAACTGGTTTGCTGTTTTTCAGATTTATGAAAAGCCAATGCTAAAATAGGCTGAAAATGGGTCTTGGTGTTTGTCAGGAGACAAAAGTCTAAGCAATATACCAGTTATTTCTCTCATCTTCTTTTCCCTTGCCATTTAACTAAGTTCAGAAATTGGCTTCTCTTATGCTTTTTCTGAACTCAAACTGGTGACTATTTGTTACTGTGTTTTTCATTGTATAACTGCATTTGAAGCATACCTCAGCTAGCTCTCTCAATGCCTTTTCAAACAATAAAAAGAGATATACACTGGTATTTTTGAAAGAATTACAAATAGCTTCAGTATTCTTTAATATTACCTTTATTTTCCATAATCATAACTCCACATTAAATTTTAATTTTCTCCTGTCAATTACTACTGAGCTGAAACTGGAAATGACAATTATAGGACTGAGCAATTTGTCTTCATTCCATATGTTCTACATATCCTCAGTACATTTAACCATCTTATTATTTACTGGCTATTGACTTATTTAACAGTGTTTATTTATGCACTTGTAAGATATTTCCTTGGATTTCTGTTCTGTGTTCTGATTACTGTTAACACAATATTTTGTAGAAATATATATTTTATTGACTCACAATCTTTTTGAAGATAGGTGTCTTGCCTTTGAAGACTTTCTGTTCAGTGTCTCTTAAAATGTCTATTTCCCATGTACTTTCCTGTGTATCCATATTTTGTAATAGAATGTCCCTTTACTAGAATATTTACAGTGATATTTACCATAAAAATATTTTTAATCACATTTCTATGTATTAATATACATTCCAGGACATAAAACATTGTGGTATACATACCAGTTAATGAAATTTAGAATGATCACTTATTTTCATAAATCTTCCAGTCATCCTTATTAGTTCAGATCTACTTTATTTTCTGGACAGAATGGCATTGACATGTTCACATACATTACCTTACCCTTGCTGTAACATTACAAAATAATTCAGGAACAATGGCCACAGATTGCATTTTGGCAGGCAATGAGATGAGTCAGATATCACAGTGGCCCATCAAAGAGGAGAGGTGGTTTTACAGTAATCAACTTTTAAGAAGACATAATAAAGTAAGACAGTTGCATTGAAATGTTTCAGTTCTTTGTTTCAGGCTAGAATATTTCCAGGGGTAAAAATTCACAGAATACTCCAGGGACATACAACAGCTAAAATATAACTTCTGCTTTGAATCAGACAGAACAGGTATCGGAATATGGTCCCTCTTCTTAAAAATCTGCCATAATCTCCACACTGTAGAATTTATCTTTCATTTAGCTGTTTATAGAGAAAGGAAGATATGCAAAAGAAGAATTTGACATTTTAAAAGACACTGATGCTATGATTTGATGAGCAAGAAGCTTGCCTGGTATGTGGGATGGAGGCTGTGGGAGCCTAATCTGTCATAAACAAGCAGACTGGTTACTCCCACACCCAAGTTAAATGTTCTAGCCAGTGGGTTATTGTCTGGGCATTGGGTAGGCTGAGAGAGTATCTTTCATAACCTTCCCCCAAATACATTCTCCAAAAGTGTCATTTTGATTCTACATCAGAAAAGTAATAAAATATTTTGAAACTGCATGCCTTCTCTTTTCTTTTATGAAACTGAAAAATATTTTTCTGATCAGGACTACAAAATAATAGAATTCTCACATTCTTTACTCGGTTTGTCAATTGTGGAACAGAGTGAAAAATAATCTAGGTTACTAAAGTTTATTCCATGGAAGACCACCAAGAAATACAAGTAGAAATGAAAAATCCAAATGAACAAATATCCAAACAACCAGTTCTGCAGGTCTTGCTTCCATCTGCAGGCAAAGGGGGGAAAAAATGTTCATTGTGTGGACATTTTTTTATAATTAAGTGCATCTATCCGAATATAGAGAGATACATATCTATAAAGTATATATTAAAAAAACAAGCCACAAACAGGTATTTCTACAACTTGATATGGTCTGGGAATTGCTTGAAATCAGTAGAGAATTCACTGTTTGAAATTTATTCCACATGGAATATATTTAGATATGGTAAAAACGGATGCCATTAAAACTTCTAGATTTCCCTAGTTAAATCAAATTATTGATTTAGTTTAACAATAATGATAATCATTTCACCATCTGTGAGTTTCGACCATTGAAATTGGAAGGTATCGTACTTTAATCACATATAATTCTGTCTATATTAACACATAGTGGCACAATATCATAACGTGAAATAGTTATTTCAGGGAACAACACAACCACACTACATTTTTGAACATTTTTACTTCAGTTTAGCTGCAGTCTGCTCCTGTGGCCTGAACAACCACAAAGGGCTGGAACATGTTAAATGATGTTCAAGGCATATTCCAGCCTAGCATTATTCAAAAAAGAAACCAGTTTAAACACTCAAGAGGAGCTTTGTAAACCAAAACACAGGCTGTAAGGACTGCTGGGAGATTAACTCCAAAAGTGTGTCCATCCTTCATAAAGGACAATCGTAGATGCACTCAAGATAAGTAAAGACGAATGATATGACTTATTTTCTAAATTAACAGTTTCCTCATACTTAGAGAAATGTTGTATTTAGTGAGGATATAGTACAAATTTGTTGCTGAGATAAGCAACTCAAGGATTTATTCTCAGTTTCAGGAATTCCTGAACTCTTTAGAGAAGGAAAATCCACCAGTATCTGCTGAGGGGAACACTCACATAGCAAAAATGATGCCATATGGAAATGGGACTTTTCTTCCCCTTGCCTCAGTTGGAGTGGGATTTAAAATTAAAATAAAAATGCTATGAAAAGCCTGCTTTTGAAATTAACCTCTCCATCATTCCCACTCACCACGTACCAGTTCACATTGCAGAGCAGTTTCAGAGTTTGAGAGAGGAGTCTTCTCAGATGAAATTGTATTGAAAATGTTTGAAACTGAACTGACTGAAGAATTACAGTTATCAGTACTTAGCTGTTATGTATTTGGTCATAAGAAGACGCAAAATGGTAAACTGATAAAGTTCTTCCTCTACCCAGGGCTGAAGCAAAAGAAGTTAAAGGAAAGCCAAGGCCCCAAGGCCACCTTTATAAACTCAGAAAGTGAGTGACTAATGGTGATACTCAGCAGTTAAGAAAAAAACAAAAAAACCACCAAAACAACAAAAGAAAAAAAAAAAAACCTGAACCAAAACAAACAACATTTTACTTGATGGCTATTTCTCAAGAACATCTAAAAATTTTATCTAAAAAAAAAAAAAAATTTTTTTTTGTGTTTTTTTCCCAAAAAAAATAAAAAATTTTTTTAAAAAAAAAAAAAAAGACATTAATAACGGTGAGAAGAATACTGCTTAGCTGTTCAAAAATTCATTTCACCTGTCAGGTTGTTTTGTGACACCAGTTGTAAGTGGGCATTCATCTGTATCACCCAATAGATTTCCCTTTTTTCTTTCTCATTCCACAGATCTATTTGGCATGTATGATAAATTTACTTGTCTGTCCTTATTCAAACATATCTTGAAGATGTATTTTGTCTTTGAGTCTTTAAAAAAACGCCTCAAAGAGATCAAATTCTCTAGCCTACTAAACATGCGAATATAATGACACTTGCATTATATATTCTCTTTCTAATGTACCCTTAAGCTTTTGGTTATTGTGGAATCTGTGGATGTTGTGTAATACTGGAATAACTTAATCTTTAAAATACCTTTGCTATGTAGGTATTATCTCTTTTATGCAGAAAGTGATGGTACAGTCCTGAACAGGGTTTCTGTGGCATAAATCCATGATAGAACAGACTCCAAATCAGGAAAGTATAGATGGCACCATAAGTATTTACTTCATGTTGTGTGCTCCATTAAGTCTAATAATACCTGAAAACCCACCTTTCTTTAACAGATTTAGACTGATAGATAGAGATAGCCAATTACAGTGGGAAATATACACTCCTTCTGATATGTTTCATATTTTGAAACAGAGAAATGATATGTGACACTATTCTTTCACTGTCCTGGATGTTAGCAGTCTTTGTATTTGCTTGGAGGATGCAAAGGTGGTTTTGTGACAGATCCATTTATTCAACTTTCCTTCTTATGGAAATGATCTGTTTAAGTAGGAACTCTGAGGTGGAGTCGAGTTTGTCAATATGCAGAGCAGTAAGAGAAAACAATGAGCATAAATTGATAAAAAGGATTTTCATACTGGATATAGGGAAGGTGTCTTTCACCATGTAGACAGTCCAGCAGTGGTGCCAGTTACCCAGAAAGGTTGTGCAGTCTCTGTCCTTCATGTTGTTGGAAACCCAAGAGTTTAAAGCTCTGAGCACCCTGGTCTGAACCATAACTGACAGCTTTGAGCAGGACGATGAATTCAAGATGTCCTGACGTTACTTTAAACTTGAATTATTCCATGATTCAAAGTTTTTGCATAGTTTTAAAGTCACTTAATTGAAATAAAATAGTATACCTATCCTTTAAATTAAGGGACAACAGAGAAAACTCGTATAGAAGTAAAGATACTAAGTGTACCTTCTGTTTCTTAAGAAACATAGAACTGATCAGAAATCTAGGTTTGCTGTGGAAAAATCTGCGACACAGGATGCTGCCAATACAGTTTTGATAGAGGAACATGAGAACAAATGAAGTCCAGTGGCAAATAATCATTAAAAAAGTAATTTATTTTCTGTGCAATTGCTGTTCTACCAACCTGTCATTCATACCATGGCATAAAGCCAAAAGATCAGCAATCTGGCAGCTCTTATTTACCTCTTTCCAGTAAATACATGCTGGGCCATTTGAACCATCTCCTGCACAGCATTTTCTAATGGGGAGAACAGTGGGCAGTTGCTGACATCTGTGTTGTAACATCATTTAGGGGCACACCAACTATCAAGGAGGAGGGAAGCAACAGAACTGCAGGAACAAATATACTTGGGATGGCAGGAGATGGGAACTGAATGTGAGGAGAAAGAGCGAGCATAAATGGCAGGTTTTTTGTATTCAGCAGTTCTACAAAACAGTGAACTGAATTATGATTGTCTAAAGTTGTCTGACTTCTTAAATTTCTAGTCAACCACCTTTCAATTACTTACAGAAATTTCTGGAACTAGCCAAAACAAACAAACAAACAAAAAACAACAAAAAACCAAACAAACAAATAAAAAATAAAACAAAAACAACCCCAAAACCAAACAAAACAAAACAAACAAAAAAAAAATATATAAAACCTCACCAAACCATGTATGTCTGTTTTGCCTTCAAATTAATAAAATTCCTGGAAGATTGTTTTTATTAATTTTACAATTCCACTGATTTAAAGGCTATGCAGAATGACAGGCATATGTATGCTTTAGTATTATATGCTTAATGAAGCAGTATACCATTTCTTACATAGAAAACAGTGAAAAAGGAATGCTGATGAGGCTCCCAAAGAGATGTTCAGCTATCTATTGGCTATGAGACCTGATTTCTTCTTGTACCTTGACATATCAGCAAGAAAGCAATAAGCAACTATTTAGGAGAAAGGATTTCTGTGTGTTGGCTAGTGAAAATAAGTGAAAGAGCAATATTAAAAGAGGTTGAAAAGCAGAGAAAAGACTGAAAAAAAACTAGTCACAAATAAGAAGTTGTTATTAATCTTTCTAAAATGATTGATTGCACTTACAATTGGTCCCTATCAGTCTAAAGTCTACTTAACTATAAACAAAAAGTTGCTAAAGGTGTATTTAAATCTCTGTTGGCTGATATGTAATGAACGGTCATGTGAAATACAGACTCCCCATTAAAAAAAAAGTCAAGTAACCACTAAATTGGGCAAACTTCATTGAAACAGAATACTTTACTATCTAGATGACTACCTTTTTAAAAAAAAAAAGTATTTATGTATCTGTGAAGAAAAATAGTCTTTATTTCATATTTTCTAAATTATATTTAATTTAGGAATTCGATAGAAGGAGTTTCAGGAAAATATTGAACAGGTCTGGATCCCCTCCATGACCAAGGAAAAGGTTAGATAATAAAAGCTCTTATTAGCATCTAATGAAACGCAAACCAGTAAATAATACAAATTAGTAAAAGAGATTTCTAAAATAATAATAAAATTAAGCACAGTTTTTACTGTATTTTTAACTTACATTCTTTACAAATGCTTGTGACAATGTCTCCTGTTTTCGACAGCATAAGAAAACCTTGCATTTATGTTTATATCTTAACATGTCGTGAGTATATGAAGAAATTAGTCTACTATGTGCCTCTCCTTAATGAGGTGTTTGATAAATACACCTGTTGGGCATCTTACAAAATGGCCAAGCTCCTGAACACTCCTAAACTTTACTCAAAAAGCAACAGAATGTCGTTGGTGGGGATTTTTTTTGTTTGTTTGGTTTTTTTAACTGAACAGATCAAGAGTAACTAGCACCAGAAGACATAGTGGGAATTTGGATGAAGGTCCAATAGTCTAGTAAAAACATTTTCTTAGGTCTCAACAGACGTGGCTGGAAATCCATGAGCTTGTTAATTACTTTTTTTTTTCCCCCCTCAGAAAGCAGTTTTTTTCTATTGCTAGAACGTAGACTATTCTGTTTCTACATCTAGTCTTAAAGGAAGTTGAAAACTGAATGTGCATTTCATCATTCAGTCCATGTCAACCTCCTGGACCCATATTATGTGCAAGTAGTCAGTATTTCATTATTGGTGAATACCAGAAAAGATTAATTTTTACAGATGTTATAAAGCCTGAAAGAAACCTTTAATATCCTTTGCCTGTGTCTTCATAAAATTCATATGGTATTCATAACTACTGACAGACATTTTTCTGATAGAAAATGGTGGTGGAAAATGAAACACCCCACATGAATTTTTCAAGGTCGATTTGCCTCAAATGAATGCTTTATCTGACTTTATGAGGAACAGGTGGATAATTTTACTTTAGCCTGTCATTGCATTAGTAATGATTTTGGTACAGCCCTGTATGTCATTAGAAAACGAAAGAAAAAATATGAATAAACTAACTGGGCATTACTGCCTAAGAATATATATTTAAACAATGTATCAATGAATTGGCATCACTATTTGACTCCTGCAATTGAAGTTCCTTGGAATTTTGTCCTTGTTAAATAGTTTCCTTAATATACTAAGTGGCTGGTAAGAGAGTAGTTACAAAAATCTGTGAAAGTCTCTGTAAAGTGGAGGGCTCTTTGGAAAACAGTGAAAATTTAACATTATTAGAGAAGTCATATGAAATAATCAAATTTATATTTAACAAACAAAAGGCAAAGTATTTGCAAAATGAATCAATAATCAAAAGGAATAAGTGTGTAGGCAGCACTTTGTGAAGTAGGATCATGATTTCTGGTAGAGTTTAGCATTTTTCATAGACATTTAATTTAACTTTAGCTTGAGAAGAATGTAAATGCATGCAATTTATTATAAATTTGAAATAGCTGTTGGACTGCACTAGAGGAGGAAAACCATAAAGAATACGAGTAATTATTGTGAGGCCTCCAAGCTAATAACTTAGCAGTTTTTTAAATACTTCAATGCAAATTAGAATACACAGAGAAGAAAGCATTAATATCTATCAGTTTGCTTATCAAATTCATAAGAGAAGTTAAAGATAGGAATTAGAAGGAACCCAGTGATCTCCTAGTTCAAAAGATTATCATAAAAAAAGCAACGACTTTTTCTTTTTCTTGATGCCTATTCTAATGAAAATTACTAAAAAATTTGCAGCACATTGAAGGCTACGAAAGCATTTCGCTTAATCAGCTAGCAGCATTCTTATTCATACAGTATTGAAGTATTCATACAGTACTGAGAAACATGTATCCAAATAAGGTAGCATTTTAACATCAGCATTAAGTAGAAACAATGTTGAAAATCACAGAATGAGGAATTAAAACTGAATTAAAGTAAAAGGGAGGAATAAAACCAGCTGTCAGCAATGAATGTGGTAAAGACATTGACTGAAGAAATTAGCTCTTCATAGCACCTAAAATCTTAAAAAGACTGATTGAGGGATGGAGGAACAAAAAGGAAAACAATGGAAAAGCAGTTTGATAGCCTTACCATCAAGAAAGACCAGGAATATGAAACAATATAAAAACCTTACCTTTCTGTGAAGACTTACCAAATATGTTCAAATCCAACTTAGATATAGTTCTGCTTAGTTATATTAGGCATTGGATTGGTGACAAAGAAATTACACACTAGGCAACATTTTTTTTGAGTGCCATTGTATTCATATTTTGAAGTGGAAAAGTTACACATCCCTCCTGCAGCAATTTCATCAATCATTTCCTCTGAGACCCTGCTACTCCAGCTGGTGAGTAAGGGTATTTACTCAGTGAATTGGTGAGCAGCAGCAGCCATCAATTGATGAAAAACACTTGTTAAGGTGTAGAACAAGAAAAAATGGCCTGATTTTCAACAATTAAAACATACATATTCAAATATAATGAGTAAAAACCCTTTTTCAAAAAACTGAAAAAGTCATATTCTACCTAGCAAAAAAAGTTTTTATCTTCTCACTGATGGCTTTTACAACTTAGTTAATGAGCATCTGAAACAGCTGATATATATTATAAATCTTCTTTAGAACATAGAGATGAACTGATTTGCAGCCTTATAAATCTGAATTTTGTAAATTATGATGAATATTATTTTTGTTAACAAAATACAACAATTGTGCAATCCTAAATGTTGGATTCACATAATTACATTGTAATTTTGCAAGGTTGTGTTTCTGTGTTAGTTTTTTGTGACTTATTAAAGCTCTTCATTAAATGTAGAGTACGAGTCTGTTCAATAGAATACAGGTGAGGCCATCTGTGCTATGCAGATGCCAAGGAAAGGACTCTGCTTTGTGGGAAACTGTCCTATCGATGAAAAATCTCAATCTTTGGAAGTTGAGGGCAAGTTGAGGAGAAGCAGTGCTGTATTCTCTTTCTACAGACTACCATTTGCTTTCTCTCTGATGCTTATGAAATAGGATCCATTAGTTGACAAAGTTTTCTCTCGGCATAAGTATTTTACTGAATGATCAGTGATGAAACTGCAAAGGGAAAAAGTTAGAAAATTATCCAGTCTGTTCTGTGATTCAATTTGCCTAGGTCAGATTCTCAACAGCAAATTGTTGAATTTTGAATTAATCACTGCCTGCTCCATTTTAGTCAGTGGAAAAAGATAGATATATCCAGGAGAGATTCTTCTTGGCTCAAGATGACTGTCTACACTTAGTGAGATGGATTGTCCTTTGCAGGTGTCTATTTATTTTCACTAAGCTGCAAAAAGTGCCCAGGATTATTATTTTAGCCTAAGATAACTAATTGTTTTATGTCTAAACTTAGGTAAGATAAATCCTACCTGTAATGCCTTTTTCATTTGTTTACTTTACATTTTGGTGTAAATATTTTCATATAAATGAACAAAAGAAAAAACGTGGTAAGCTGTGGCATAAAACAAATTCTAATGAAGGCACTGAGAATCTTATATTTGCTGCCTGTGAGATTTGGATTAGACAAATAATTTTCTCCTTTGATGGAGTCTCTAGAGAGTTCTCATTAATCTAATTATATGCGGAGATTGTAGGCTGTAGACATTCTCTCCTCAAATCCATCTTTTCCTTTATGTACATGCCAAGTACAGACCCTAGAGATGAGATTCAACCATGCAATTTTAGCTGCCTTAAAATCATGTGGACTAAGCTACTCATCCAGGCTTATTCAGTATCAATGCAGAGACACGTTCATGCCCAGAGGGCAACCCCTCTTTGATAAGAGCCTTAGGGGTAATTTGCCTTCTGGAAGTGCCTGCCTTATTACACAACAGAAGCAGGGCAAACAATTTACATGATTTTTCATAGCTTCACAGATGCTTAACAGATAAATAGAAGAGGCAGACTCGTTCATTCTCAATGCTACAAAATGAAATATTATGTTATGTTGCAAACTGAAGCGAGACTACGAACTTAAATTGAACTGATTGTGGGTGAACTTTTCTAAAAAAAAAAATCTGATACTTGTAAGATGTCTTTTCTCTCCCAAGAAAACAATAACTGAATTTGTCACTATTTGAACAAGATTACAAAATTAATTGGCAAATTGCCAGCTATAGGAATATTCTGAAACAACTCAGTTCAGTTTCTTCATGGCCAGACTGCATTCAGGTGATTATTCACCTAACTTAGCATCTCAATGCTTCTTGTTTTAGTAGTTGCTGTGAATGAAGGAAGAAGTAGTGTAACAATAGTCATAACTGAACACTTTCAATGTACCACTTGAGCGGTTACTGGGCTTTTCAACTAATTGTGAAAATTCTTCTTTTTCTAGTCCATCAACAAGATTAAAACACCCTCATAGAGCTAAATAAAATCTAAACTTTATTTGCAAAAATCCGGAATAAGTCTGGGCAAAAATAAACATATTTATTCTAGTTTCATAATAATCTTGGTCACTTATTCTACTGATAGAAACACTTGGATCACGAGATGTCATGCTGGTCAATGATTACTTAGTGAAGATCATTTAACAGAAATTCTCTCATACTGCTGCCACTCACTCTTTGGATATAAGAAATACTGTCTTGACAGAAGTAGATAAATTCTGTTTTATATTGCAAAGGTAAGGTAGTATTTCCTCTTGTCCTTGACAACATGTGAAGGTAGGACTTATACAGTGCATAATTAAGCTCATAGATTTGACCCTTAAAAATTGTTTAGAATTGGTCCTCTGAACTTGACTGTTTCGAATACGGGAGAAGCTATTCAAGCTATTCTTGGCTGCAGTTTGTCAAAGCTCACTCTTTCCTTATGTCACCAGCCCTTCCATTTGGGTCTTTATAACCTGTTTTCCTATGAGTGCTGTATAATCACAGTCTGGTGTGTGTTTTCCTAGTTAGTTGTCTGACTTTTTGCACCTCAAACAACTGCTGCACAACTAGACAATTTCAATCACATTCTCCTTAAAATTTGGCAAGCTCCTAATCTTCAAAAGGTTATTAAGTTTCTGTACTTTTTGTGAAAGATGACAGCCAAATAAAGCATATACTCCCAGCTGAGCTGTCCTTCAGAGAAAAGCTGCAGTATAAACACAACCTTTATTCGATGTCATATAATCCACACAGAAAAGAAATCATGAACACTTCAGATGAAGGGAATGCTTTAGACTGGACTCCTCTTAGGCACGGGCAGAAGGATCAATTCCATGGAAACCAGGATTCATTAGCTGAGCACTCACAAAATTACCTCTTCTTTTTTCCCTCCTGGTTTCCTCATCCTGTCCTTGGGCTTCAGTTAGACTAGTTTTATTTTTTGATTGTGTGTTGGTATTATTTGGGTTTGGTTTTTTTATTAATTTTCTGCTCTGGCACTGTTTAAAAGGGTGCTTTGCAGTTTTCAGTATGAAGCTTAATTTTCCTCTAAGTAAGTGGAACTTTTGTCCAGATATAAAATAGATTATCAAGCCTTTTTATAGCTCAAATGAGCCATTTTCCCCATTAATTACTTTATACATGTATGGCATTTATACATGATGGATCCTAGGGTCTTGCTATGTGCTACACTGTGATCTTGCATTTCTAGGACAAAAGGATGGAATATTAAATGAAGAATTAGTAAGAACTGAACAGTCATTAATCGGCATATCCATTATCTTTCTTCCAATAACCAGATTTCCTGGGGGAATGGGGGAGGCAATGTTGTTTAAGTTTTTTGTTGAAATTTGCATTTTACCATAGGAAACAGATGATTTTTAGAAACACCGTGACTTCTTAACTGGACAATTCACGGAAAAATATGCTTCAATTCAAAGTTTCAAAGAAAAGAAATCATGTTAAAATATTGTTATAAACTAATTTTGAAAATAAGTGCAATTTCTAAAATTGTTTGAAACTAAAAATATAATGACATAAAAATGTCATTTGGGGAGAAATTTCAAAATATCATATTTCAAGAACAGCAATAAAACCTCCTTGGGAAATTTACACATTTCATGAATGAAAACTCATTTTGAATTACTGCAACTTTTTGAATTTTTTTTTTTTAATAATTCAAATACCGCTGGAAAGTGACCCAATTTTTGAAGAAAATCACCTAATTATGAAATAGAAATGAGTTCTTAAAAGACTTTGTAGTCTATTTCCTTGCCTCACAGCAGGATAGCTGAATGTATATTGGTCCTGAAAGTAATTTTTGAAGGTATTTTTCAAAAACTGGTAAAGAAAAAAATTTAAATATTTAAAATAATGACAGATATTAAGTAATAAGCTGGCAGCAATAGAAAAATATTTTAAGTCTAAGAATACATAAAGATAAAAACGGTAGGACACACTTCAGTCCTGGAAAGTTAATTTCTGGGTTTTAAAGAGACTATTTAGAGGAATAATTCTCAGTGGATGTAGAAAAAGAGTCCTCCTAAAATATTACGTAGATAGTTGACTTGCTGAGATAAAAAATCTTCAATGGAGAAGGATCCTATCACATCTGCAGTCCAAACCTCTTTATCCCTTGGATATAGCAGTACTAAAGCAGCTCCAGGGCTGACTACTCATCCTTTGTTGGAGTATATTATTTAGACCAATGCATTCAGGAATATTACCTGGGATTTGCCTGACTGCCATGACTTTTCAAATATTATGGAGAGTGGCTTGACAACTAAATTAGTCAATTCCCTCAGGACTTTAGGCTGCATCTCATGGAGTCCCACAGATTTATGTATGTTCAGCTTCCTCAAGTGGTCATGAACCTGATTTTCTCTTATACAGGGAGGGACTTTGCTCCCCCAGTCCCTGTCTTGCAGTCAACCAACATATATATATACATGAGAAGTATTAATTAATTGTGTTTACTTAAGTATTGGACAGCCTGTAAGAGGAGTTTAGAGAAGGTACCTTCTTTAATTGTTTGCTGACTCAAATGAAACCATTTGAAAATCAAAGAATTGAATATTCTTGTTACTAGAAAAATCTAAATTAATTTTTTTGCAGATTTTATATGGACTCAGTTGTTAGTAAAAACCACAAAAATTTCTGGCTAGCCTATATAATAATTTTTTTCTAGTTTCAAAAAAATATTTAGTTTTGTCTAATGTAATCTTCTTAGGAATCAGTGATAGTTAAAGAAGGGCAGCCAAACTTCCCAAACAATTTTAATGAATGACCACCACCTACAACTGCCAGTCTGCCCTGTACTTTTCAGTATATTATGTAATTCTATGCAATTTGTAGTGTTGGAGATCCTCCAAGTAGGCAGCACATAGCATGCAGCAAACTTTAAGCAAGACTGAACCACCTGTTCCATCAGGTAGTTCTCAAAAAGTTGTTTACCCACCACATTATATACATTTTTTTTTGTGAAAATGATAAATTTAAACATATTTATAATTATGATTAAGATTAGACAAGCAATTTGTTTCAAACAATGGCTAAGGCAAACTATAGATTATTCCTTACATACATCCCTTAAGTGTGGATTGCCGGCCAAAGTCAGACTATGAACCTTTGTTCTACTTATCAACCTTTTTTTTATACTAAACTTTCTTTATTATCTTCATTAAAATTCATTAGGTCAGTTTGTGAATTTTTGTACAAGTCACATGTGCTCAGTGAATGGATGATCCTAAATTACTTTTATTTCCTTTCAAAAGTAGTTTCACTGTGTGATTCAACTACTTATCCTAGTAATCAAGAAAGGAAACCTGAATGCTCATATGAAACACATTTAAATCAAACAACTGTTCATGAATAAAAAAGACCATTAAGCAGTTGAGTCAAACCCCGTGTTCTAATTTGGTAAGCTGTGTCTGGATCAAGGTAGCATACTATTTTACAATGTCTTAACCATAATTTCCATTGAAAAGTAACTTTAAGTATGAAATCACCAGTGTTCTGTTACGCTATGACATTTGGTTGATAATATGGTTCTGAGATACAGAAAACACTACGATTTATTGTTGACCTAGAATCCCAGCTAGCACCTTAACTGTGAGCTCAGCCCTCTCCTCTGCAGACAAACTTGTCCTAGTAAGACTGTGACTCTGTTTTTACATCTGCATTTACAAAAACAGTCTTGTAGAGTAACTAGCTAAGAGACAAGCAGGCTGTGGAGATTGCTTCTGCTATATGACTTCCATTCACTGTAGGTTTTCTGACGTGAAGTAGCTTTCAGAATTCGCTACCATCACTATGAATATGGGGCAAGGATAGCATTTAAAGCTTACAAAACTGTTTTGATGATTCATATGAACATGACTTAGGCCAAAGTCACAGTGTTCTCTCTGCCTATTGTTGTATTGAAGAAGTTAAGCAGCTAAGACATTCAGAGTGGCTTATAATACTTTATACAAGACTTTTGCCAGTTTTATTGCAGTATGTGCTGTAAATACTTTGGCATAGCCATGGTCTACCAGGCCCATAATCTCATTTCTGAAAACCCTCTAAATATGTATTTACATGAGAGCATAATACCTCCAAAGAAGCAATTATGGCCAAGGGAGTTTTAAATGTTTTAAAAGTCCAGAAATTGTTACATTCTTCTCAGTTATTTCAAATTCTGTGTTTTTATAAAGTAACTAATTTTATTCTTAACTAACCATTTTTTAAAACTAACCTGTCATTGAATTATTACAGCAGTATGTTAGATTCAAGGGGTATTATCCCAGCTGCAGCTGAAGATAATGAAAATTTCCCCACTAAATTTTATTAAAACTGAACACAATATGAACAACGTAAATTTCTGGGGGAAAAAAACCCCAACAAAATATAAATCAAAGACAATCATAATTTGGGCTTTTCTTGGTTTTCTGGGGTTTTTTTTTTTGTTGCTTTTTTGGTGGTTTTTTTTTTTGTTGTTGTTTCTTTCTTTCTTTCTTTTTGTTTGTTTGGGTGGTTTTTTTTTGTTTGTTTTGTTGTTGTTTTGTGGGTTTTTAGTTGGTTTTTTTTTTTTTACATCCAAAGGAAGCTGGAGAACAGAAGAATTTCAAGAAAATTTTGTCTCAGACAATTGCATAGATAGCAATGTCATACTATAAAGCAAGAACTGAAAAATGCTACTTCATCAGGACTGTTGATAAAAAATAGAATCATAGAATGGTTTGGATTGGAAGGGACCTAAGCATCATTTAGTTCCAACCCCCCTGCCATGGAAAGCGACACCTTTCAGAAGACCAGGTTGCTCAAAGCCCCATCCAAACTGGTCTTGAACACTTCCACAGATCAGGCATCCACAATGTCTCTGAGCAACCTGTTCCAGCGCCTCATCACTCTCACAGTAAATATTTTCTTTCTAATATCTAGTCTAAACCTACCCTCTTTCTGTTTGAAGCCATTCCCCCTTGTTCTGTCCCTATATGCTCTTGCAAATCCTCTAACTTTCCATCTTTTTGCACCTTACTTGTTTTAGGTTCTTAAAAGACAGCAGCTAAACCTCCAAAATTTAAAATCATTATCCACGTCAGGTAGAGAATTGATAACCTACATAATTTTATTAGTCTATCAACTTTTATTGTCTAATATAAATTTCAAACCTTTATCATAATTTTCCAAGCATGCAATAAACACCCTTTTTTCAATATTTATTTACATATTTTGAGTTCTCATTTAGTCTGCTATTTGCCCAAATTTACAGTTAAATACAGATCCTCATGGAGATTTTTCTTTATCTTTTGTAAAGAAAAAAATCCTGCAGCTTTGGATCTGCCTCCTCATACTTAAAACATGTGGAATAGAAATCAAAATCTGTCATAGATACAACCAACCCAGAAAAAGAAGACTTTCTTAAATGGTTCAGAGCGAAGCAGGCCCACTTGCAGATCAACAGGCTTTTGCCTGGAATAACCATTTATCTGCATAGTGCAGAGCAGTTTACAGTTACTTCTGAGCACTTTGTTTCATCTAAAAGGAATTTATTTTCATCAGCACATGAAGCTGATAATTAGTATCCAGAACTGATGTAAACCCGCAGCTTTTATACAGCATGACATTTTATTTTCATGGGATCACACCCTTGGAAATGCATTCTTTATCCTCATTGCTTGATTGGTATGTCTAGATTTCTGAGTGCTTTTTTTTCATGCCTCTGCCCCACCCCCACCANCCTCCGCCCCCCCCCCCCACAACTATCATTTGTAGCCATTTTCACACTTGGCAGATTTGCATCCTGTTTTTCCTGAAAGTCTCCATTCAGACTCACCCTGGATGTTTGCCAGACCCAAAACAATTCTCATTCTACTTAAAATTCTTGCCCTCGTATACATATACGTCTGTAATAGGTAATAGATCTGAATTTAACTTTATGAGACGGTGAGCTAGGCGTATCTGTCTCTCTGATCCATTAGACACAGAGGAACACAGATCACTGTAGGAGACACACTCCATTGATGCCTTCCCATTTTGCTAATACTCAGCTTTTAACTGACATCAGCATCGTGTGGTAAAATTGCTTCCAACCTCATTTAAACAGCTGCACGTTTGAACAGCCTTAAATGATGGGTTTTAGTAAATTGGTGAAGCATGAGTTTGCGTATGCATAAATTAACCTGGCCAAAAGCCAGCTTTCAAGAAATCTATTCTTATTTAGCTGCTGAAAATAAATGCCTTTTGTCCAGGGGTAGAGGGAAAGAAGGTAGGGGCAGTAAGGGAACTTTTACTTAACATCCTATTGATTTGAACCTCCCAAATGATGCACATCATTGGTCTGCCCAAGCCTGTGGATTGAGCAGATCAGTGCTGACCTACTACCTCTGAACTCACAGCTGCTCAGCTTTACTTTCTCAGTGCTCACTGAACTGAAAGAACGCTTTGGAGCTCCTGCCTGATTTTCACAGCCATCCTATGGCAGTACAATGTCCACTGCTGTTTCCCTTTCATTGAAGCGTATCTTTCATTTTTTCCCCCCTTTTCTCACTCACACTAGCCTACACAGGCTTCATTATCATTTCTTTTTCTTTTCCACAGAAATTACTCTTTTGTAACATTGATGTAAACTGTCCTCCAAAGATTTCTGCAGGTTGAATATATATAAATCGAAACATATGAAATCTCACCGAATGAAGGAAAGCACTGAAATCTTACTGCAGAATCTTAAAAGCATTTCTCTTCTTCTGCCCTCCTCCTCCCTTTTTCTTTTTTTTCTTTTTTTTTTTTTTTTTTTTTGGTTTTTTAAAAAATTTTTTTTTTTTTATTTTTTTTTTTTTTAAATCTTTANTTTTTTCTGTTTAAATCATTCTTCAAATGGAGTTATTCTGGTAAATAAGGCTGAATCAAAAGACTGCCTTGTAAACAGCGGTTTAAACAGATTGTGATTTACTTTCCCCTTCTCCTAAACTTTCAGTAGCTTTAACACATATTTGTGAAAATTAGATTCCTAAATACTTTTTTTTTTTCCTTTTTTTCTGGAAATGCTAGATGCTCCATCTAGTGGGCTAATTGAGCACGATTGCAACTTATCACAGGTAGAATCCTTTAAAGTGTCAAGAAAAAACTATCCTTATTGTAACAAATAAGAAGAAGGGGGAAAAAGAAAGAAAAAAGCAGCTTTTAATTTGTACACAAGATGTAGAAATTTAAGCAATAATTATAAGCATTATAATGCATCGTAAGAATTTATTCTCTTCACAAGCAATACTGTATTGAGATAGCCCATTGTTGCCATGGCAATATGTCATAAATTTCTGTCAACTACCTAAAATAGCTGCAGATCACACGGTAATCAAGTTTGGGTTTGTTTAGTTTTTTAAAGTGCTTTATAGCTTTTTAAATTTCATTAGAAATAAATTTGCTTTGTAATTGGTAAGCACCTTTGTTGAAATTTGATGAACAAACCAACGTTTATTATATACTTTTCACAGTGAAATGTTTTACCTAGTGTATAAAAACTTTCATTAAATATCTTAAAATGTGTGTAGATTTCTTCCTTGACTGATACATATTTTTTTCCTCTAATTTACACTCTGAACATCAACATTGATAAGGCTGGAAGAGCGTGCTGCATTGTTGTGACTTCTCTATGGATCTTAGTCATCACTCCTGTCATTGTTTATAACAAGATTTTCAGCATGGTCAAACACTCATTGCCCCACTGAAAGAAAAATACAATATTGAATTTAAAAATGCTAAAGAACAGGCCATCATTATATCCAGAAAGAGCCATGCGTGTACAGGAAAAGATAATTAAGGGTAAGTGTGAATTCACCTACAATGTCACCTACTCACCAAGATGCTCTACTTATCAGTGTGATTGAAAGCTGACATCCATGACAGAATCTTTAAACAGATCTGCTTGAAATGATATCAAGATATTAGGGATTGCAGAATTTGTATCACTAAAAAGGCATCAGAAGATTATAATTCTTTGGGGAAGCATTAAATTTTGTAGCAATATCCCCACAATCAATCTAAACTTTAAACTATATGTAAATTCATGGGGGTGGGGATTTCAGGTTGAAAAGCAGTTTTTTCTTTCTTTTTTCCTTTGTTTTATTTCCCTTCTCCCCCAGTTTAACCTTTCTGTCTATGCATATATTTGCATTTTGTAAAACAAATCAAAGAAATCAGAGTCACTTGTTTACTGTGCATGTTTGTATATGATTACAAACAGAAAGACTATGCCTTTATCTTTTCATTCTGCTTTGATAGACGTGCATTAAAACCAGGCAGTGCAACCACTGCTTATCAGAAACCTCTGCTGTATTTTTGTGATGTAATTTAGTCTAAAATACTTAATATCATTAACATTCTGCTCAAGCCTCACATACATAATGCTGCAGACTCTATAGCTACCAAAGCCAAAGACATAAACAGGCTTTAGTGTCCTGAGGAAAAAAAACAACCCACATTTGGTAGTTGACGACCCTATTCATTGATATAGTCAGCCTTGTTCGCTGAGCGTGAGAGGAGAATTGCAGAACAGAAGAGACTATATTCAACAGTCATGAGCTGGGGCATTTTTTAAAAATTACTCATAAAATACATATTTTGCCTATAAATGAGCCAACTGAAGGTAATTTTAATATAGACATTGCTAAATTTCTAAGAAAACTATTATGATTAAGGCAACAGGTCTGAAAATCATTGCTGCTAAAAAATAAAAGAAAGCAAACCCAGAAAATTTAGTATAAAATCCTTTATGTTTAGTTTTTCTTTTTTTTTCTCCCACAGTTTTAAAAATCTCTAGAACAAAAATTCAGAATTATCACTGGATACACAAGATGAAAAGGCATATAAAGCTTTATTTTAAGTTCTCTTATTTTTATGGTTCCAAAACACTTAAGCAATAAATAGGAAGTGGAGATTCACAGAATGTGACCACAGATGAATTTCTTGTTATATATATAAATACATATATCTCCGTACACAGATACAACTGAAACACTCCAAAATTAAAAAAAAAAAAAAATTCAAAAACAAAAACAAATTCAAAACCAAAACCCAAACAAAACAAAAAAGCCAGGCCAATTGTATCAGCCTAGGCTTAGCTCTAAAATATAGATCATAGACCAGTACTTCCTGAAAGGGGAAGGTTAGTATTAAAAGACTATGTCCTGACTTACACATAGTATTGTAAAAAATACACAACGGGTATAAGAAAAGCCTAGCTTCTTGCTGATATACAAGCTGATTTTCAGACAATCAGTGGAAAAGATGCAAAAAGGGGAAAAGTGTGTTTAAAAAATTAATTTATCCAATTTTGATATTCTATTATGTAATCTGCATTCCATACAGAAAATGATATCTAAGTCCTTCCATTTGGCTAATATCTAAATCTCTCCTTTGCATACCATTATGGTTGAAAACAATGTGTTTTCAGTTTCACAGGCAGATCAAGACTTCTCTGATGTCATGAATCCTGAAGCTTTTCTCCTTTGCCTGGCTGTCCACTACTGTGCATGCTGGAGTAGAAATAAGACATACTTCTGGTGAAAAAATAAGTAGTATAATCAATACATGTAGCTGTTTACCAGAAAAACAATTTTGTTCAAGCTTTGAAGAAATATTAAGAGTGAAAAATAACTTCAAATCACAAAATATTTACTAGATTAAATGTTTTTTAGCAATTTTAATTGCTTTTATGTCAGGGGTTTAATTTTATACCTTCTTTTAGGCTCACCTTTCTATTTTCATGTGTATATCTGAAGGGAACTGAAAACCTACCCAGGGCATTTTCTAAACATAACCAGTAGTTTCCCACAGAAGGAAGAAACAGCAGAAATATATTTTTAGGAAAAGTTATCAGAGGTACTGCCCCAACTTTAGTGGTTAAATAGCTTTCATGAAACTTCTTCCACATGAGAATAGCATTTTTTTTTTCCCAACAAAATAAGGTATAGTTTATTTTATTTTTTTATTTTATTTCAGTTTAGTTTTTGAAAGTCTTTCTGTTGTCATAATATATGCCAATGCTATGATACTCTTTCCAAATGCAATAAAATATAATTTATCTTATTGGAAAGTTTCACACTCATGCTTTCTATTACTGAAGAGCTTGACAATCTTTTTGCATCTGCTTAGAAATCCAACTTCATTTTGTTAAGATTGAGACCATAGAAAGCCTATCCCAGGAAAGCACCATTTATCCAAAGGAAAAAGGTTTGAATAGAAAACAACCTCAAGTCAATTTGCTCTGAGAAAGTTTTTATTTGATGTTACAGTAATTTCTTCTCTATGTAAAGGCCTTTCTTGTCTGTGTAGCAATATAACTTTTTGAACTCAGCTCAAAGCTTTTCCTTAAGGTTGTTTCTCTCAACAGCTCTGTCTATGGAGTCAGGAGAGAAGGCAATTCTCACTGTTAGCATAACAGGAATTTTAGGTACCCGATAACTTCAGTTTTGAACCTAAAGTTAATTATAAGCAGGATTTTGAGAATGCTCCTTAATTCCATCCTTGAGTACTCTTGGACCTTTGGATTTATGGCAAGAATGGCTTGTCTTGAGGTGGCTGATTGATTTACTACTCTAAGTGCACTAGCTTCCTGGTACATGGAAAACTGAGTTGTGATGAGGGCATCTGAACTGTCCTCCAATGTACCATAGAATGTCATTGGTTTCAGTTTACCTTACCAGAATCTGCAAAGCTATGGTGTTTCCACCTATCAATCCAAACCTTTAGTCTGGCAGAATATCAGTTTCATTGACTGAAATGTCACGCAAAACCAGTCTGTGAAATACTAAAGCAGTATGACTATGTAGGAATGAAACACAGCCTTTTGAGCCCATCCCATGTCATGGTGGCCATAACGTATGTCACTCAGAGTCTAATACTGTCCTAACTATTCTTGAAAAAACCACCAACAAACCAACAAATAAATAAAAGTCCCAAACCCACAAAAACAACAACAACAACAAAATTTAATAGAAAAGAAAGGCAATTCTTTAAAGTTTTAATTACTTTATATTTATTTATAAGTAAAATCAGTAATATTCTTAAAACGACATTATTACTGGTTAGCTAAAATGAATGGCAGATATCAATGAAATTCATTATTAGGAAAATGCCAGTTTGGATGAATTTCCATCTTTAAACAGCATCTCAGCACAACTTGTAATAAGGATGCAGCAATAACGGATCCAACAAATCAACCAATCAATTGCAATATTAGGAAAAAAAACAATACAAAAAGGAATTGAAATAATACCAAATATTTCCTGGATGAGCAACACAATCCATAAAAATTATTTCTATAATCCTCTCTCAGAATTTCCACATAAAATCAGAGCAGAGATTTATATACCCCAACATTAGCTGTTAACCAATACTACCTGTTAACCAATAGTATCCTGGCCTGATACGAACTGGTCACGTACTCTGCCTTTATTTTGACCAAGGAGGAAGCTCATTCACCTAGTTCCAGGACCACAGTTTTTCCTTTTAGGGTATGTGAGTTATCATAACAGAATGATAATATAATTTTTATCAGATATTAATTATTTCTACAACAGATATTTAAGTCAGTAAAACCTTTGATACTATTTTTGGAGACAAATCTTTCAGAAGTAATTTTTCATTAATATTTCCACAGGCTAATAACAATAACCCTGATCATATTGTTCATCTTTCTTTCTATAAAAGATCAAAATGTTTTGTAGAGAGGTTTAAATAATATTTTCTTGGCAAAACAGCCATACTTATTGAATAAATGACCTTTCTGATAAATATTTTACCTCTAACTGGTGGATACTAATTTTAGACATAAAGTAATGATCTAATATATGTAATAATTATATAAATAAATATATTAGAATTATCTAATATATGCAAAAGGTGAAAAATGCACTCCGTGAAAATCACTAATTCAATGAGCTTGGAGTTTTACCCATCAATATCTCAACATGCTATCGGTCATCATAATGATACAACCCAATTTCTTTTTTCACTCATTGTATCAGAAGAAATTTTGCCAACCTTCTCAATAGGTTCCTTTTTATGATACTGTTGATTTGTGAAAGAAAATTTTCTTTTCTTTCAGTTACATCTTTGTAAATTACGGTGTGACGTGTGAAAGCAAACAAAAATATTACATTCTCTCATGATAATTTTAGAAGTGTATTTATTAAACGTTTTTGCTTTGATTTTATGCTTAGATTTTTTTCTACTTTAGTGTATTTCTTGCCTAATTAGTCTATTTTACAAATAGGAAAACTTACATAATCGTGGTATTTACTCTCTGTATATGAATGTGTTGCAGTGTCTCCTAAATGCCTATACCTATAGCAATAATATGTAAGAAGAGAAAGTATTTATTTTTCAGTCTCACATACCCAAACACTTGGCACTGCATGAATCATTAAAATTAATGGAGTCCTGAAATATTGCCAGACTCTTTCTTTTGTTGTTTAGGGCTTGTTTTCACTCACAGTGATTTCAGCTGGACTTTTGCCATTCATTTCAAAGTAGAAATAGGTCCTTAGAATATCTAATTTCTCCTGAAGTTTCCATAGGAGATCACTTTGCTGATTGAACCATGTCGTCATTTTATTTTTGCGTTGTCCACGTCTTCAAGCTTAATTATTGAACTAGATTTTTGTATTCTGTGTTTACGTTAATGATGGGTGGATTTTTGTTGTCGTTTTCTCTCTCTCTCAAATTCATGTCTAATTCAGTGCTCTGTTGTCTTTGGTATTGGAGCTCTTCTGTCAAAATATCTCTGGTTGGTACATTAAGCACTTACTTTGTTCTACCTCGTCATCTATGTATCTGTGTATTACTACCCATAGCTAAAATACCTCAGCTCTCATCATGAACATTCATACGGCTGAGAAAATTTCAAACATTTGCTGCATGAAACATTGCTAAAATTTTCTAGTTATGTTAAACCATGATCTAATGTAGTTCTTGATCATTTTATCACGTAGTCACATTCATGGATTCTTGGCATGTCAATTGAGCAACGTTCTTAGACCTCTAAGCAAGACAAAGTTAAGCTCTGCTTTATGCCATGTATGCTGGAAAAAGACTTAGCAATCTGGATATTGGAAAACTGGAATATGACCACCAACTTTCTGTAGTTACACTGCAGGATCATATTTCACTTCCTCAGGATATAGTTTTAGTAGGATTTCTTGAGCTAAAAATAGACTAGAAATTATGTAACTTGCACTTTAAATGTGCTACCTTTTTAACGGTGCCCAAAATCTGAACAATGTGGTATCATTACATTAATTTTGTAAAGGATCATAGAATTTTAGCATGGAATCAATTTAATTTTACCCCTTGGGTTTCTTAACGAGCATTAAATGGGGGTGAAAAAGATTGTAAGATAAACTTTGAATTAGGCTCTCATCTGTTTGGGTTTCAGACAGAGCTCTCAAATTATATGTGTTTCTATGGTAGATTTATCACTTTCATTGCAACTCTGAAGCAGCATTACTTGGCATTTCAGGCACAAATGCCTTTTCTTTGGACATAATTGCATTCTCTGACCCTTCTAGACTTTTCAAGCTTGATTTTGTGAACAAATGGTATTTTTTTATATTTGATGAACCTATAATTTATATATGGCTATGCAGGTGCCACCATGTCAGGACATCACACCCTTAAAATCAAAGAATGCGTGTTCAAAAATTTTAAGAAAGCAGAAAAAGGAATGATGAAAAATTAAATAAGCCAGTGGGTGTGGCATTGAAAAAATTGGTTTACACTGTCTTTTAAGCAACATTGCTGCATTTCTTTCCATAATAGGAACAGAAAGGAGATAATTGCATATTATTGCCTTGGGTAGAACTCTGTTCTATGGTATTTTATGCATAAAACACATACCCAGCTTTTGTTTGAAATTTTTTCTTTAAATGATGTAGATCAATAGGTTGTGATCTCTCTCGGAGTTTTCAAGCATGTTCAGTTTATTTATGTCATATATTATCACTCATTTGCATTGCTTTCTGCTGCAGAAAATGAAGGACTGCATCTTTTCCTTTGTAATTTTTCTACTTAACTTTCATTAAACACTGAATTGAGAGGTAGTAGCTGTGTAATTTCTGTTATAATCATCATGAGCAAATACAATTTTAGCAAGTTATTGCTCACAGCTTTCTCTAAAGAGCAAACTCAATGGCAATGATCAACTGGCATTAGGGATCTAGAGGGAAGAATTTCAACAAAAAACATGGGGTTTTGTCAATTCTACTTCCTAGGATTAAAGGTTATATTTCTTGGTGAAATTCTGGCTGTCATGCTCTCAATAAAAATTGTCAGTCTTTTACTCCCTGCAAGATAGTTACAACTTTAAAGAAAGTAAGTCAACATTCTTAGACATATGTTTTAAGGACCCTTTCTCTTTGCAATTAGGAACAAGAAAACCATGTCTAAAAAAGTTGTCTATCTCAAATGAAACAAGCCTTTTTCTTCTATCAGGGGAGTAGCAGCTGTTAGGGGAAAAGATAGTCAGAAATATTTGAATGAATTCTTAAAAATAACTAATGTGAAAAGCGTATTGGTGTTTTAGTAGAGTTTAAACATTTCACAGAACATCATCTTGGATAGACTTCTAATGAAATGTTCACAAAACTAGTGAATAATTTTTTTTTATGCTCATCCTGCTTATCAGATTATAATAGAAAATTTTGGGATCTATGGTACCAGGATAGAAATACTTGCTATGTGAACGGTATTGCTGCCTGTGTTCATTTATAGAGGATGGCACATGTAAATTTTTATGGCTATAAAGACAAAGAAGCTATCCATTACATTGGGATACCTTTGATGCTAATACTACTACACATAATTTTAGATATTATGGAAATTAGTGCACTTTTTGGCAATTTCTGTACAAGAATATGGTACTTGTTTTCAATCAGTACAAGAAAATGTTTCAGGAATAGCTTTGTTTGCATTCCTCCCTGTAAAATATATTTTAAAATTCAGAAGCAAATTATATTGCCATTCAGACGATAAACACTGCTATAGAAACACATATAAGATTTAAGAAAAAATATAGGATAAATTTCACCACTTTGTTTACTCTAAATATTCTTGGGATCAATAATTTCATTTGTGACCTTCCTGAGAAGCTGTGGCTTTGCTTCCTACAGAGAAGTCACAAAATTCTGAATCTATAAAGATATGAGCTTCTTATCATTTTTCCCTTGTTGATCTGGAGGCCATTAAAAGAGAGAGAAAAATCACCATGTAAATAAAACACACTTTTTCTCTGTGTAAATTATGCAGGATAGCTGAACACATTTTTGCAATGACAGGTTTGGGGTTTTTTCCATGTATTTTTACAGACAAAAAAAAAAGAAAAAGAAAAAACTCAAACAAGAAAACAATAAACTTCCAGATGCAAAGTTTAAACTTAATAGTTATAAATATTATTGCAATTAAAATTTCCTGCCAGCAGCATTGATAACTTTATTTGAAGGAAATTAAATTCTTTTCTTTACCACCCTTTGGTTATATTGCCAGGAAATGAGGTCCCAAGTTTGAAGAAGTAACAGATCTGGTTATTCCAGGTCTTATTCCTAAAAGTCTCTGGTAGTATTCTTTTGTTTTAATAGGAATGAAGAAGGAGAGAATTTCTTGGCCCTCCTTGCATGTCCTTGGCTAGCAATGGGGAAGAAAGAAGAGACTTAATTTACAGGTAGTCTTCGCTTGTCTGCCCCTGTGTTGTATTTTCTGTACTCAACCATGCTTTGTAATGTGATTTTGATGAAAATGATCTTTCCTAATATTTTGAGTCTGTCTATGTTCCAGTTCGGCTGGAATTTCTTTATAGGTAAGGGGTTTTGTTTTGGTTTTTTTTTTTATTTTATTTCCATATCCGCACAAAAATTCATCTTCAGGTGAAAAAGGAGCGACAAAAGAACTTTTAAAATACTTGTATTTTTTTATGATTAATTTGTCACTTTCCATAGCTAAAGCTGTCACAGCTTTCCTAGGAAACATGGTTCCTAGGAAACATCAGATTAACTGTACTCATCTAGAGAAAGGAATAGAGATTGTAACCGCAGAGATTGAGATATTATTCATATGTTCTCCCAGTTCAGCTGGTGGCTAGGTAGACTGAAGAACTACAAAGTAATTTGAATCCAGTAATGACAAGCTAGAGATAAACAAATCTGATATTGACTATTTTTGACAAGGATTATATTTAACATTACAAATAAATAACAGAAATGGTTGTTATGAAACATAGTAGACTGCAGGTCAAGGTCCTCTCTGACCCTTGAAGTTAAATACTTATATGCACAAAATTTATTAATAATAAAAAGATATTTGTGCTGCATATTTGGAAATTCTGATCAACGTTACTGCTAATTTTTCTAACTTAAGCATAGTACTGAGTAACAGATAATTAGTTAATACACCAGTAAGAAGGATTTACTGTCTTCTTGAAAGAGTTATGACTACATGCATGAAGAAACCTCAAGTATATAAGTAACTATTTTTTACATATAAATCAAAATATATTACGTATAATTAAATACAATTGAAGCAGAAAAGTTGAGAAAGAACTAGTTGTATACAGGGGCTTGTATACTCTTTTCTCAAATCTACTCTAACCATTACTTAGCCACAAGGGAAATGAATTTAATAATTTCCACTTAAGAGATATTTCTAGTATTCAGTGAAATAAAACCATGTAGAAAACCAGAAGTGTGATTCAGCGATTCATCTATTCACCCATTGTGTAGGCCTACTTTGAGCAAAGATGAATCATTCTCTTGAAGTGTCATGACTTTTCATCAACTATAAAGAGAATCTAGAGAGGATGCACCTCAGCTAACTGTAGTAATTTCCAGTATTGGTGTCCATATATTGTCTAGTCGTCTTAATACACTCTGTACATCTCTGCACAGTCAGTGGAAGTGTAGTTTTATGACAAAATCATCTGAAAAAATACAGAAGCCTAATTCTAAACTAGAATTTCTTTTTCAAAAACTGTTTTTTCTTTCACTGGCTCTAAAGGAAGCCTACAGTCATGAACTCAGATGCAGACACAGCATTATTCACTACATCGGACAACCACACAAGAATTCTGACCCATTAACATTTTGCAGTCCATTTGCGTGATGTCAGTAATACACGAGGTGCAAGAAGCCAGAAAATTATGCTGGTATTACATTACAATAGGGCTGAGGAATTCGGTAGTGGATGATGCTGAGTGTGTGATGTCATTCTGCAGGATCATAGGCAAATACCGGTCCCAGCACAATAACAAAAAACCTGTCTTAAAAAATCATTCTACTTTCTAGTAGATGACCTAGTTAAGAAAAGCTCTTATTACTACAGAGATAAAATGACTAGGAACACTTGTCTGGCAGCAACCAAAATGATACAGAAGCACTTAAAAAATGTATGTATCATAGCCTACTGATCTTTGATATATCTTGAGGCAAAGGGTTTTTTTCACACTGAAAATTACAATCCGCATAGATCTTCTATAGGCAATGGATTTTCTTCATTTAACTTCTTCATTGACTTTTTATGAACAATTTTTTTTTTTCCAGATGGTTTTATTGAAAATATTTTAACCCATGGCCAATAAGAATCCATACAGGAAGCAGATTAGCGGTATGTTTATAAACACACACACATTTTTGCATGCACATAATTACACATGGGTAATTGGTAATGTAGGCAAAGTTATTATTTCTTTTTGCAGTGGCTGTACCAAGTATGTGGTATTTTACTGCACAGAAGAACAATCTTTAACATCTTCATTATCTCTGTCCCGCACAACATGACAGCCTGCAGGGGCAGGGCAAGTATGCTATACAATGTGTACAGTCTCCCTGTATTTTTCCTCCTATCATTTACTATAGGGATCGTATGTAAGTGCTCACCCTGCCAGAATATTTGGTTTGCCTTCCAAAATAAGTTAATATATGTCAGATCTTAGCATGCAGTCAGGTCCCATGCTGAAGGCAGCTAGGACAATGCCTGGGTGACCCAGCAGGTGGGACTCGAAAGTTGGACCTGTCCCCTACATAGAAATTATCTAAATGGGAAAGGTGTTGAAAGATTGCTTTTTAGGCTGAGCAGATCCATTTTGCCATGCACATCAGAGCTCACTTCCGATGTTATTTTAGTACTTAACTGACTCTCTTTTTGTGTTTCTGTGGTTTTTTTCTGTAGCCTCTTAGCTGACCTCAGCAATTTGTGTAGGCCACTGTAGCACATATAGTAGGGAAGACCTAAGCCATTCAAGAATGTTATTACTATGTTAGTTTCTAATTTCTAAAGAGTTATTATATTCCTGTGATCATTTCATCATATTTGAATGATGTATGAGAAGTTTTATTGTTGATGGGCTTTTTGTTCTTCCCCCACCCTGCCCCCCTTCAAAGTAACTGGCAGTATTTTTGTGAATAGCTCATCCTGAATAGAAATTTAAATGCTGAGAACTACAGATAAAACACAAAAACTCCTTCTTCAAACCCCCTTTTTACATTACTTTCTGTATGTACAAACTTTCCCATGTTTTCTCACAATCAAGAAGCAAGAATAATAATTAGCGCTATGAATATTCATAGACATTGCTCCGTTATTTTAACATAATTTTCATGGAACATCTATTCATTGCACCATGAAGAAACTGAAACCATGAAAAACAAGAAAGCTTGTAGTGTAGATAAAAACAAAGAAATGGTAATAGGCATGGATATGAACAAAAGTATTTGAATGGCATTTATTTTCCATTTAAAGGCTGTGAATTTAAAATGCCATGCAGTAAATATTTCTGCATGGACATTTCAAGGAAACCTTGATTAAATTGAAGAATTGCTTACAATTGATATTTATTTATTTCTTATATATGAAATGGATTATTCTACTCTTCTGTTTGGCTTTAATGCTCCGGAAACTCTTCATTCACAACAATTAAAGCTGTATTATCCATAAACCCATATAATCAACATACGAATGAGTACAGAAAAACAATATTAATGTCAAGAAGTCAAGAATTAAATTTAGAAAATGCCAGAATTAAGGTGAGAAATTTCTCACATATACAGGCTCATAATGATATTTTGTTTAATTATGAAATTGTCTTTAGAGTGGCAGGGCAGGGGAGGGCGGGGCAAGGAACATAAAGGAAGGCAAAGCAAGGCAATAAAAGGCAAGGGACTTACATGTGGCGTAAACATCACCCCTGCAATGGAAGACATGCTCTTGTTAGAACATTTCATGTAAAAGGATCTAAGTATTTCAAGTTTTCACAATTTAAAATCAATGCCATTACATTTTGAAGTACTTTTAATTACAAATAAATATCAGTATTCAGTTATGAATAGACTAATAAGGAAGCTCTCATACCTGTAGATATTGGGCTAAAACATAAAGTAAAATTAATATAGAGAATTATGGTTGTTAAATGTGGGAAAGAGCTTAGATACTAAGCTTAGGCACTGCAGGAACTATTTGGTACCTGAATCTTTAAAAAAATTATATAACCCTGCCTAAGATTTTAGGACAGAAAGAGAGGTCTTAAAAAACCTAAATGAAGAGCACTGGGATCACAGAGCAAATATTAATGGAGAGAGAAGTTTAAAAGTTATCATTTTTAAAAACTCCTGTGTCCAGACATCTTTCTCTGTCCTCATTTCAGACTTTTTCTTTTGATATAACTGAAGAAGGCAAATGTTGCTATTTTAAAAGAAAACATGCTGTAAAACTTCTCAGTAGATGCATATTCTTTTACCCAGAAACTTATCATTTCAGTGTGTTCACAATCCTGAGGAGCCTTCATGATCTATCAGTGTTTTAGTGTACATTGCAAAAGGCCAGTCCATAAGCTTCTCAAGTAATTCCTTTTGATACTAACCATGTCACTAACAGCCATGTTTTCTGCATTTACATATGTATATTAAAAAGTATCTCTATGCATTTACTCAAAATATTTATATAAACAAATAATATTTAAGATATATTTTGTATCTATGTAATTTTGCAGATTAAAAAATTACAAATATTAATAGCAGAAATTCCATCTATTTCACAGTATATTTTTTGCTCTGGTTCCTTGGAAAATAACAGTCTTATACATGAATTATTCTTTTCCTGTTTTAACAAAAGTAAGTCCTTTTTTGTATTTCAGCAAATCCCCCATGGGTCCTATTCTCTTGTCTTTTCTTAATCATTATAGGCAAGTATTTGAATGTGGTAGTCATTGTATATTTCAATATAAATGACATAAGGTTAAGAGAACTATTTCATAAATACCTCTGTGGTACATTAGAGGCAACAGTGGGTGGTAATAATGACTTCTTTGTATGGCATTAGACATCACCTACTCTCATTTCGTGGTGACACACTGTTATAGATTGTGGTACTCCAGAGAATCAACATCTCCTGATGATTCACCTTTAATTGCTGAAGTTTCTCTATCAGTTCTTACTACCATGTCAAGATTTTCTTCAGTAATGAAAGATATATAACACCATAAAAATAACAATAGTATATTAAATTATTATATAATGAACCTTTTTTGAAAAGGCAATGTTTGGAAACCTTTGGAAAGTACCTAAAGTTTTAGTTACTCAAACATCAGGAAATATAAAGTAGGAGATTGTAATGTTTTTCTATTGCATCACTCAAACTATGTAGCTAGAGTAAATGCTGAAACAAAGGGGAGTGATATAAGATGGAAAAAAAACCAAACCAAACCAAACCAAACCAAACCAAACCAAACCAAACCAAACAAAACCAAACAAAACAAAACAAAAAAGCAACACAGTTGGATGTAAATGTTTTACCTGAGGCAGGAATGAAATACCCTAGAGATTAATCCAAAGCAGAAATTGTCTAGTAAGGTTTATTATATAATTTTAATTATTTTCAAAAGTGGTCAAAATCAACATTTTCAACTAAATAAGAGGAAATTACTAATTTTTACTATATTCTTTTTCACATCTTGATAATGTAGCTTAAATTTAAATGATAGTGGCCTCAGTAAAGCTGTGTTAAATTGCTAAAGTGTGAATTCACAGAGTGTGTTCTAAAACCTGTGTTCTGAGCCTCAGTTAATACAGTTTACTGATGATGGTAGAATGCCATTTAATTAGGAAAGTTCATGAAGCATTTTGGTGCAACTTAAACAACGACGATCTTGGTTCTAGTGTTCAATTCACTCGACAAAATACAACAGACATTAATGAGTAAGAAATTACACTCTACTGTGTGACAGCAAATAGTTCACTCTGTGCTGGGAAACACCATCTAGCTGTGAACAGAAGTTATAGTGCAAAATATAAAAATCAATAGACTCAATTCACCTATGCCCTACAGCATACCTTCACGATTTTCTATAGTTATCTTTCTACCCAGCCTTTCTTTACGGCTGTCTTTGATCATATCTTTCTCTTTTCACCTACTATATAATGTAACCAGTATTTGCTTAGCAGTTTATCAGAGATGCCCAGTTTAAATCTGAAGGCTTTCTTCCACAGCAAAAGATCCTAACAGAATTCATCTAATGTCTACACTGACAAACTACAAGTAACCTTTATGGGTATTAGGTCAGGTCTCAGATCAGCAGAGCTGTCTAGAAAGAGCTGCTAAATTGCAGTCGGTAGTCTGGAACGGACTGACTTCAAAAATAGCTTTTTTTCTTGCTTTGAAGCACTATACAAACTGCTGTCTCTCCATCTACAGCCTCTAACACTGATTTTGTGACAGCTAAGATCTCCTTGAACATTTAATGTCTTTTAGAAAAGATGTACTGGAAGTAGAAAGAAACACCAATTTTTATCTCTTTAGGTAGAAATATAAGAAAACTCCAAATACAGCATTTTAACAAAAATTATCACAAAATTTTGAAATATTTGTTCCCTATGAACCAGGAAACACCAACGACAGACAAATTACAAGTTTACAGATTCGGAGTAAAAATAGTCCTTTAGCTCATCTCCAGTCCACAAATTATTTTATAAAGAATTTCACTGAATCAAGAAGGAAAAAAAAACATTAACATAGAAAGAAAAAGAAAAATGCATTAATTGATATGTTTACACTAGAAGAACATAAGAAATTAGTAACATAGCTGACACTTTAATAATTATTTCCAAACTTCTTTGCCTCATATCCTAAAACAATGGATACTGGATATTTTAAAAAATGGGTGTTCCTTTTTTAAGAATGGTCTTTCCAAATCCTCTGTCAACCACAGCACAGACTAGGTTAACGACACAAATTCATCAGCCCTTTTCTAATGGTCTTCGAAGCTTATATAAAGCTTTGAATACTCTAGAAGTCAATAGATGAGCATGATGAACCTTTGGTCTGATTCATCATGAAAAATCTGCTAACAAATAGTTCTTGAACAATTGTGTAATCTATTTGATTATGTCACTATCCAAAAATTTTTAAACAATCTGATTACATTAGCAAGAAGGAGCCTTAGAAACTGCTGATGATTTTGCTTCCTCCAATAGCAGGTATGTAAAGCACTAGCCTTTTTCTGTTTCAAAACCTAATAACAAAGTATTTGACATTAAAAAAATTTAGTCTGCCCTTCTGCTGTCATATACCAATGCCACCTTAATTTCAATGTACAAATAAAATTTCATTCACAATGGAGACATCCAGTTCTTTTTTTTGACGATTTCATGCCTAAAAAAAGCCAACTATGTTAATGTTGAATAAAGAAGACCTATATATAGCCATGGTATGTATAAATAATATACACTAATAAACAATATACAGTTTCAGCAATATGCTTTTCCACATTTTGTCATTGTTTATGTTTCATTTTTTCTCAGATTAATTATTCCCTTTGAAAATGACATATATACAGGAAAACAATTAATCTCTATTAGTAATAATGCAACTAGATTGAGGTTTCTCAATGTTTTAAAATTTTCAGGCAATAAAACATGGGGTTTTATTCAATTGATTTTTCTTTTCCTATTCCTTTGCTAGCATTACAGTTCACTTCAGTTCTAAGTTCAGCAAATTTTTTATAGGAAATCAGTCTATCTAACTGTGATAATCCTAAATTTAAGTTTCTGGCTTCAAGTGCACATAATTTGTATCCTGAGGTCTTCAGGGATATCTGCAATACATCCCTTGTAGTCCAGTGAAAATTATTTCTGTCTTTATCAGTGGATGCCCTGGTCCTGTGCTGACCCCTCTGAGAGGCGGCTCAGCCGCACCAAGGCCTGGACTGGGTGTCCCTGGTTTAACCCCTGCCCTGGGACCAGCGACTGCTCCCTCCCCTGCTCCAGCTTCAGCTCTGGAGGTTGTCCCCCTCCTGAAATCACATGAAAAACCATTCCCTTTTGTGAACCTGGGGCTGAGGATGATGGAGGCATGAGGGTAACCCAGAGAAAAGGTGTCATCCTGGGAAAGGGTGTTTTGTGCAACAGTTTCTTCTGTTTTTTCCTTTTTTTTACCAAGGCTTTCCTGTGCTACACATGATGTTCCCTGCTCTGCAGTGTGTGTCATACAGTTCACTATCTAAATTAGTCAGCACTTGACATAACTAGCTCAGTGATTTTTCTGCTGAAATAAAGGAAATAGAAAAGAATGGTTTCAATATACTCAATATTGAAATAGAAAACCCTGGCTTTGACATGAGTAATTGTGCCACTTTTTGTTTGGTTCACAAAAAGAACTTCAAAGAATGATGAACAGCCAAATAAGTGACCTCATGACAATCTGCTTAATTAGAATAAATTAGGAGAAAATATTGTTTTAGCAGGAGAAAATCACTAGAGTTGTCTCTAACAAGACACTTAATTATATACATCAAGGGGAATTTCTTAAGGGACATCTTTTTTCTTCATCTATGTAACTCATTTAACATAGTTCCATCTTTGTAAATGTGACTGGGGAGATACATCAAACTGCATAAATTAGATCTAATTTCATCACCCATATAAACTTCGTAAAAGTTCCAACCAATCAAGACAGATTAAATCCCAAAGCTGAGTTTGACTTTAATAAAAATTACATTTTATACTTGTGATGAGTGACTAAATTCAGGTATAATATCTTAATGACATACTGAAATGAAAAATTGCCATCATTTTACAGTTCAACCAGATGTTTAGAGTTATGAATAGTAATGTAGTTTTGAAAAACAAAACAAAATGTAAGCAAAAATACTGAACCAACCTTATTTTATTGTTAGGATTTTTTTTCTTTAAATCATGTGACTAAAAATTTTAACTAAGGAGGTAAGGCACACTGGAAGTTGGGTCTAATATATACATATATATTTTGTTTTAAAAAACCCCATACATTACAGGACAAATAACAGAAGAATTGAAGCCTAATCTTCCCTCAGGACTGTATGAATTACCTACCTAAACACATTGATATACGGACATAGACCCATTGTCACATATACATGTACTTATATAAACAGAAATATACAGAACAGATATAATCTTACATATTGCATCAAAAAACAGAAAAGATAAATCCTTACATATTCCACTTTTAATATATATTCAATATTTTATGGTACCCTCTCCTATTATTATCTGATACAAGTTGCAAACAGAAGCTGTCAAGAAAGAGGTGACTACCACAAATACTTTCTCCTCTACACGTCAGTCCTGAGGGGTATTAAATGCTGATGAAAAAACTTGAAGACTGAAAGGATTAATATTCATGATTTTATAATAATTCAGTTTGCATAGGAGTATAGGATTATGATGTTGGTTTGCATTTTAAATCTGAACAATTCAGAAAAAGAATGGAGAACTGCTTTCATGGTAGTTTCAGAGTCACATATGTTTAAATCAATTTTATAAACCTTGTACATCCTTTGTCCAATGTAGCGAGCATAGTGTAAACTGTACTGTTGATTCAGATTTAAAATACCAAGCCCAAAAATTCACCATAGTAAGAAAAAAAGTTAGACTATGTACTGTTTCTTAAAGGATTTTATCTCGAAGCTCTTTTCATCACTGAAGACCTTTTTCTGTCCTGAACTAAGTCATCAGCTAGAACTTTCTTTGGAAAACCTCACAAAATGAAGCTAGAAGATAGATTTTAAAAAATTATTTAATTTTGTATATATATATATTTTTTAATCAACTTCAGATCTCTTTAATTCTCATGGCTGGAAGTATTTGGATGTCCTCCCAGCTTGGTGACATAATTTTAAATTTTCTTTCCTTTTAATTTGTTTCACATTTAAGTTGCACCCTGATGAGTACATTCCATCTGCTTACCATACAACTGACAAATAGCTTGCAAATTAATGATCTCAAGCTGTGAGGAACCTGTTTCTCTGGAGTTCTAAACTCATCTGAACTCAATGTTGAAGTTCCTGACATTTTTGAGGGTCTGAAATGCCATTAGTGAGCTACATAATGAGGCACATTTTGAAGTGGTTTTAGTGGAAAACTGTGTAATAAGATGTCCTTGTAAGAAGATTATAATTTTTTGTTATGTTAGCATTGCAATTTTTTTCCCCCAAAACTGTATATGACTTTAAACTATTTTTATATCTTCTATTTATATTATAACAGTTGGTAGGAAAAGCTTTATAGACCTTTCAGCTAATGGATTGATCACTGACAAACCAATGCCACGTCTCATTCTCATTTGGAAAAACGAAACAAAGAGATACAGACAATTTTCTTTAATCTCTTGTTTTCACGTTGCTAATATAAATAATCACTTATTACACAGATAATGGATGCTAATTTTTTCAGAAACTAGATTAAATCAAAGGGACTTTATGCCCTTGATGGTAAGTATATTGATCAGGTGGTAATCGGACACATTTGCACTAGAGCTTTGGAATAGGTGAATACGGCACAAGACCTCTTTACAGAAATCACATTTTTAAGCAACTACAGATGTAAAAGGAACATTACAGTGTCTCAAACATCTTTAAAAAGTTATGTTTAGGTTACTGAATCCTGATTTTGGTCAACACAGCTAATTGCAGTAAATTAAAACTGAGTCACAGTTGCAATGATGGGTACCACAAGTTAATTAACGTTGCATACAGAGCAACAAATGTCCCAACCGTGTGAACAAACTGCAATTTATTTTGTATGCCAGCATGGTCTTGGAGCTCACAGAGTTGATTTTTGATGAAAATACACTGAAAGGTGCATTTTAGGAGTATATATAAGATATTTAGACTGCTAAGGACTTTTTCTAGCCATGGTAATTGAAAAGACTCTAACCAAAGTAGATTTTCCTCACAATGAAGATAATAGGGTTGAAGGGATACAATCTAGGTGGTCACTACATGGGATCTGAGTTTCTCCAACTGCTTTATTGACTACATTGTCATTGATCTTAATGTGATCTTAAATACTTTGCCCCCATGCACATACCTCAATTGAGGTATCAATCTTGAACTGAAATCAAGCACAGAGAGAAAAAAAAAAATTATGTGAAAAGTAAGAAAAAGAACACAATTATCAACTAGTCATCTTGAATAATTACTCTATTTTCCAATGTTCTAATCTGAACAGCCTCAGGGTTTTCATCTGATCACTCATCCCTAAACAGTTATCATCTTTATTTTCATCAGATGCACTGGGGAACTCTTTTAGACTCATCTCTCTTCTATTGGAACCATTATCCAGGAAATCTCTGTAACTATAAAACTGAGAAATGTTCTTGGGCCTGTGATAGAAAACATCAAGAGAGGAAAATTTTACACTAGCATATAAGTGTTCTAGACAATCATACATTTAAAAAAAAAAAAATAGCTTCTAGTCACATCACAGGATTTGAATCAAAACCACTTTAATCAATTATGCTTCTCAGAGCTTTCTTTTAAAATACAAAAGAACGCATTAATCTTGTAGAATTATCACTAAAAGTTCAAATCAGCTTCCCAGTTCTATTCCTTTTTTTCTCCTGATAAAAGCAACTAATTTAATACAACTATACTATTAATGCAATTTTCTTATTTAAACATTCCGCATTTTGTTTTGAACCTACAGTTCTGAAATCTGAAGCCTTATCTAAGAGCTTCATAAATTTGCATATAGAGCAGAGTATTTTTGTACTTTACCTCTGCAAAGCCTATCTTATGTTTCCAGTTAATTGTGAAGTTCATTTATGTTGTCTCAATTTTTGTGTTTGTGTTTATAAATCTTACAAAACTGAAAACCCTTAACAATGGATTTTGACTATCCATAAGTCGAGCAATCTTCTACTCACAAAATCTTGGCTGGCAAAAGCAGAAGTGTTTGTTAGCACTGCAGTCTGCCCCATTCACTCTAGAATTCCTTGAATTTCACATGAACAAGCTAAGTGGATGAAGATGGGATCAATCTGGATAAATATGTAATTTTAAAATTTAATTTTCTTTATTCTGAAAGAAAAGGACACAAAAAAGCATGAGACTATGAGATGGTGATTGCAGGTACATCTGCTCTCAAAGTACAGTGGTAAAAGGCAGGGACAGTGTGAAAGAATAGGAGATAGGTGGCTTTATTATGTAACATTTTTATATACACTGAAATTTCAAAAGAACTTGTCTTTGCATAGGAGACATTCCTTATTCAACATTTCTTCTTTGTCCCAGGAGAACATAAAGTAATGCCATAATAATTGTAACTTTTCATGATTCATTCTGCTCTAGCAAATCACCTTACATATATGCTATAAATTTAACTCAAACATTAAAACATTCAATCATTAAGAGAGAGAAAAGGAGAGAGATATTCTTTCCTGAAATCCTCATAGGCAAAGTCAAGAATTGTGCCTTGAATGGACAGGGGGATGGATTGAGAACTGGTTGAGGTCATAGAGTCTCCCTCATTGACATATGCAAGAACAGTCTGGGCACAATCCTGTGCCGCGTGGTCTGGGATGACCCTGCTTGAACAGGGAGGTTGGAGCACGTGACCCTCTGTGGTCCCTTCCAACCTGACCCATTCTGTGATTCTCTGATTCTGTGATACAGGAAAAGAAAGAAAGCATAATTCCGCTAGGGGTATTGGAGCTGGGAATGCAGATCACATCATGGTAAGACTACTTTCTGCAAGGTAGGAATAATTAATTATTTAGTCATTTATTTGAACTACTCATACATCCACATAAATAAAGACATCCTGTTTTGAAATTTATTCCTCATAAGACTTGAATTACATCCTTTTTTCCTCCACCTGGGAATTGAAAAATATCAGTTACAGTTGGTACCATTTATTATCTGAATACTAAAAAAAAATAATAAAAATTAACACTATTTTTAAAACAAATAAAAATTTTTAAGTATCTTATAATTCATCTTCCTCTAGGATACATAGTTTTTTCAAAGCTCAGTTCATGTTTTGTACCTCTGATATATACTTTGTTGAACTTCTCCATGATATTTCAAGTGCTGCAAAAAGTTAAAAAAAAAATTGCTATTAACAGATTGGAACAGAATATTCTGATTCTTATCAAAGGGCTGTGTAATCTTACTTGAGACTTATTCTGCTGTCATTTAATTTTGCTGGTTTAATTTTTCTCCTCCAGAGTTTTCAACAGTTTAATAGAAGTCACCTCAAAAAATTAGCAGTAGTATAAAAACAGACTTGTATAAGAATACTAGCCCAGCACTCAATTTTTATTTGAGGAATTAGCATTCTAATATAATTGGCTTTGGTTTAAATGTATTCTCCTTTTTTAGTTTCACATGGAGGATATGTAATATTACCCAATTAATATTTATCAGTGCTGCAAATGTGCTGATATTATAAAACCCCTCACCTTCTGCCCCTATTGCAAGATAAAATGAAGAGATCCTTCTGCAAACTGGTCCTTGCTGAAACAGGCACAAACAGGGATTTATCACTGAATAATCTGAGTTGGAGGGGACCTTAGAGATTATCTAGTTCCAACCCCCCATCATGGACAGAGACACCTCCCACAAGACCAGGTTTCTCAAAGCCACATCCAACCTGGCTTTGAACACATTCCAGTGAAGAATTTCTTCCTAATAGCTAGTCTAAATCTACCCTCTTTCAGTTTGAAGCCATTACCCCTTTTCCGACATCTACGTGCCGTTGTAAAAATCCCTCTCAATCTTTCTTGTCAGTCCCCTTCAGGTACTGGAAGGCTGCTATAAGGTCTCCCTGAAGCCTTATATTCTCTACACTGAACAGCTTCACCTCTCTTAGCATGTCTTCATAGGAGAGGTGCACCAGAGGTGCCCCACTTTGTGGCCTCCTCAGGACTTACGGCAACAGGTTCATGTCCTTCTTACGCTGGGGACCTCATAAGAGTGGAGCATAGGAGCAGAATCACCTCCCTCAGCCTGCTGGCCAAGCTTCTCTTGATCCACCCCAAGATACAGCTGGCTTTCCAGGCTTCAAGTGCACATTGTCGGCTTACATTGAGCTTCTCATTTACCAACACTCCCAAGTCCTTCTCCTCAGGGCTGCTCTCAGTCCTTTCTCTGCACAGTCTGTATTTCTGCTTGCCTTGTTTAACTTCCTGAGACATGCACAGGCCAACCTCTCAGACCTGCCAAGTTCCCTCTGGATGGCATCCATCCCTTCCCTCTAGCACGCTGACTGCACCACACAGCTTGGTGTCATCTTGCAAACCTGCTGAGCATGCACTCAATCCCACTGTCGATGACACCAACAAAGACAATTATTAGTCCCAATAGCGACCCCTGAGAAATGTCACTCATCACTGGTTCTCCACTGGGACATTGAGCAATTGACTCTTTGAGTGAGACAATTCCAGCCAATTCCAAGCTAATAATGGAATTATTAGGTTCAAAAATTGCAAACTCCTTTTGGGTGACTACATAATATCCTAATTTTTAATATTGTATATCAGAAGTTGATGGTTAATTTTACTTGCTGTTTACAGTCTGTCTCACTGTTTTATCTATTTCATACGATTTAGCAGCTTTAGTGAGTTTACAATAAGTTCCTTCCATTAATTAGATCTTAAATAACAGAAAATTGAGTGAGTAGATTAAACTCTAGCAAATATGTCTTCCATCCACTATTATTTCAGGTTATTTTATTTTTAATACTTACATCATTCCTTCCAGGCCAAAGTGTCACACAGACACCGAGCATTATATCTGCGACTGTAAACTGTGATCTATAACCTTATATATTAATACAGTGAACAAAAACTGTCACGTATTCCAGGGGTATAACTGCGATAATGAGCACCATTGGCACAGCATAAAGCTTCATGTCTGTCTGTATTCCTGTTTAAATATACATCATGCAACATATGGGAAGCATATGTGGGTTTACAGTTATTTCTGTCAAAACATGACATTAAGGTCCCAACTATTTTATCACTACTGTTTGTTTGGCTTCTTAATACAAGACACTTTTAAACAACACTATCAGGTACTTTTGGCTGTGTAGTAGATCCTATGAATTTCTCAGAAAAGAAGCTTAAATAAATGATGTTTGTATTACCAGTGAATAGACATTGAATGGCTATTATCTGTCATTGAATTTTCATTCAGAGGAGAAAGTGGAAGTTCCTCCTTCTATTTTTCAGCAGAAAATAATCAAATAATAAAATACTGTTATATTATGTATTTGTTATATTATATATCTAGTATATAATATATATATTATATTGTTCTATTATTGTATTTGTTACATATATAACAAATTATATTGTGAATTTTGTTTGTTTTCAACTTTTTAACTGCAAATCCCTCAGGGAAAAAAAAATAAAGAATAAGAATTTTAAAGAAGCTATTGGTATTTACTGTCAATTTCATTTTCTTCTTCCACACAATTAAACTTCCAAGGACATGAGGACAATATCTTTTTGGTACAATTCCTCTCAATTATTCTCAGAGAGAGTTGAAGAAAAACAGCATTTCAGAGACACGGCATAGCTTATTGAGACTTTTCCTTTTGACACCTTTTTACTCATTATAAAACAAATGTGTAATTTCAAATAGATTACCAAATTTCATTTAACAAGTGACAATTTTCCTATTTTAGCTGAATAGACTAGAAGAGCTATGGCTATTCTTTTTCTGCTTTCTGTGAGCTCAATGTAAAAATGAAATACATTCTACATTTAACATATAATGCCATAGGTGGAACTCAATGTTAATTTTACTTTCATCTTGATTTTCTAGGTGCCAAGTTTAAACCAAATTTAAAAAAAAAGTTGAAGATTCTTAAGTCCCACTCAAACAGCAGAGGTACACACTAAAAGTTAAAATCATGTGTTTTGTTTCCTAAACAGGATCTTAAATCTTGTCTAAAGTCATGTTTTATTGAGATACTCCACCCCAAAAGAGAAGCTCCAAGCTCAAAGCTTCAAAGCTCTTCAAGCATTGATGAATGATTAAAAATATAACATGAACTGTCTTATCTATTCATATTGAATATATTCATTCTGAAGGGCATCTTTATCCACATGAATGAGAAGAAGGTTATCAGGAGTAGTTAGCATGGACTAACCAAAGGTCAATCACATTTGACCAACCTGATTGCCAAAGAACAGGACATTGCATAGTGGTGTCCACCACTGATACTTCTTGAGCTGGGCATTGAAAAGGTGAGATTCCTGAGATGTAGTTTACAAAGAATGAAATTAATAAAAAGACACACTTACCTTTATTGATTAAGTTGTAGTCTAAGAGTTCAGAAGGGAGGTACTTCAGAAGGAAGTTCCAGAAAAGAGTGAGAAAACCTTCCAAAGTCATTAAATAAATATCAAAATACCATTGAAAGTTGTTCCTTGGTAAAAATTCAGGAGGGACTTAAAAGTACAGCTGTTCACAGAAAAAGATTAAAGGATAAAGAAAGAAGTAGAACATCTACAGAGATGGATATGAAACCACTCCAGAGAACAGTTTTTAAAGAGATTTATCCATTTTTCCTTTTCTTTTTCCATTTGTTTTTAGAAACTAGACAAATTCTACAAAAAATATTTTTCATATTATAAATTATTTTCTGAAATAGGTTTGTTTACTTAACTTCTGATTTTATGTCTATTGTGATCATCACGTTCCTGAAGTGCCAGTCTCAGGCAATTTGGAGGTAATATACTATGTAAGCCTATATAATGTAAATCTTTATACAGACCCATATCAGTGACTCAATAGGATATTAATGATCCCTTCCTGTGAAGGGATTTTTATAAATTCTGAGAATATCAGAAGAGGATAAAAACTCTTAAAATTAATTTAGTTAATCCAACAGTAGGAACTTACATCATCATCATGTGAATTCGTCGTGTGGCACATTGAAGACAGAGGCTTCCATTATTGTCAAGCACAAAGCAGGCTGAAAGACAGAAGAGTTTCACCAATCAGAATAGTTTAGGGCTTTATTGTTGACGGTAATAACAAATGCCATCTGAAAAAATTATTCTTCCAGATACTGCTCTGTGCTATGAAGACATAAAAATAGCATTGCTTCAGTACTTAGAGGTTGTACAGACTGTATTAATTTTAAAAGTTACAGAGCACAGAAATTCCTTGGTGTCAAAATACACTTAACTGAAAAATCCAACCTGAATCCTGAAGTTTACAGAACAAAAACTGCAGTTGGATTCCCCAGCTTTAGAGATGTGTTGAGAATATATAAATAATTTTAAATACTAAGAAACAGACTTGTTTGGTAGTTTATTGATAGCAAAGCATTGGTTACTGGAAGAATCTAATACTTGTACCTGAAATTTCAAGTGCAATGTCATATTGGGAATATTATCTAGCTAAATTGGGGGGTTAACATCTGGTAATACAACAGGTATATATACCTACTCAGACACAGGAGGAGTCACAACAGCAAAGAGAAACACTGAGAAAAGTAGATAGAACATTGGTCAAACACTTGGATAAAAGTTTAGTTGTCTTCGATTTCCGAGTCTGTCTACAAAGCCACCATCAAAAAAGAATAGGACAAAATAAATAGTTCTTTCTTCAGTATGATGACATATATGTTTCTCTGAAATAGCAGCTATACAGAAAACAGCACAGTAAAGGTATTTTCCATGAAAGTTATATTGAGAAGAAAGACAACATATTTTCCAAACTCTGAGAAGCTATACCACCATTATATTTACAGTGTCAATTGCTGTCTAAAATGAATACGTCTATTGCATCCTAAAATTAAAAAAACCCTTAGGCAGAAATACTATACTTTCACACAACGACAAGACATCTTAATATTTTTAATATCTGATCTTTTTTGTGTTTTGCAATATTGATTAGAACTGAAGGTTTCTAAAATGGGTAAAGTACATGATGACAAATTGCTGAAAATCCCATTTAAGTCCTGAAATTTAATGAAAAAAAAATTTAGATTGCCCAGTTTTACTTTGACTAAATGGATATACAATGCTTCTTTTTTATGGCTTTTTTATGTATATCAAACCACATCAAGCTAGTTGTTTTTCTAAATGGTAACTTATTATTTCCTTTGCCATGAAAGATGATTTACTCCTTATGTTTGTGAGGATTTTTCTGTGTTTTGCTTTCAAACAATAATATAATTTCTTGAAAACACCATGTCAATAAATTTTAAGAATTCTAGATTTTTCTTTAAATATTATGACAGAGAAAATTTAATTAAGTTAGCCCATGTTTCTTCATTAGACAGTGTCCACAGTTTCCAATCCATCCATTTTCCAAATTGTTCATTCAATTTTTTTTTTCTTTATAGTATTATGTCAACTGATATATCTATGGATATTTGTCACCTTTAAATTTCAAATGTTAACAAATAATGTCAAATGCCAAATATTGTCTTACAAAGGTTATCAGCAGGAGCTGCTAGTCTGCAGGCTGTGAGAATAAAAAGAAATTTTAAAGAGAAATTTTCATCACTAATTTGTAAATTAGTCTCATCAGGCTGATGAATTCTCCATCTTTTCTGTCACACTACTGTCAAATGTATAAGGCAAGGTTCATAAGATTAGAGAAAGTAATCAAAAGAATGTAAACTCCGTAGAACTCTCAACAAGATAAGAGGGATCTGGTTTCTATTGTTTAAATTGCTTACATATTTGTATTATTCAGTCACCAAACAAAAATTAGAAACAATTAGAGACCTGAGTCCCATACTTGAAGATAGTGTGTGGTAGTCATCAACAATACTAATTTTTGTCTCGAGTTCCATCTTGCTCTTGGAATCTCATTTCATTCTGTACAGAGCAACAGATCCCATGAAGCAGCTCCAATCTTTCATCATGAAAGCTGTAGCTTTGAATAGTCTTATGTCAAACCCGCATTTCTGACTTGCTGTACAAACAACTAGGTTTTGTACAAAAAGTGTGAGGAGCCTTCAAACATTTAATTCTGTGTGCACTTCTAGATACTTGTCTATGCTTTAGTGAAAGTGGTACTAAGCAAACAAAGCAGGTCTTGGACAGAACTGAAACCGTGCGTTCAAAACTGTAATCCAAGAACAACCCAGTACATCTGGAGCTACTAGATACTTCTCTGAGGTTTTTTTCCAAAGGAATGCAACTGATATAATTTCATTTTAACCATCTAATAGTTGCACATTTTTCTCAGCTACTCACCAAGTGTATGTCTTTTAAGACAGGTATCTAAGACTCTAAAGGAAATACAGACAATTTTTGTTTAGACTGCTTGCCTAAATTTTGGATAAAGTTAGATTAAAACTGTTAGATTGTCTTTTATGGACTTCCTAATTTATGTGCTTACTATCATGTTTTTTGCACAGTTAAGGTCATTCAAATTTCTTGTAGTCTAGCATTTACCTTGCAACGACTTATGACTGAGGCTGCAGTACAAAGAGATTTGAAATGCCCTATTTGGTGTGGAAAGGACATCTAATGAAAGTCATAATGTGCATTTTCTTACAGTAGAAACTGCTTTTTAGAAAATAGCACATGCAGAAGAAAAGCTGTGGGCGCTATTGTGCACTGCTTTAAAAAAAGCAGATTCGTGGCTAAATCATTCAGTCAGAAAGAAATTTCGATTTAACTCCCTCCTTGGCCTGAAGGGGAGCTTTAGAGTGCCAAAAAGAAAATGCTTTAATTCTAGAGACAGAATAATGTCCTGTACTAATTTCTAGGGTATATGAACAGGATCAGAAAGTGGGAGAAAGTGACAGTGAAGTGCTATAGAAACAGCTGAAAAATAATATTGTAATAATACATATCACTTCAGTGTCTTCAATTTCTATGAGGAAACATGAATTAAATTTTCCCCAACCAAAACTCAGATGAATGGCATACCAATGATATTTTATGACTTTGTCAGTAAAAGCATATAAATATCAGAAAATTAATCCAACCTTATAGGTAATAGTTTGGGGTTTTTTTCTTTTTGATTTTCCTATTGGAAGGTTTCTAGCAATCTCTCTGATATTGTCCATTAACTAAATAAATAAAATAGATCAAAAACTAGGTTTTGAAGCCCTTACCAGAATAGTAAAAGATTTATTCATAGAGTTCACTTTCTTACTGAACTATATAAAAAAATACTGTATGACTGCCTCCAAATTGGCTGCAAGAAGCAGGTTGTCTTCACTAATATTATATCCAGACTAAAAGTGATCAGTTTTTGACACAGTGCACCTAATTTGGGCCACTGTCAAAGGGTTTTCCTTACAATTAAACTGGACAATTTTGTATTAGTGTTCAGGTAGGTATTCTGTTCCCTTTCCTTTTACTGCTATAGCTGTATCTATTGTAATCTGCAGTAGTAATATGGTTCTTTAATACATGTGCTAGGTGAGAATTAGGGAGCCAACTTTACTTGTTGAGAAGAGAAGTACATACACATGCTATCAAACATCAGTATTTCCCTTATTTCCCTTCTTACTCTAGTGATGACTCCATAGTTGCAGAGATCTTTCTGAAACACTGTATTCTTATGGTTAGCTCCTAAAGTTGCATTTTGCCTTTACAGTCCTTTCAGGTGTATAAAAATTTATGTGACAATACAGTAAACAAAAGCCAAGAAATGTATCTTAGTCTGCAAAAAAAAAAAAAAATTGAAAAAAATTCAGTGTGAGACATACTTGAGCAGAACTTCATGGTTTGAGGTATAAATACAGTCCAAGAAGATTGCATCAGAAATTGGAAAAAAAAAAAAAAATTAAAAAAAATTCAGTCTGAGACATACTTGAGCAGAACTTCATGGTTTGAGGTATAAATACAGTCCAAGAAGATTGCATCAGAAATTGGAAAAAAAAAAAAAATGCTAGCCTATTAATACAACACATTTAAAGAAATTGAAGCATAGAACAATTGGTTGCATTGAATACCTGGGTTTTCCCTGTTGCAAAACAGCCATCCATGAAGCATGGCATGTGTCTCAGCAAATTTTAAGCAGGTAATCACACTACTTTCCTTGATAGTCTCTTAATTTATTAGTCTCACTTCTTTCCTTAAGAGGCTCTCTGAAACTGTGGCAGAAAATGATAGGAAAAAATGGTAGGAATCCATAGTAGAACACTAACAATACTCTAAAGTTATAAAATTGAGACAATCTAAATGTTTATTATAGGAAAATGTGCCCTGGTAAATTTTAGTTTATGAGAGTAAAATCTCATCTTGTAAAGTGTATATTTTTATTTTCAATTTTATCACTGACAAATATCAGCAAATAAAATACTTGTTTAATTATAATCGTAATTAGTGCATCCACCATAATTAAGCAAAAATATAGAAAAGAACAGGCAAAAACTACAGCAAGATATTAGATAAAACTTATATGTTCTTAAGTATAGTCTCAGTGTATTTACAGAAGTCTGTTTCTGAACATACAAATTTATTAAGATAAAAGCACAAACAAGGTATATACAGATTAGTCTTGTAGGAGCTTCACTGAATAGGTGAGATCTGATTGACCTTTCTATTAACCAATATGGAACTATTTCAGATTTACTTTCCGCTGTTGCCAATAAGAGGAAGTAAAAATTATATTGTTGTACATTTAGTTCAAATCATTAATTAGATGAAAAACCCTTTCATGAATACCTTCTGATTTTTACCAAATTGATAATCTCACCAGTTTTTTCATTGAAGTTGTGAAAGGATCAACAGGTGAAAAGTCATGAAATGGGTGAGGTTTCAGGGTGGACTTCTCCCTTTGGAAGAAAATTGTCTGGTGCCTTTAGAAGAGCTTTGCCTGGGAGAGTTGCATACAGCATCTCCTTGTCTCCATTGAGTCCGCTGCCTATTTCCAACCCCTGGCTGCACTCTACCCTCTTTGTTGTGCATTCAATGCAGCTCTGCAAGGCAGCAGTATCCTTCTGTCACTAATGCCATTTTGTCTACCCCTTGGAGAAAAAAAAAAAAAAAA